>CM061533.1:272182420-272232129 GCA_030545055.2 Neoaliturus tenellus | reverse complement strand
AAAGTAAACTTGTGCGTGTCCCAACAGTACTGTTTTAAATGTATCAACGGAAATGAGTGTGAAACTTGTTTGGAACGGCAAAATATATTCAAAGAAGACCCTGTCAAACAATTTATGGACTATGTCATGCAGGTGAGGAAAACTTTTAAGACTGTATGTGTGATCGCCCACAATGGACAAGGCTTTGACTTTCAGTTTATCTTAAAGTATTTGATGGAGGAAAACTAAATTTGTCCCAAACGTAACTTCTCGGGGGACTAAAGCAATCTTAATTGAAGTAGATAATGTAAGGTTTATCGATTCACTTAGCTACTTCCCCATGTCCCTCTCTGCACTCCCTAAAGCGTTTGACCTGCCTCCAGAGAAAAAGAAAGGCTATTTCCCACATCTTTTCAACACATTAGCCAATCAAAATTATGTAGGCCCTATGCCAGCCAAGGAGTTTTACTGTCCAGACTCTATGTTTGAAGAGTCCCACTCAGCTTTTGAAAAGTGGTATGATGAGCGAGTAGCAGAAGATTACAAATTTGACTTTCAAAAAGAAATTTTAGAGTATTGTATTTCAGATGTCGAGATTTTGTCCCAAGCCTGTATTAAATTTAGAGCCTTACTCCTTGAGCAATGCAACGTGGACCCGTTCCTTGAAGCGATAACTATAGCCAGTGCGTGCAACTTAGCTTTCCGTAGAAATTTCCTAAAACCGGATACGATTGGCTTGATTCCAAAAGGTGGGTATCGTTTTTCCGACACTCAATCAGCTGCTGCATTGCAATGGTTGACGTGGAGGAAGAGAAACGTGGAATTAAGATACAACATGCAGGCCGGGGCAAAGAAGCCAAAATTAATGGGCTAAAAGTAGATGGGTTTGATGGAGAAAACATCTATGAATTCCACGGATGCTACTGGCATGGCTGTCCCAAATGCTACCCCTACAGAAGGGAAGAACCATTGAAGGAGGATCCGTCTGACACTCTCCACATTAGATATGAGAGAACAAAATCTAAAATTGATAAACTTTCTGACTATAATATCGTAGAAATGTGGGAATGTGAGTTTAGCAGGCTGAAGAAGGAAAATAAACTAGATCATCTTAATAAGCTACCAATTTTAAACAATCTTCCCCTCAACCCAAGAGATTCGTTCTTTGGAGGCAGGACGGGCAATGCCAAGGCCTACTATAAATGTGAGGAGGGTGAAACGATTCAGTATGTAGATGTTTGCTCTCTTTACCCTTATGTAAATAAATACTGTAAATATCCCATTGGCCATCCAAAAATTTATATAGGTAACGAGGAGTGCAGAGCACGTGGTCTTGATGTTGAAGGCCTGTTGAAATGTAAGATACTACCACCATGGGATCTCTACCACCCCGTACTCCCCTGCTAAAATGAACAATAAATTAATGTTTGTGTTATGTCGTACCTGCGGGGAAACCTTAAATCAGGGTGATTGCCTACATGAGAGCGAGGAAAGAGCTATAGTGGGGACGTGGACAATGGATGAGATACGGAAGGCTGTAGAGAAAGGCTATACCATCTTAGACATGTATGAGCTATGGGAGTATCGAGTGGCGACCTATGAGAACGGGGGCTTATTCACCGACTTTATTAACAAATTTTTAAAAATGAAACAAGAGGCATCAGGGTTCCCCTCTTGGTGTAAGACTGAACAAGACCAAGACCAGTATATCACGGAGTATTTCAAACATGAAGGAGTTCAACTTGAGAAAGTTAAAATTGCTAAGAATGCTGGCCTCCGATCAGTTGCTAAATTAATGTTGAACTCATTTTGGGGTAAATTTGGCAAAGGGAAAATATGACTAAAACGTCGATCGTGAAGGACTCTAAGGAATTTTTTAGATTGCTAACCCAGCCTGGAGGAAGAGTAAATTTAATCCAAATCATAAACGAAGAAGTACTCCTCGTGAATTGGCAAATTATTGACGAGGCTAGTGAACCCTTGAGGACCGTGAATGTTGTGATCGCAGCTTATACCACGGCTCACGCGAGACTTAAGTTATATGAACATTTGGAAGCGCTAGGAGGCCAGGTATTATACTACGACACGGACAGTTGTGTTTATTACTATCGCGACGGCCTGTATAGGGTTAACACTGGCGATTACCTGGGAGAAATGACAGACGAACTAGCCAAGGACTACGGCCCAGGTTCCTACATAGTCGAGTTTGTGTCTGGAGGCCCTAAAACCTACGCCTACCTTGTGTATTCCACAAACCAAAATAAACTAGTCTCTGTATGTAAGATCAAGGGACTAACCTTGAATATTAAGACGTCAAAAGATGTGAATTTTGACACATTGAAAGAAATGGTCCTCAACGAAGCCACTCAAGTACTGGAAATCAAAGAGAGCCGAATCAGAAGGACAAAAACTCGAGACATTGTGACAGTAAATGAAGTCAAACAGTTTAAAATTACTGGAGCGAAGAGAAAATTGAACGATGATTATGATACTGTCCCATATGGTTACAAAATTCAGAGAACCATGTGAACCAGCAGACACCAGTGCTCCATGGATGTCTATGGTCCTCACTAGCTCGTTTGATCATTCTCCTTCCAACTCTCGTACGGGTCGGACGTGTTTCCTCTTATTGACAGACAAACATGGCGGTATTTCTGAAATTTTTGTCAAAGAGAAAGTTAAATGAAAATGCCAAATTTTGCATTACTTCTTTTGAGTATAAGTTTTTTCTTACAGGTCAGATAGAGACATGCGAATGGCCTCTAGTATTTTCAGAGCATATAGTTGATCAAATTACGGAAAATGCTCCTTCAAACGCTCATATTGGCATAACAATAAAACTAGGAAAAGATTCAGGTCATATACCATTCATGTCTCTGGTTAAATTGACTCCAACCGTTTTCGATGAATATTTTGAAAAAATATTTCGTGGAGTCGAAATGCTATCGGGCACTTTAAATGTAGAAGTGTCACTTGTCGCAATTCCAAGTTGTTATATCAAATAGATGTTTAAATAGACTTTGCAGAGTAATTAGCCATCATTATTGTATATACTAGTCTTTTCTAATGTAGTAATTGACATGGAATACTGTAAATTTGTGTTAGCGCTTTGTATTAAATATTGCGTTTATAAATAAAGCTTTTTCGAATGGCTTACACAATCCGGCCTACACATGGGTTACAACTCAAACACTCTCTCCACATATAGAATTATGTATGGACTAATGTGACTTAGCGCTTCCTTTCACAGGGTTCTATATAAATTTATAACTTGAAACTGGGGCGTTGGATAGCGAGTACTGACCGTACATTTATGTATGAATGTGAGGGCCTAGTAAATTGAGACGCCTCGACCCGAGGAGGGTTCAGGCTACTCCTTGGAACGGTCCTGAGGTCCCTGGCGCGGCTGACGAAAAGGCCCGTAAACCTCAGTATGAATGTGAGGGCCTAGTAAATTGAGGCGCCCCGACCCGAGGAGGGTTCGGGCAACTCCTTGGAACGGTCCTGAGGTCCCTGGCGCGGCTGACGAAAAGGCCCGTAAACCTCTGTATGAGTCAAAGTACTACGCTTCCTTCGACCACGTTAAAATTGAACCTCATGGAAGGCCATGTAGATTGAGGCGTTGGGGTCTGAGGAAGGCCCTGACTACTCCTTTGAACGGTCTGACATGAATGGTTTGTAATATCTCACAGCATATAGTAATGTGAGGGACCGTCTAGAGAAGGAAGCTCTACGCCACAATTTTTATCAAAGCATTTAACATGTTGTGGGGGTGTGATTGATGTACCACATGTACAGCTTGATTGTATCAATATATTTTATACATCATATTATAGACACTTTTGCAATCAAAACAGCTCTCAAAGTGGATTATTCTGCCCAAAAACCCACTTTTAAATAAAAAAAGGTGTGGCTAGGCCCGTAGAGGAGAACCTAGACCCATAGAAGGGAACCTAGGCCCTCGTAGGGGAACCACGTCATGGTTAATGTTTTTTACATGAGCCATGATAAAAGTCAACGCCCATGGAGCTGGGAAGTACCACCTCGAAAGAGCTCTGGTCCATGGGAGGGAAATCTTCCTGAGCTGTTTTGATAGTTGAGTATCCTCCAAAATTAAAGACTAGTATACATCACGCGTGAGCTTGACACATGTGGTCAATTACATAATAAAAGTGAGAACACATGGTCAACAGTTTGGAAATTTCCCGCCAAAACAGTCGCCATCTTGATACACGTGGTCAAACACATGATAAAAGTGAGGTTAGAAAACGTGGTCAAAAGTTTGGAAATTTCCCGCCATCTTGACTCACGTGGTCAAACACGTGGTAAAAGTGAGGTTAGAACACGTGATCAAAAATTTGGGAATTTCCCTCCAAAGCAGTTGTCATCTTGGAAAAGGGGCGTTCTTGACCTATATGGTCAAACACGTGGTAAAAGTGAGGTTAGAACACATGGTCAGCAGTTTAGAATTTCCCGCCAAAACAGCCACCATCTTGACTCACGTGGGCAAACACGCGGTAAAAGTGAGGTTAGAACACGCGATCAAAAGTTAGGTTAGGAAATTTCCCGCCAAAACAGCCGCCATCTTGGAAAAGAGGCGTGGCCAACACCACGTGACTGATGACGTCATCGGTCACAATTCCTAACTTCATCTAAATGTTTCTTCAAATTGTGACCGATGACGTCATCAGTCACGTGGTGTTGGCCACGCCTCTTTTCCAAGATGGCGGCTGTTTTGGCGGGAAATTTCCTAACCTAACTTTTGATCGCGTGTTCTAACCTCACTTTTACCGCGTGTTTGCCCACGTGAGTCAAGATGGTGGCTGTTTTGGCGGGAAATTCTAAACTGCTGACCATGTGTTCTAACCTCACTTTTACCACGTGTTTGACCATATAGGTCAAGAACGCCCCTTTTCCAAGATGACAACTGCTTTGGAGGGAAATTCCCAAATTTTTGATCACGTGTTCTAACCTCACTTTTACCACGTGTTTGACCACGTGAGTCAAGATGGCGGGAAATTTCCAAACTTTTGACCACGTTTTCTAACCTCACTTTTATCATGTGTTTGACCACGTGTATCAAGATGGCGACTGTTTTGGCGGGAAATTTCCAAACTGTTGACCATGTGTTCTCACTTTTATTATGTAATTGACCACATGTGTCAAGCTCACGCGTGATGTATACTAGTCTTTAATTTTGGAGGATACTCAACTATCAAAACAGCTCAGGAAGATTTCCTCCCATGGACCAGAGCTCTTTCGAGGTGGTACTTCCCAGCTCCATGGCGTTGACTTTTATCATGGCTCATGTAAAAAACATTAACCATGACGTGGTTCCCCTACGAGGGCCTAGGTTCCCTTCTATGGGTCTAGGTTCTCCTCTACGGGCCTAGCCACACCTTTTTTTATTTAAAAGTGGTTTTTGGGCAGAATAATCCACTTTGAGAGCTGTTTTGATTGCAAAAGTGTCTATAATATGATGTATAAAATATATTGATACAATCAAGCTGTACATGTGGTACATCAATCACACCCCCACAACATGTTAAATGCTTTGATAAAAATTGTGGCGTAGAGCTTCCTTCTCTAGACGGTCCCTCACATTACTATATGCTGTGAGATATTACAAACCATTCATGTCAGACCGTTCAAAGGAGTAGTCAGGGCCTTCCTCAGACCCCAACGCCTCAATCTACATGGCCTTCCATGAGGTTCAATTTTAACGTGGTCGAAGGAAGCGTAGTACTTTGACTCATACAGAGGTTTACGGGCCTTTTCGTCAGCCGCGCCAGGGACCTCAGGACCGTTCCAAGGAGTTGCCCGAACCCTCCTCGGGTCGGGGCGCCTCAATTTACTAGGCCCTCACATTCATACTGAGGTTTACGGGCCTTTTCGTCAGCCGCGCCAGGGACCTCAGGACCGTTCCAAGGAGTAGCCTGAACCCTCCTCGGGTCGAGGCGTCTCAATTTACTAGGCCCTCACATTCATACATAAATGTACGGTCAGTACTCGCTATCCAACGCCCCAGTTTCAAGTTATAAATTTATATAGAACCCTGTGAAAGGAAGCGCTAAGTCACATTAGTCCATACATAATTCTATATGTGGAGAGAGTGTTTGAGTTGTAACCCATGTGTAGGCCGGATTGTGTAAGCCATTCGAAAAAGCTTTATTTATAAACGCAATATTTAATACAAAGCGCTAACACAAATTTACAGTATTCCATGTCAATTACTACATTAGAAAAGACTAGTATATACAATAATGATGGCTAATTACTCTGCAAAGTCTATTTAAACATCTATTTGATATAACAACTTGGAATTGCGACAAGTGACACTTCTACATTTAAAGTGCCCGATAGCATTTCGACTCCACGAAATATTTTTTCAAAATATTCATCGAAAACGGTTGGAGTCAATTTAACCAGAGACATGAATAGTATATGACCTGAATCTTTTCCTAGTTTTATTGTTATGCCAATATGAGCGTTTGAAGGAGCATTTTCCGTAATTTGATCAACTATATGCTCTGAAAATACTAGAGGCCATTCGCATGTCTCTATCTGACCTGTAAGAAAAAACTTATACTCAAAAGAAGTAATGCAAAATTTGGCATTTTCATTTAACTTTCTCTTTGACAAAAATTTCAGAAATACCGCCATGTTTGTCTGTCAATAAGAGGAAACACGTCCGACCCGTACGAGAGTTGGAAGGAGAATGATCAAACGAGCTAGTGAGGACCATAGACATCCATGGAGCACTGGTGTCTGCTGGTTCACATGGTTCTCTGAATTTTGTAACCATATGGGACAGTATCATAATCATCGTTCAATTTTCTCTTCGCTCCAGTAATTTTAAACTGTTTGACTTCATTTACTGTCACAATGTCTCGAGTTTTTGTCCTTCTGATTCGGCTCTCTTTGATTTCCAGTACTTGAGTGGCTTCGTTGAGGACCATTTCTTTCAATGTGTCAAAATTCACATCTTTTGACGTCTTAATATTCAAGGTTAGTCCCTTGATCTTACATACAGAGACTAGTTTATTTTGGTTTGTGGAATACACAAGGTAGGCGTAGGTTTTAGGGCCTCCAGACACAAACTCGACTATGTAGGAACCTGGGCCGTAGTCCTTGGCTAGTTCGTCTGTCATTTCTCCCAGGTAATCGCCAGTGTTAACCCTATACAGGCCGTCGCGATAGTAATAAACACAACTGTCCGTGTCGTAGTATAATACCTGGCCTCCTAGCGCTTCCAAATGTTCATATAACTTAAGTCTCGCGTGAGCCGTGGTATAAGCTGCGATCACAACATTCACGGTCCTCAAGGGTTCACTAGCCTCGTCAATAATTTGCCAATTCACGAGGAGTACTTCTTCGTTTATGATTTGGATTAAATTTACTCTTCCTCCAGGCTGGGTTAGCAATCTAAAAAATTCCTTAGAGTCCTTCACGATCGACGTTTTAGTCATATTTTCCCTTTGCCCAAATTTACCCCAAAATGAGTTCAACATTAATTTAGCAACTGATCGGAGGCCAGCATTCTTAGCAATTTTAACTTTCTCAAGTTGAACTCCTTCATGTTTGAAATACTCCGTGATATACTGGTCTTGGTCTTGTTCAGTCTTACACCAAGAGGGGAACCCTGATGCCTCTTGTTTCATTTTTAAAAATTTGTTAATAAAGTCGGTGAATAAGCCCCCGTTCTCATAGGTCGCCACTCGATACTCCCATAGCTCATACATGTCTAAGATGGTATAGCCTTTCTCTACAGCCTTCCGTATCTCATCCATTGTCCACGTCCCCACTATAGCTCTTTCCTCGCTCTCATGTAGGCAATCACCCTGATTTAAGGTTTCCCCGCAGGTACGACATAACACAAACATTAATTTATTGTTCATTTTAGCAGGGAGTACGGGGTGGTAGAGATCCCATGGTGGTAGTATCTTACATTTCAACAGGCCTTCAACATCAAGACCACGTGCTCTGCACTCCTCGTTACCTATATAAATTTTTGGATGGCCAATGGGATATTTACAGTATTTATTTACATAAGGGTAAAGAGAGCAAACATCTACATACTGAATCGTTTCACCCTCCTCACATTTATAGTAGGCCTTGGCATTGCCCGTCCTGCCTCCAAAGAACGAATCTCTTGGGTTGAGGGGAAGATTGTTTAAAATTGGTAGCTTATTAAGATGATCTAGTTTATTTTCCTTCTTCAGCCTGCTAAACTCACATTCCCACATTTCTACGATATTATAGTCAGAAAGTTTATCAATTTTAGATTTTGTTCTCTCATATCTAATGTGGAGAGTGTCAGACGGATCCTCCTTCAATGGTTCTTCCCTTCTGTAGGGGTAGCATTTGGGACAGCCATGCCAGTAGCATCCGTGGAATTCATAGATGTTTTCTCCATCAAACCCATCTACTTTTAGCCCATTAATTTTGGCTTCTTTGCCCCGGCCTGCATGTTGTATCTTAATTCCACGTTTCTCTTCCTCCCACGTCAACCATTGCAATGCAGCAGCTGATTGAGTGTCGGAAAAACGATACCCACCTTTTGGAATCAAGCCAATCGTATCCGGTTTTAGGAAATTTCTACGGAAAGCTAAGTTGCACGCACTGGCTATAGTTATCGCTTCAAGGAACGGGTCCACGTTGCATTGCTCAAGGAGTAAGGCTCTAAATTTAATACAGGCTTGGGACAAAATCTCGACATCTGAAATACAATACTCTAAAATTTCTTTTTGAAAGTCAAATTTGTAATCTTCTGCTACTCGCTCATCATACCACTTTTCAAAAGCTGAGTGGGACTCTTCAAACATAGAGTCTGGACAGTAAAACTCCTTGGCTGGCATAGGGCCTACATAATTTTGATTGGCTAATGTGTTGAAAAGATGTGGGAAATAGCCTTTCTTTTTCTCTGGAGGCAGGTCAAACGCTTTAGGGAGTGCAGAGAGGGACATGGGGAAGTAGCTAAGTGAATCGATAAACCTTACATTATCTACTTCAATTAAGATTGCTTTAGTCCCCCGAGAAGTTACGTTTGGGACAAATTTAGTTTCCTCCATCAAATACTTTAAGATAAACTGAAAGTCAAAGCCTTGTCCATTGTGGGCGATCACACATACAGTCTTAAAAGTTTTCCTCACCTGCATGACATAGTCCATAAATTGTTTGACAGGGTCTTCTTTGAATATATTTTGCCGTTCCAAACAAGTTTCACACTCATTTCCGTTGATACATTTAAAACAGTACTGTTGGGACACGCACAAGTTTACTTTATGAATTTTAGTTTCACTATCAGAAGGCAATGACTCATCTTGGCGGGTCTCCAAATCAAAGAATATAAACAAGAAATCACGGTCCTTTGGAGTTTGCTTATCTACACGCATGAAACACTGGTGGTCAGCCGGTTTATAGTCTTTGCAGGTGCTACAAAACACTTCACCACATACGTGGATTGACTTACGTTTAGTTGGAAAAACCAGTTTTTGGCAATTATGGCAAAATTTAATCATTTTACAAACTTGACCACGATGAGCTATCAAACACTGTTCATTTTTAAAGTGGCGACTGCAAAATCGACAAGTGAGGCCTCCATGTTCAAGCTTACATGGAGGAGATATAGAGTGACATGATGTGCATTTATTAGAGCATCGATGTTCAAACTTATTGTTGGAAGGGACATGGCACGCCTCACAGTAATAATGACAAACAAAAGCAGCGGTGAGACTAGTAATTACATTATAATGGCCATTATGGAAAAGCAAGTTAATTTTAAGGTTAGCATCTTCACTACCGCCAGAAAAGTATACATCGCGGCCTTTCGAGCTGTAATTGTAAACAGTTATTCTGTACTTTTTAAGATGGGCTTGAAACTTCTCAAGCTCAGGAATGCCAGCACCTTCCTCTGGGATCTCTACTCTCGCCTTTGCTATTAGTTTTTTAGCTCTAAGTGTTTGTCTCAGCCCCTTATCCTTTCGAATAGCATAGGTCTGGGGATCATTCTTCGCATACGCTTTTGCCACTACCAAAGCCCTGGGAAGACACAAGTTATCTTTGTTTTTTATAACAACAATTCCCTGCCTCGCCTTACACTCTTCTTCGAAGGTGTTATAAAATCCAGGGCGTTTTCTACCACGACCTACAGGCACGTTAACTCTTACCACATCAACTCTAAATGTATCAGTTGATTTGATATTTTCAGAGTTTGATTGGACAATTCCTCCAAAAATACTCCACAGTACATCACTGTTAACTTCAGAAGCTGGACGTGGAACAATATAACCCGACTCTTTTGTTTTCAAATTTATACTATCTAATGTAAAGCCAAGGTAATCATTAGGATGGCATTCGGATTTCGCTCTCTCGACTATTTGAGCAAATCCCTGCCTAAGCCATTCAAATTCAGACGTTCCGGCTGGGGGGTTTGTAAACTTAAAAATAGTTTTAAGACCATACAGCCTGAATTTTTTTATGTACCACTGGTCCTCGCTAATGAAATGGATTGGTTCAGCCATATTTTGAGAACCCATTTTAGAAGACGATTCCATTTTTATAAAAATACTAAGCTTATTATGAAGAGAAAATGGGATTTTTATAGTAAAATTGAGGTTATGTTACCCGCACGTCTGTACAGTACCACGTCTGAGACTAAAACAATAGAGCTGATAACTATAACTTTATAAAAATCACTAAGGGACCACTCTGGTATTACTATATGTACAGTAAAAGTACAATCAAAAGTGAGGTTATGTTACACACACGTCTGTACAGTACCACGTCTGAAAAGACACTGAAACAATAGAGATGATAGCTCTGGTTTTATAGGGGTTCAGCAGGCCCCCTGTATACTGTATACTGTAATTTTTACTAATAAATTACTAAAGTGCAGTGTAAGGTTATGTTACGCAAGACCGGAACGTCTGTACAGTACCACGTCTGAGACTAAACCAATAGAGCTGATAGCCCTGGTTTTATAGAGACTCACTAAGGACTCGCTCTGGTATTACTATATGTACAGTAAAAGTACAATCAAAAGTGAGGTTATGTTACGCACACGTCTGTACAGTACCACGTCTGAAAAGACACTGAAACAATAGAGATGATAGCTATGGTTTTATAGGGGTTCAGCAGGCCCCCTGTATACTGTATACTGTAATTTTTACTAATAAATTACTAAAGTGCAGTGTAAGGTTATGTTACGCAAGACCGGAACGTCTGTACAGTACCACGTCTGAGACTAAACCAATAGAGCTGATAGCCCTGGTATTATAGAGACTCACTAAGGACTCGCTCTGGTATTACTATATGTACAGTAAAAGTACAATAAAAAGTGAGGTTATGTTACACGCACGTCTGAACAGTACCACATCTGGAAAGACACTGAAGCAATAGAACTGATAGCTCTGGTTTTATAGAGGCTCACTAGGGACTGGTATTACTATATGTACAGTAAAAGTACAATAAAAGTGAGGTTATGTTACACGCACGTCTGTACAGTACCACGTCTGGAAAAACACTGAAACAATAGAGATGATAGCTCTGGTTTTATAGGGGTTCAGCAGGCCCCCTGTATACTGTATACTGTAATTTTTACTAATAAATTACTAAAGTGCAGTGTAAGGTTATGTTACGCGAGACCAACACATCTGTACAGTATCACGTCTGAGACTGAAGCAATAGAGCTGATAGCTCTGGTTTTATAGAGGCTCACTATGGGCTCACTCTGGTATTACTATATGTACAGTAAAAGTACAATCGAAAGTAAGGTTATGTTACACAAGACCAGCTGAGTTACATTATAAACTGCTATGTATTTCCCTTCAATAAAATTGTACTAGTATCTGCTAACTTATAAAGACTGCTCACCCTCTGTCTTAGAAATATAAGGATTTTTCTTTAAGATAATACCATAACACTATACTGCCTCCTAAGTATTGATCTGCTATTGAGAAGGTAGAGCCCTGCGCCAACAGGCCTGTAGGCCTCTGTCTGTTATTTTAAGATGTTTTTTATTTTTTAATATGTCTGACCTTGACCACTACACTCTTCTTAACAAATACTTAGAGACTCAAAGGAACAGTCATACACCAGCAGGGGATAAAAATTAATAGTTGTATGTTTTTTTTTTATTTTTCACAGTTGTGACCTTGAATCTGGGAAGTGATGCTTAGCATTTTATTACATACTAACACTACACATATACACATACCAAGTTTAAAGAAAATCCGTAGTGCCATTCTCAAGATAAAAAATAAAACTTTTTTGCGCCTTCATTTTTTGGATACCTTGTGCCATGCATTTTTAAATACCAACTAAGTGTACACACATACCAAGTATGAAGTTAATACATGAAGCCATTCCTAAGATATGATTTTTCAAAGTTTTGCCCCTTCATTTTTTGGATGCAACCCACAACATTTTGGTTAATTTTGTTATTTTAGGGTACCTACCCCCCAGGGGCACCTCTACTTCGTAGAAGGTGGTTTTTTGAGGTCCCCAGACCCCTAGGACACACCGTTTTCGAGATATTTGCATTTTTTAGATTTTTAAGCCAAAATTTTCATGTTTTTCACTTTATATAGTATAATATGCACTTTATTTAGGTGTTGTACATCATTTTACATATTCTAAACTTT
Organism: Neoaliturus tenellus; assembly: GCA_030545055.2. NCBI lineage: Eukaryota > Metazoa > Arthropoda > Insecta > Hemiptera > Cicadellidae > Neoaliturus > Neoaliturus tenellus. The sequence continues at coordinate 272,219,506 of CM061533.1, read as the reverse complement.
ATATAGTATTGTGTACACTTTATATAGTATGACCCCAGCGATCCATATGGTCTTGTTCCCCATGATGACAGAAAAAACGGCTGACGATTGGCGCGAATATTAGGCAAAATTGGCGCAAGGGTGCCGCGCAACCCAAACACAAACTGGGGTGGTCCCCGCGGATGGTGACGTGGCGCGGGGCCACACTAGTGTGGGTGTCACCCGCTGGGCGCTGCCATATTGGTACACACGCTCTCCCAGTAACGTTCATGTGGCCACATAGACGGTCCCGAAACAGTTCCCACCAAACGGCAGACCCCTTGGGTGGTGTGGAAACGTTGAGCCCCACCGTAGACTGTAATGGTCTACCCCAGAGGTTAGGCCTCCAGGGGATGCTCTGGGTTAACAAAAAGAACGCGCCGAGGCTCCTACCCCTTGGGTGGTGTGGAAACGTTGAGCCAATTATCCCACGGTCCACCAGAGCGGTCCACGCGATCGGTGACGTCACTCACAAAGGTGCCAGACGGCAGCCATGACGCAATCGGTCACGTGGGCGGACCACGCGGCCGGTAACATTCATACGGTCACGAACCTGTCAGGCGCGGCCGTAACGTCACAGAAAAACAGCTGACGTGGCGCGGGTGCCGCCGATGACGTCACAAAAAACAGGCGAATTGGCGCAAACATGGACATCGCCATCTTGGTGACGTCACAGAAAAAACAGCTGACGTCGCCATGACGTCACAAAAAACAGCTGACGTCGCCGATGACGTCACAAAAAAAACGCCTCCATCTTGAAAAAAAAGACGCCGCCATCTTGAAAAAAAAATGGCGCGAACGCCGCCATCTTGGTGACGTCACAAAAAAAAGGCGCCGCCATGACGTCACAGAAAAGAATTGGCGCATGCGCACGCCGTTTTTTGTCCCCGTTTCTCGGGAACCCTACTATTATTACCCGTTTGTAATCTTCAGCGAATCCCAAAAGCAATCGTAAAGGTACATGAAAATCAAAGTGACCGTTGGAAGCTGGTGTTATAGTGTCTTTATCGGGGGCAACCCATCCGGCAGTGAGTATTGAATTCTTCTCATGCGGTGTTAATGATGTTAATCCTTTCAATGTCGTTGTTAAACCAACCTTTTTTGTTGAATCAACCGTCACCCCTGATATTTCATATCTTATTTCATCAAAAAGATATGCCATCGGGTTATTTATAAAAGGAACTGTTGAAGCAGTTTTTCCATCCAATTTTAATACCCGTCCTTCGATGTACAAGTAACTTTCACACGGTAAAGTGTAAATATCTTGTTGTTGAATGGGGATCCTTATTTCATCGTTATTGTTTAATTTTGATGAAGTGTAAGGGTTGTGCGTGTGATATTCCTTCTCCCATAGTGTTTCGTCGAACGTTGGTCCTTGAGATATATCCAGGATATCCATCGCTGTTAAGTTTCAATCCAATCTTCTGTAGAAAACGAATGTTTTCCGATGTTAACTCTTCCAATGTCGAGGAGCTACTGAGCTCCCGACTCTTCCGTTGCGGTTTAAATGATAATCCCATGTTGACTTTTATGTTGCTGCTCTGATGTGTATCCGTATAGTAATTGTTTCTCCTCTAAAGTCAACACTATGACCGTCTTGATCCAATATGTTCAGTACGATGTCTGAAATGAAACTGGTGTTTAACGGTAGGTATATCAAGTTTTGTGGCTTCTCAACAATTTTAAAACCGGGAGCCACTGTTGGATAAAATGTATGTAAAATATGTTGATTAACTCCATCTCTATACGATCCGTGTATAATGTTGCACGTGACATCAATACTATTTACTTTCAATATTGTTACAGTTGAATCACCTGAATGAGTAGTTCCAGGAGTTAAGATTTTCTTTTTTGTATCTGTAAATCCAAGTAAACTGCCAATCGACTGTTCCAAGCTGACATCAATATAATATTTTGAAGTTATTTCTGCTTTTAAAGTATTATTGTTTCCTTTAACGGTGATATTGTCTTCTCCGAGTTGTTTCTGTAATAATTGGTTTATATCATCAATTTTATAAGCTCCAGTAGGAAATGTAATTATTTTCAATTCTGAGTATTTTCCTGCAGCATCCTTAGTTTCATAATAATGTAGTAAATTGTTCTTCCCTTCCGTAACATTGGGAATTGAGTTGTAGGTAGTCAAATCAAGTAATGCCGCTTCTCATAATCGTTCCTTGGATAGACGCAATGCTGGGAACAGCGTACTTTTTAATGTGGATGAATTTCCACTCAATGACACTGTATACGATGACATCTTAAAGCTGACTGACACTTTTCGCTAGAAACTCCAAACATAAATGCCCACATATTTCAGTATTGTTAGGTTGTTCTCTTTTGTAATTGTAAAAAATGTTTTTTGAGTTTCGAAAATAATGTTGAAGTTCTTTTGGCGGTGGTAGATTGCCAAAACTGTCAAAGTAGTAAATGGTTTGTCCGAGCTTTTTATAGCATACCCAATGAGTACCTGGACCATAGGTGGAATCCAAATTTACTATTCCAGTTTCATTTTTCCATATTTTAGTTGGTAATGCATCTTTCATAAAAACTCCTCGAAAGAATGGTATTTTCAAACATTTTACATAATCATTTAACTGATGATTTGTTAAGGCTTTATTTGGAATTATTAATTGATTCTTCTTATTTAGTACACACGGTATGGTCTTAGGTATAAACCTGCTCCGTTTTTTACCATTTGCCAAACAGAAGTCTTCTTTATACTTGCTTTATGAGGTCTACGACGTCCTTTTTTAATGTTTCCACCTCTTTTGGGTGTGCCTCTCTTTGCAGGTCCTCTGCGACGTTTTCCACCACCTAACTTTGCTTTCGTCTTCATGGCTGTAGTTACTGCCCAAGCCGATGCTTTTTCTGCAATACTTGCGTCACTTGATTTTACTCTTTGCCAAGCTTTTTCTGCTAGAATTTTATCTGCTATTGATCTATTTGTTGAATCTTTATACTTTGAATATGCTATATCGTGTTCTTTGCAAGCTTGATCTAATTTATTAATTCCAGGATCTCCTCTTGCTAAACGTTTTGCCAACTTAGTTCCAGGTCCACAATATTGATAACCTCCGGGCAGATGTAATTCGTATGGTAAAGCGTCTATCGCTCGATTCACAACAGCACCAATTGGAATCCGTCTGAGCAGGGATAATGCAGCTGATGTTAAACCACGTCCTCTCTTGCCGCTGTCTTGACGATGACTGAGAGATACGGTCTTCATTATGTTGTCTTATATAACTGGTGTGTTTACTCCACGAGATACTTTACACAAATGAATAACTTGTGCAAAATCTTTTATATTTAAAGACTTAGTTATTCAAATTAATTATATACTGATTTATAATTCTATTTTTAATCCAAGCTTCTCGTTCATCGGGTTGAATCATCACATGACTCGTTGTACTAGCTATATGATTGTGGGTATCAATAAGTAAATTACCCACTATTCTTATTAAACAATCTAAAGTTACAGCATCTTTCGGATGTTGAGGATCTTGTAACTGCATAATACGTTTATCATTACAAGTATATGCGGTTGAATCACTTTTTGATGTTGTTATGACTTGTCCAATAGTAGCAGCATCATTTGAATCTTCACCTGGTAAAATATTAATTATTTTCTTCATCTTTGCATCATATTTGGTCCCAAAGTGTTTATCCCAAGTTATTGTTTGTTTCAATGTAACACAATCATCATCTTCATAACCAGGATAAATATGTTTTATTCTTCTATTACGACCATCGTATGTATCTAATCTACCACCACTTGCAATTAATGTTTGTACCATAAGAGGTACATCTGAATCTTTTATACCAAATCTTCCATTTGTTATTGTTTTATGTCCTGCATCCCATTCATCATTTTTTCCTTGCATTAAATCAAACTTTTTATTTCCATGTATAAATTTATCTCCCCGCTTTAACACGGCATCTTCATGTTTTACAAAATTTGATGTTTCCTTTTTTAATTCTTTAGATAATTGTTCCATAGTAACAGCATCTTTTGGTTGAGAACCAAACTTTACATTTGTCAATGTTTTACCATGACAATCGATTCCATTAACATCTTGTAAAATACAGTTGTCCTTGATGTATTTTAAGTTTACAGCATCACCGTCTTCCTTTGGGTATCCAATGTCATTTATAATAAATTTATAAAAAGAAAATCCATGTTCAGTTTTTTCCGGTATTATAGAATGTAAATATTCTTTATTAACTGAATCTTTATCATTTTTGGGATTTCCCACGTTGGTTATTCTATAATTTCCAGCATTATACGTTTGTCCATCTTTTAAGTTATTACCCCATTGCAATTTTAAAGTATTTGAAAGTTCAGATGATAAGTACTCTTTAGTAATTGCATCAGAACCTTCAGTTGGTTTACCAACATTAATTAATCTATGTGATTTAACATCGTAAGTATTCTTATGTAATTTCAATGATGTTGAAGTAGCTTCTTTTACTGTCTTCAAATTTGCTCCATCAGTATCTTCTTCTGGATCTTTAACTAGTTTTAAACGTTTATTACTTATGCTATAGTCACCTTCAGGTGTTTGCGGTAATCCACTTCTTTTTCTGTCTTCTCCAACTTGCACTCCTAACGCGGAGTACCGTCCGAACTTGTCGACGCTCATGTTAGAACTGATACGTCTTACGCTTGCAACTCTTTTATATCCGCGGACAATTATACAACTATACCACGATTCCTAAGTTCATCAACTAGAGCCACCCATTCATTATTCAAACCCGTATGACCGGCTTCCATGGCTTCATGCAATAGTCTCATTCGGTCAACCAATTTATTGATGTCGTTGTAGTAAATCACATTTGTATTGTATAGATTTTTCATCAATCCTTTACCAGATGTTGAAGTATCTCCTTTACTCTTTTTACCATGTTGTTCAAGAAGTGATAAATCCATAAGTGATAAAGATTTTCTTTTCAGTGGTTGTCTCACCGCTGGTGCAGTACGTAATGTTGGCAATTTTCGTGGAGGAAACAACTTTTTTATAATGATGTTATATTTTGTTGCACGTGAACGATTAATCATTGCATCCTTTAAGTAGTTTCTTTTATGAGCGTTAGTATTTTGGAGAATCTCCTTAAAAACACTTAAATCTTTGGATGAATATCTTAGTGGTATGTTTTTAAAAATTAATTCATATAATCCTTTTGTTCCTTTATATCTATGCTCACCAATAATGATGTAATCGTCTTGTGTTATTTCAAGCTTTGAATTGCCAATCTTCAATTCATGCCCATCAATTCTTGCTCCGTATACGTGTGATCTACTCAAATTCGGGTTTGATTTCATGTCATGTAGCATTTTCATTATATATTTTCTTCCAAGAGGTCCATGTTGTAATATATCGCTACTCAATTGAGTTAAATTTGGAATAGATTGTTCAGCTTCAGGTATTGGCTGTTCTTCTTCCTTTTCAACAATCGGTTCTTCTTCTTTTGTTTCTTCTTGCTCACTAGCACTTGTATATGAATCATCATCTTCTTCTTTTTTTAATGCTTGTACTTCTTGTTTAGAAACTGGTAGTAAAACATCTCCTTCATAACGAGGTTTACCAATAGTTTCTGATATCTGTTTTAAAGGTTCCGTAATAGGTTTAAATGTAGTCTCTAGAAATTCTTCTCTTTCACTTAAACCCATCCTCAATGCACGATTCTTCATCCTAATAGAATCACTGAGTGATTTTATTTCTTTCAATAGTTTTTCTTGATTCACCATGTTCACACTGTGAAGTTCAACGTGTAACTAGATGTAGCATCGGTAGTTCAACGCATAAATACAAATTTATCCAACCCAATACGATATCTACCATTTTTAATATCTTCTTCCTTCATAATAACGAGTAAAGCTATATTTCTCATTCCATGCTTTGCCACACATCTCTTTAAATTTTTCAAATGACATATCCGCATTTACATGATCATTATATATATGCTTTAAATTTGTTTCATCTTGCTTGAAGATGATCAACATATTTGCATTGTCTCTTATGAGTTGTTTTGAATTTTTACTGTATGTTTTGACCAATGTAAATGCTATCAATATTATGATGTCTTCCCATAGCAAAATAATTCCTTATTGTGTCATGATTTTTCACAAGAAACATCGTCAAATATAAAAATAGAAAATGGTTTTGCTTCATTTGGTTGCATAATTGTTTCACTGGCATTAAACTTGTAAAAATTCACTTCAGGGTACACTTGCAAGTACTTTATCCAATAATTGATATTTTGGTTGTTGCAATGATTTTGAAAAAATGTATATATTATTAAAACGCAATCCTTTAGGATTAGTTATAAGGTTAAAAACAACATTAGTTTTTCCACAATTTGAAGGACCAGTTATTAGACATCTTATCGTATTTGGTAGTAATTCACCAGTTTTCCATGATTTAACTTATCATTGTCAACTGTCAATTCATCAATGTTATTGATATTAAATCGGTCTTTTTGTTGTACAATCTCCATCTTGTATAAAGGTTAAACACACAATGAGCTATTAAACAACTATACTAAGTCTTTTGAAGGAATCCAAGAGTCTTCACTTTTATCAAACCCTAACCACCGGACTTTAACCATATCCTTTTTCCTTTGTAAAATCTTCTCGACAAGATATACATCACCGACTGTGATTTCAACAATTCGTGTCCGTAAAATCCACCTTGAAGTAATTCACCCTTGTTATCCTTTAATAAATAGGTTTCAGGTATAGTTGGTTGCACTTTATAAATTGTAAATACTTCATTAGTCCAATTTGGTAGATATCTTTTACTAAATACACCTTTGTATTTGCTTATACGAACTTATCGTTGACCTTGAACTTCTTTGGTTGCAATTTTTCCAATTTCGGTGTTGTATTATTTTTAATGCGTTGTAATACAATTTTGGCATTAGCACTATTTACCTGGGATAGGTTTCATTCCAATGGTACGATGATATTTGTTGTTATACTCTTTTATAAGTTGTGGTAATATGTCATACCACACGTATGATCCTCTTTTTGAAAAATTGTTTATACATCGCACCTTTTAATGTTCTATTGAATCTTTCAATTATTGAAGCTTTTAACTCAGAATTTGTAGGAATAATGATTTATTTGATTTTTCTTCATCAAAGCTCCAAAGACTTTATTAAAATATTCTTTTCCATCATCGGTCTGTAGATGTTTAATTTTAAATTTATTTCTTTGTATTGTGGTTTCCATAGCTTTTGTAACACTTTTACCAGTCTTATCCTTCATTGGTAAAGCGTCAGCTATTTTAGTAAAACAGTCTATAATTGTTAAAAATATATTTAAATCCTTATTTAATTTACTGTGCGGTATCAGATTCAATGAGATCAGCTTGATAAAGATCATTCATTCCTTTAATGATTGTACTTCTTCTTGAAATCTTCTTCTTGCTGGTTTATGTAGTTCATTTACAATCTTGTCCTTCACACTTTCCATCTTCAGATGTTGCTTGTACACTGCATGTAAAAATACTGATCCATAGAATAGTTTATTCTCATTTATATAGTTGTGAATATAGGTCAAGGCCATTTCATATTAGTGTAAAAAAGAGGGAGCATGGCATTGGGCTTGCCATGGTCCCCTCTTCTTTACGGAAAGGAAAAAGGAAGAAGGTAGAGGACGAAGAATAGTTTACTGGTCGATAGGGTTTAGAGAGTAGTGGCCGAATGGTAAAGTATTAATTTTATCTTCTAAAATATGGCGCTTGTCATCTTGTAGCTTAATGCCCACTTTGTTTGTTTGACACTAAAAAGTTGATGATTATAACTTCTAATAGTGTTAAACGTTGCAGTTGTTTCAACATTTTCAAACAAACATCTTTTATAATGTTCAAACTGTACGTTCTTCTTCAGGAAAGAAGTTTTTTATTCCTTTGGCCTTCTTCGTGACTTAATGTTCGTTCCTCTCGTTTATGTACAGTTGAAATGAATACAGTTTGGACATTAATGCTACAATTTCCATCATCGGCACACCATTTGTTTCAATCTTTAAATTTTCCCAATACTTTCTTATTTCTGTCATAGTCGTAATTTGGATGATCCTTAGGATAATCGAGAAAAGTCGAAATCATCTTTATATATAAAGGTGCGTAGATCTTCATACATGTCATTTGTTTTAATCCAGTAAATTAGTGCATCCGTGTCCATATATGCAATACCAATGTTCTCTCTTCCATAATAGTTAACCATCTTCTTGATAATGAAACTCGTACATATGTGTTTTTGAAATATCCAAGATTGACATTTCAAGATACAAAGGACGATCCATTGTAACTGACTTCTTGTTCATGGAAATAAGAACTAGATTTTCATTAATAATTATAGATGAACCAAAGTTTGGTTGTTGCACACAATTTCTGTAATTTTACTGGATCAGTTACCAATTTGATATCCTTATGTTTCCTTTTGTTTCTCAAAGTCTTGCCAAATATTGCGTTATTCATTAATTTGAAAAAATCTTTTTGAAAACTTGATGTAGCGGTGGCTCTTCTTCTTGTGTTGTTGTCGATGTAAGGTTTTAACCAACAAGATTGAGAAAATTGTAGTACTCGATTAATTTTTGTAATTCTCAATCCTAAGTCTAAAGCTTGTTGTATCATCCAGTAGTGTCCAACATATCGAGACTTGTCGGTTAAAGTCATCATTAATTTTGGCCATCTTCCAGTAGGGGAAATTTCAGTCTTCGGAAGAAGTGGTAAATCATAATGTTGATCATGAAGATGTTCAGGATATTCAAAATTAACATCAAAAATGTAACCAGTTTCACCATGCTTCGGTATATCCATTATGTTTCCAATTGATTCTGGATCTATCCATTTAAAATTATCATATGGAAGGGGATTCGACATTGCCCATCCGTATAAGTTATTTGCATCAAAATAACCCAGGAATGTTGTTGGTTTTGATGCATCATAATCGGACAGATACTTGTTGTTCGCCTTGAAATGTCGTGTAACGCTTTGCGTCAATCCCCCTCGAACTCCTGACTCTAACATCATAACCATATCTATATCAGTAAGAAGTTGTATTTTACAATGTGTTTCTTTCAACATAGCTTGCCATGCTAATCCAGGTGAAGTGTACGAATGAAGAGGGTCCAATCCATATGCCGCAAAACATGTATTTCTAAATTCTTCCATTATATCACATAGTAAAGTTACATCCAATTTAACATAAAAATCTGAATATTCTCCCAATGTTCTAAATCCTAAATCGTTCCATACTTTACATGCATGATCATAGTCCTCTTGAGATATGTCCATGTCATAAAGTTTACTTTTGAATTCTTCTTTAGCTGGAAGTGATGTTTCATTAAATCTTTCTAAACTGTCTATGTAATCATATGGAAACACACCTTTCCGAAGTACCAAATCCAGTTTGTCGTTATTTACAATCTTCTTTGTTTCGATGAAATCTTGTTTCCTTAAATTTTCTGAAAGTTTGGACAAACTCGACGGCATAAATCTGTAGGAGTCCAAGAATCTTAGTTTCGTGTTTCCAACTTCTTTGGAAAAACTTATGAACTTCTCTGAAGTTTCAGCTAACACATCGATTTTACCATCGTCTCTTCCTAGTTCAGGTATTATAAAATGAGCATCGTACCCACTGAGGTTATGCAGAACCACAGGAATAAATAGTGGTAAACGATAGCTCAAGTTGCATTTATTACAAGCAGCACCCCTGTAATAACCTGTGAGGTGATCGTGATCTTTAACTTTATAATTCTCAATAGTAAAATCATTTTTGCATAAGAAACATCGAATTGCATTTTCATGTTGAATTTCTTCTTCTTCCTCCATCGGTTTCATTGGTACAATATTTGTATATAATCTTTGTGCATTTCCAGCTATTGAATATAAGTGATCAAGAAATATTTTTTCTACATTTTCACCACGATATACTAGAGGTTCTAAAGTTAATCCATATCTGTTTAAATGTTCTTCTGATAATGTTGATTTAACCATTAAACAAAAACTATTTGGTTTGTGCATTTGATATTTGACACTTTTTCTAGCTTCACAATTTTCATCTTCTATAGGAATTAGTGTTGATTCAAAGTCCGCATATACAACTATAGGGATACGGTATTGATGATGAACCTTTTTGAAATGTAACAAATGCTCTGTTTTCCGAAGGTAAATTAATCTTTGCTTCATAATTATTGTTACATAGCCTTTTGTGCTCTTGTAACCATTCTTTCCTTGTCTTCCTTCTCGTTGAAAATTAAAACATCTCTTGCAAATTATCTTTCTGTGTCGATCTTTAGAAAGCTGCTTGTTAACAAGAGAGTCGAATTTCTTTATGTACACATAGTGAGACACACCTCCTCGCGTTAGTAGTAGTAAATCCGTATGATCTGGTAGCTCTTCTTTTACAACACGTAAAGGATACACTTTGTTTGAACTATCTAATGCAAAAACATTGATAGATGTACAGGATTTTTCTTCTTAAATTTTGATATATCTTTCAGTGATACAGGTAAGTAATTCCTTGAAAATTGTACCTATGTCTTTGATTTTCATAGTGTTGGTTAGGTTTATCAAATGATTTGGTACAAACTTAGATGTCATCGCATATCTAAAACATTCATTATCTTGATTTTTCACATTAATACATGATCTTGTATCCTTAATTCTTTTGGGCAAAGGAATGTAACTAGATCCCATTAGTCCATATCCATGTTTATGAACTCTTATATCTAATACTTCAATACTTGTAAGACTCCATCCGGATCCTCTTCCTTCGTGTTCCTGAATTTTGTGTTAATATTTCTTCTATACAGTTTTCTACTATTGAATCAATGTTTGAACTTTCCATAATGGTTCGGTTTTTTGTTATGAATCCTCTTGGTGATAATTCTTCTTGTACATTTATAAACATAGCTTCTAGTAGTAAACCAAATTTAAGAAAGTTCAATCTTTTTAATTCTTCTTTTAAAGTTTTACTTACGATTGGTTTTGCTTCTCTAATAAATTCTTCTAGCTTCAAGTTTTCATTTTGAATCTTATGATGCATTACTACCTTACCGGTAAAGCAAATACTTGTAGATTCGGTGAAGTAGTTGAAGATGTTGCTGTTATTTCATCTTGATCATCTTGATCTCTTGTTCTTCTTGTTCTTCTTGTTCTTCTTGTTCTTCTTCTGCGTTGTTGTGAAATAGTTCTTTATGACAGTCTAATAGAATTTCATCATGAAACGATTCCGAACATTTATCGCAACGATACATGTTGAGATGTTTACTCTTCGAAATTTCGCCAAGAAATGAAATGGGCTCTCATGTTCCTCCTTTTATAACGGTTCCCCCACCACTATTTCATCTTCTTCACTATCCAAGGAAATCAAACGTTTTGAACAAAAATATTAACCTTCTACAAACTAATTGTTCATTCGTGTTCTTTATTCCCATTGGAGTTTTAGTATATACTTCTTTATATTCGAGCTTTAACGAACTTTCCCCCACCCAACTAATTCTAGTTACTTTTAGGTGGAAATGGCTAGAGCACAGATACTTGGTTGAACTAAATTTGCGCATAAATTAACTATAGTTGAACTAAAAATTTGCATAAATTAAAAGTTAGTTCAAAACTAAAATTCGACAGTGTTAAAAAAAATCTAACAGTTAAACAAAAATAAATGTTAGTTTAAAACTGAAATTCAACAGTGTTAACCAAATCCTAACAGTCGAACAAATAGGTCAAGGTAATCCAATTTAACGCGAGAACGAGGAATAGAGCACTAAGTGGCATGTTAGTCCATTACCACAAAGTGATCTATTCCTCGCTCTCTATTCTACATCTACTTTTTTATCTTTACTTATTTATATTAAAAGGTTCAAATTTTACTATGTAGAATGTCCATTCTTGCTTTTCAATTCTTCGATTGTTTTTAGCAATTGTAACAAATATTCGTTAGTTTTCACCAGTCTTTACTTTGCTACATCCAATTTTAATGGAAGGAATTATAAGTTGTAATTTTATAAGTTCAATCTTTTCTTTCTTGCGAATTTCTCTCTTTATTATGTTGTTCCTTATTTTTGCTGAAGATTTAAACTCCATGTTGTTTCTGCTAAAGCCACAATAATAAAAGTCTCTTCAAACAACCTGCATTTATACACATTCCCCCACCATTTTATAATCCCCACTCCTTTCCCCCTTCTTTATAGGATTTGAAAGGGATAGGGTGTAGGGTGGGGGAAGGGTAATTTTGTTATTACACTAGTTGTGCAAGAAAATAGCCGCCATTGTCCACACCTTGTTCATAGCACTCCATCATAGATTGTGCCCACTGCAACATGCGGTCTCTGTCATTTGTGTGACAAGGAAAGAATGACTATCACCATACAATATAAAAGAGTCAATTCGTACATAACATCCTGAGTCCAACCATTTATTAGCTTCAGCCATAAACTTTTCTATTGTATCAAATGGAAATTGTGGATCAATTGCTATGACTTTACGTTCTTCACTAAGTTCAACAGTATAATCATCATCGTCCTCATCATCTTCACTTTCACTGTCGTTACTTAAAGTGTCTTCAGATTGTTCAAAAACATCAGAAATTTCGGAAAAATTGAAATTTTCATTCAGATGAGGAGGCATTTTGAAGCAAGAAATATTGTAAACAGCAGAGACGAAACGACAAGAGCGGCGTGTAGAAGATAAATGAAGGAGTGACCAACGCTCGCTCTGCTTTTATAATAGTATGCAAATGAGGGGTAGGAGCTGACCGTGACCAGTCATCGACCCAAAGGAGTGGGGGGAAGTACTTTTTTTTACTACTCAGATGGAAGTAGGTTAGTAGGTCACAAGACTTAGAGTGTTAAAAAATAATGGGGAGAAACACAACGCTATAACGCATTGTGTTTCTCCCCCATTATTTTTTAAGCAACAATTTGGAAAAACACTATGTGAATTTACTTTCTACGCCCCCACTTTGTAATACCATCCACTTTGTGTCTGAGGAGATAGTCCTTTAGAGTCTAACTCATAAACGGAATATCTCTTTGCGCAAGGATTCAATTACTTTAATATTATATTTTCGCCGTTACAACTTGCCAAAATGTGTTCGTTGTCAATAACACTTTCAAATAAATAAACACAACCTCTCTTAAGCCTATTTCCTTTCACACCAATAATTTTTGGATTGGTATTCAATAGTGGGGGTTTCTGTCAGTCGTGGTTCAGAAAGGTTTTCACGACATGTACATGGCAAAAACTTTCGTTTTTAACACATTTCCTCCCACAAGCTGATCCTTTCTTATTCCCCTAGTGAGCACTTCAGGGCAAGTAGTGGGACGTCTAAATGCCCTACGACGCTCTTCTTGTAATGATTGAAATTGCTCTGAAGGAGCAGGTTTAGGGGCAGGTTTAGGAGCTGGTTAGGAGCTGGTTTAGAGGAATCAGTTTTGTGATAGGTATGATCTTCAGGTGTAGTAAGTGGTGGGGTAGGAGGCAATGGTGATAGTGGGATGATGGGTGTACTAAAGCGATGAACAATAGTTTCAATTGAAGGGGTATTAATACTGGGAACTGGCTTCTGCGGTGGTGGCATCATAGTTGATGGTGGTGCGGAGTCCTTTGAAGGCGAAGGTGAAGGTGGTGAAAAAATACTGCGAAGTCTAGAAGTGTTGGTTGGCGGAAGAATAGCTCCAGAAGTTGAAGGTAGAGATGCAAGTTGATTCTTGTAGCAATCAGAAGGTTTTTAAGCGAAGAGTTTTCTTAGGTGCAGTCGTAGTAGAAATTGAAAGTTGAAGTAGAAGTAGCAGAAGTAGTAGTTAGCAGAGACGACATGGTTAGAACTCCGAGTACACAGCGTGATGTCTGGAATCAGAATGAAACACTAGCCACAGTCGCCGCGTCTTTTATAACAATATGCAAATGAGAGGGGTAGCAGCTGGCCGAGACTGATTATTGACCTGGGAGGTGGGGGAAAAGGGGAAAGAGATGGTATTTATTTCAAATAATTCGCATAACTTTTGACTAAAATAAGATAACCAAATTCTTCTTTTACCAAAATGTTTGTCTTACATAGACCTTTTCAATGATGTATCGCTTGTCCAAATCCGTCAATCCATTATCAAGTTATAGCCATTTTAATTTTTCAGGTCATGACCGGTCATTCACCCAGAGTAGTAGGGGAAGGAGTAGGGGTAGGAGTGGGGGAAGGGGGGGGGGGCTCCATTTTTTTCGGGGGGGGGGGCTCCATTTTTTCGGGGGGGGGGCTCCATTTTTTCGGGGGGGGGGCTCCATTTTTTCGGGGGGGGGGGGGGTCATTGACCCTTCCAAAAGTGGGTCAAGGTCATTCAAGATTTATAATGATCCAAGGTGATGGGAACAGTAATACTGTTCCCACCACCCTGTTTGCCTAGCAGTTCCCACTCCCAACCCACTAGTTACGTTCTGCAAGGGAGGTCCCTGGGCCGTCCGCATCAAAGCGTAACTTCCCGTCCGCATCAAAGCGTAACCATTAATTTCAGGGAAACTGGAACAGTTAATGCAGAAACGCAACTCTAACCCCACCCAAACTAATCCCACCCATCATATTCCTAAACAAAATGCAAAAACCTAGTCCGCATTTTGCGGATGTCCCACCCCTTCTAAGTAAAGTTCAACTGAACTTCTGAATTTACAGTTAATCTACCCCCTAACATCTAGCTGTAAGGCAAAACAACATTAATTATTAGTACCAACACTTAAAACTAACAACACATCATTATTAAAAACCAAATAATTCAACACAACCAAATACCTTCATTATTCTTAAATTTAATACACCTTAATGCTTAAAACCTCTTAAAAATTAATACACCTTAATGCTAAAAACCTCTTAAAAATTAATACACCTTAATGCTAAACCAAACTTAAAACTAACATCGCAATGCGCAATTTATTTCTTAAATTAAATACAACTAAACACACACACACACACACACACACACACACACACACACACACACACACACACACACACACACACACACACACATACCACATTGCATTAAAAAACGCAACATAGTATAAGAAGTTCAAATATATATAGGCCTACTATATATTTGAAACCTCTTGCTGAGTCGCCAACAACCTTTCGCTATGAAAGTTTGTTGACGACTGACGCTAAGATCAGGCTCGTATTGCTCCTCAGATTCTCGAGTAGTGGGGGAAGTTGTTTCACTCCAGTACAGTGTTCAATCCAGTCCAGTTCGCAGCAGTGTAAAAGGAAGGCAAAGGAGTGGGGAGCGGCTGATGCGCAACAACACAAAACCAAGGTTTGAGGTTAGAATTATCCATGTGCAGTAGCGCTAAAGTGAGTAATACAGGACTAGGCGCATGCGCATAGCATAGACTGATTCCGATCCGGAGAACTCGTTGCATGCGCAGCAGGTTTGAGGTTAGAATTATCCATGGCAGCTGCCATGTTTAGTCTGGTTTCACCACATAGAGTCAGCAACCGGTGGTGACCGGCCATTGACCCGGAGGAGTGGGGGAAGGAGTGGGGGAAGGGGGGGGGCTCCATTTTTTCGGGGGGGGGGGGGGTTCCATTTTTTCGGGGGGGGGGAGGGGGGGGGTCATTGACCTTTCCGGTCATTGCCCCAAAACCCCCTACTACTCAGGTGAAAGTCGGTCATCAGCGGCAGCTGCCCGGAGTAATTCCTATAAAAACCAGGTAGTTGGCTCGGGCATCTGCCCAGGGAAGTGGGCCGCTGCTAGGCTATAAAACTAGACTGCTCATTTGCGCCGCGACCATTAACTTACTGGCTTTCATGTTGATTGCATCGTTATAGCTACTACATTATTTACGTTCATTTACTTCTAACCTTACCACATAGTGTTTCATTACTACATATTGTTTAGTTAATTCTAACCTATAACACTATTTTGTTAGTACATGACATTCTGTTTCATTTATCTCTTTATAACATATTTTATTTCTCAGTCTTCTTTTGACTTCAACATATAACACACCTCCTGTAATGGTTGCGCAGAGTTTAAAATTGAAACTGTTGTGAACACAACACATATTACAAAATAATTCTAAACTTTCAGTTTCAAAGTCTAAAACTAATTTAAGTAAAGTAAGAAAGCGGTACAGTTTTAACCCATTATACTTTTCGACAACTTCGCGGGTTAATGTTGATGATAGTATTATTCATGACATCTTGCGTTATATGTTACACTTCAACAATTTTGAACTTGTTACACCTATCGACTGTGTTCAACAAGTTTTTTTATTTTACCCCCACTATTCCTTATATAAGTGCTCTCACCACAATTCCTACTTTATACTCCTCTATTCTTTACAGCTGAGCTAAGATTTGAGGTTAGAATTATCCATGGCGGCCGCCATGTCTGGTTCAGTTTTACCACATAGTGTCGGCGACCGGTTATTGGTCTAAAGGAGTGGGGGAAGGAGTGGTGGGGGGAAGGTTGCCATTTTATAAGCCCTCTCCCTAGGCGGCACTTCTCATTCGATCGCCAACTTTCAAACGAGAAACACCTCTCCCATGGCACGAATCAATTATCCCGCTATCACCAACTACTTCAACTTAAAACTGTTTCTGGTGATAGTTGGATGGAATTTTTAAAAACTTACTCTGGATGACCTTGACATATTTTTCCACATCCCAGTTATAAGTTTCAATTTCGATTTTGAACTAACTCTTAATTTTTCTTCAACTGTTAGAGTTTCTTTAACACCGACGAATTTCAATTTTGAACTAACTTTTAATTTATGCTCAAATTCACTTCACCCTAACGCCAACACTATCGCCATCTCCACCCCAACCTATATGGCATAAAATATAACTACAGCATCTCATATATACCCTCTAACCCCCACCGGAAGCTATGTGACATGGCAGCTGGCGCCAGCTGCCGCGTCACGTGGCTCGGTGGGCACGTGGCCGGTTTTAAAAGTGGCCAAAACACACTACTGGTATTGCATAAGACAATATAAAAAATTTAATTACCGTTGGAATAACTTTAAAAAATATACATTTTTGATGGAAACAAAATATTTAATTCTTAATGGTAATTACGCTGTTTTATTGCTTTCAAGATAAAACTTAAGTTTTTATCCTCTAACACAATCCTTTGTATTTGTTGCTTTGTCTTAAGGTAGAATTATCTACTCGTTAAGCGCGTTTTTTGCGAATTTCCCTATCGGGGAAACGATATTTCTCTATTCACAAAAGTTTTGACAAAACAACATTACAATCTTCTATTTCTATATATTTATATTCAAGCATGATTATTTTCCACCTTTTCCCAGCTTTGTTGTATAGAAGGAGAAACCCGGGCATACCGGCATACCATTAGAAAAGTTGTGTCCTGTAGATATGCAGACATCAATAATAATTTACATCGGTTCCCAGGGCTCCGCTCTACAGTCTTTCGAAGTTTCAATGTTAATCTTATGGAATAAGGTAATTGATTGAACTAGTGTACTTGTTGCTCGAAATCGAGCAATTTATTTGAATATAATACAAAAGTTACGTTTAATTGTAAATCAATGACGCATCCAACCAATCAAACATTGTGAATATCAGTAATCAGGTAATCACTAAAAAATACACGTATTTTACAGCTGTACATTAATAGATGTTTTAAATGCTCAACTCAATCGCATGTTATTACTATGGGAAATTTTCAAATTTCAATTGTGGATACAGTAGTATCCTTATTTTCCGATTTTCACCACTTTTTGGTGGAAACTGGAAACAACTACAGACACAAAATACTTAAAAATCGGTTAAAAATTGTAAGAGGAGTTCTCTCAACAAAAAACCCTTAGCGTATTAAATAAGTAGAGATATAAGAGATAATTATTCAGCTTTTGTAATAACAAATGCTAGCAAAACAGACAAAAACATATGTGTCACTTATAAAAGTAGCTTTCATCACTAGGAGCAAAAGTTGCTCTTTTTGGTGCGCAATCGTGTTTTCAAAACGAGGCGCAGCCGTGTTTTAAAAACGATTAAGCAGAAAAAAGACACTTTTGCCCCAAGTGATTAACAACGTTTTTTATCATAAAGCGGAATCATAATTTTAATCGTTAAAAATACTAGGAAGATCAGCTGGACCTGATAAATAGAAGACACGTGCTATTTTTGTCTAGTGTATTTCTTTAAAAACAGTTAGTAATTTTCTTTTTAAGATTGAGTGTTAAGCGTAAAATGTAGCTTTGATATACCCGGAACGTTTTTGTGAACATTTTTGGACTATAGTTTTTGTTTTACTCGTTATTTTTTAATTCATCTCACCGCTAGCTTGGGATTTTGTTTCGTTGCCATGGGAACGCCAAATAACCAAACTACTAATTCTGACAACAACCACCAGATGGACCACGAATCGCACGATGAACGCCAACCAAATGTAAGTGACTTAAATAATCAATGGACCACCGTTGTATCACCGAGAAAACGAACCAACAGTGATAACTCTATCCCTTCTCGTCCTAACAAACTCGCCCACAACAATTCTAAAACCTCTCCTGCGTTGCTAACTTCAAATAGGTTTCAACCTCTTGCAAACTCGAGTGATTCTGAATCAAACCAAACTAGGAAACAAAGAGTGCCCCCCATAATTCTCCAAACAAATGTTCAATACCTTGAACTTTGCAAATTATTGTCCCAATTGGTTGGTATCGACCAGTTTAGGTGTTCTTCGACCTTGAAAAATGTTACCATTCACCCTTTTTCTCCCGAAGCTTATAGGAAAATTGTTCACTTCTTGAGGGAAAACAAAGCCGAATTTCATACTTTTCAACTTCCTGAAGAAAAAGTATTTCGTGTAGTTATTCGAGGACTTCACAGCTCTATTGACCCAGATGCTATCAAAGATGAATTAATTGCCAAAGGATTTTCAGTTCAAAGCGTAACTAATGTTTTGTCTAGGGACAAAACTTGCTTGCCTCTATTCTTTGTTGATCTGGATCAATCCCAAGCAAACGATACTATTTTCGAACTATCTACACTCCTTCATTCAAAAATTCGGGTTGAAGAACCAAGACCTAAACGGCAGATCGTGCAGTGCATGCGTTGCCAACAGCTGGGACATACAAAAAAATACTGCAATCGCCCTCCAAAATGTGTTAAATGTGCTAAAGACCATGAATCCACAGCCTGCACGAAGCCGAATAACACACCGGCAACTTGCGCGCTATGCGGGGACAGTCACCCTGCTAATTATAGAGGTTGTATTGTTCACAGGGAACTGCAAAACCGGCGATCCCCTAGATCTAGACCTTCGAAGGAAGGAAATCATGTTCCCCAACCTCAATCACCTCCTGACCTTTCACCATCATCATTCCCACAACTTCCGAAACATAAACTCCATTCTCATCCCTTCAGCACAAGTGACCATCCTGTGACCTTGTCTCATAACTTAACTGATGAACATAACTACGCTAAGCGTCTTCAAAACTCAAATACCAATGCTACTTTAAACCAAGAAGACATCATTTCTCACTTCACATCAATCCTCACGGAATTTAAAGCGCTCTTCACTCCTCTATTAACCATGATGACTCAGCTTATGCAAGTCCTCATCAATAAACATGACAAATAATATATCAAATATTTTTCTTACAGTACTGCTTTGGAATGCAAATGGTTTACATCAACATGCTCAAGAGTTGGAGTTACTTTTACACGAAAAACGCATCGATGTTGCTTTAATAAGTGAAACACATTTTACAAATAATACGAGATTTTTCATGCCAGGGTATAACATTTACAGGACTGACCGGCCCGATAACAGGGCGTATGGTGGAGCTGCGGTGCTTGTCAAGAATAACATTAAACACTTTGTTCACCCGTCAGTTAATCCAACAAACTCCCTTCAATCAGCATCAACAACCTTAGTCTTTAATAACATTGACATAACATTTTCAGCGGTTTACTGTCCTCCAAGGTTTGCAATAAATTCAAATGAATTTTCAGAGTTATTTTCTAACTTGGGTACGCATTTTATTTGCGGTGGCGATTTCAATGCCAAACATATACAATGGGGCTCAAGACTTAACAATCCCAGGGGTCGTCAGCTTCTCCAATCGGTGTTATCTAACAATCTTGATATTCATTCACCTGGCACTCCCACATACTGGCCTACTGCCGCAAATAAAATACCCGATTTACTTGACATTTTTATTTCAAAAGGAGTAAATCAATTTCACAAAACCGTACACTGTCTCGACAATTCTCCTTCCGATCATTCTCAAATTCTTCTGCACATATCTGTGGCACCCTTAGAAAAAGAGGTAAAACCCTCATTAACATCTGGAATTATGGACTGGGAATCTTTCCGATACAACCTCGATTCAACTCTAAATTTGAATCTCCCTTTGAAAACAGGTGACGACCTCGAAGCAGCTGTTGATCATCTGACGAAATCTATCCAACAAGCCGCTTGGACTTCTTTAACTCCCAAGCCTCTCAAGAAACGATCTGGCCCTTCCTACCCTCAATATATTTGTGAACTAATAAGGAACAAGCGGATAGCCAGGCGGATATGGCATCAGAGCAGACTACCGTCCGATAAGACCACCCTCAATAGATATACTAATCAATTAAAAAATGCTATAAAAGACTTCAAAGTTTCAGCTTTTGAAAGGAAATTGACAAATCTTACCCCTAAAGACGGTTCTTTGTGGAAAACTACAAAACAAATCTTACACTACATACCTACAACATCCCCGATTAAACGTCCTAATAATTCTTGGGCAAAATCGGATAAGGAGAAAGCTGACGTTTTTGCAGACCACCTTCCTGGAATTTTCAGTCCACACGAAGAACAGAACCTGGCTTTTTCATCTGAAATAGAAAATTCTATTACCTCCCCTTTACCTATGTCCCTGCCACCTCCCCGAATTACAGCTACTGATGTTAAAAAGGCCATTTGCAAACTACCCCTGCGGAAATCACCAGGATATGATTTAATCACAAGTGAAGTTTTACGTGAAGTCCCCTCCTCTTGTATTACTTTATTAACACAGATCTTTAATGCCATAATTCGAACGACTCACTACCCTATACAATGGAAACTGTCCCAAATTATCTTGATTCAAAAACCTGAAAAACCTGCTCACGAAGTTTCATCTTATAGGCCGATTAGCTTACTTCCTGTCATTTCTAAATTATTTGAAAAATTACTTTTGTCTCGGTTGCAAAGTATTGTTGAAGAAAGCAATGTTCTACCAAATCATCAATTCGGCTTTCGATCCAGGCATTCGACTATTCAGCAACTTCATAGGGTGGTCGATACAATTGCGTCCGGCCTTGAAAATAAAAAGTACACAAGTGCTGTGTTTTTAGACGTAAGCGCCGCCTTTGATAAAGTGTGGTACCCTGGCCTGTTATCAAAATTAAAAGCTTTTCTTCCATCCACCTACTATTTAATACTCAGGTCGTATCTACAAGATCGATTCTTTACTGTCAAACAAGGACTGGAGTACTCTGGCTGTAAACCTATCTCTGCTGGCGTTCCTCAGGGGTCATTGTTATCCCCTCTTCTCTACAGTATTTATACAGCTGACTTGCCTGAAACTCCCAATACCAAGATAGCCACTTATGCAGACGACACCGCTATCCTCAGCACTTCAGAAGATCCAACTGAAGCAAGTAGCCACCTACAAAACCATATTAATGTTTTAAGTACCTGGTTAAAAAATTGGCGAATGAAAGTTAATGCGTCAAAATCTTCACATGTCACCTTCACTCTAAAACGGGGCCTGTGCCCACCGGTTTATATAAACAACACTAGAATCCCTCAAAGTACAGACACACGTTATCTTGGACTCTACCTGGACGAAAAATTAACTTGGAAAACCCACATCACGAAAAAGAGAACTGCTCTCAATGCAAGATCTAAACAACTATATCGGCTGCTTCATCAAAATTCAAAATTGCCTCTTAAATCAAAATTACTTTTGTACAAGACCCTATTAAAACCAATATGGACATATGGCATTGAGGTTTATGGCACAGCGAAATTTACAAATATGAAGAAAATCCAAATTTTTCAGTCAAAAATACTACGTTTAATATCTGGGGCTCCCTACTATGTAAGCAACAAGACTTTGCATAATGATTTCAATTTTAAATTTGTACATGAAGTAGCAAAAGAACTCTATTTTAAATTTTTCCTCAAACTTGATGGACATGAAAATCCCCTGATACAAGACCTTTTCACCTTAACATTGCCAGGCATCCGTCGAAGGAGGCTGAAACGGAATTGGAGTCGGGACTTTCTAGTTTGAATCCCTAATATTGAAGAGGACTACCCCTAACATCTACAATAATAAGGAGGAAGACTTCTGAGCCTACTCCTTCATGTTTTATGTTTCATGTTATTGTTCTTTTTATGTTATTAGCGAATTTGCTCGTTGTATTTTGTTTTGTACAGTTGCAAATATAAAATTAAAGACAAAAAAAAAAAATACTAGATATAAAGTTGTATTTTCGAGGTTATATTTACAATATAGTTAATATTCTGAATACTTTAATCGGATTATGTATTCCTCAGCAATGTCTACCACACCCTCATACACCTAGTATCAGTATCGCAACAGCTCGCCCCCGTCACTCGTGAGGCGTCGACACAGCTGCACAGCGACCCAATAAGTGACACGGCGTCAATGGAGTTATTATCCTGCGGCTCGTGAGGGAACGGCGTTGCTTAACGTTACACGTTGTACACGTTACACTGCTCCACGTTACACGTTACAGTGAAATGGAACCGGCGACAAGGTCACGGCCTCCGTCACTTACACGATGACACTCGGGCTGTTTAGTGTACGCAACTGTTTCGGGAGATAACTACATATAACTAGAGGTAACAGGCTCTGATACCATTGGCTGTTGGGCTCTTAATAACAGTCCTGTTTAAGGAGAATGTCTTCCTTAGTCATAGTAATAAGACTACAAGATCACGCCACAATCATCCTACACTAATCTCTCATTCATACTTGGCTCAAACTATTGTCAGTCTATATTGAGTCGATCAATCTTTAACTAACTACCTCTTAAAATTATTTGTGAATCATCATCATTCTGAAATTGTTATGGCGTAGGCCCAAAGCATATGAGACAGACAAGTCTTTTTTTGTTTTGTTTTGAAGTCCATCAGGGTTCAACCACAGAGAAGTAAGTCCCTCTCTTCTTTAGCTACTCTTCTCTGTGGTCACAAGGGGCCCAGAAATTTTTGTCATCCTACTGACAGACGTTTTTTACCTGGGGTTTTAGTTGAAAATAACATTCCGAGATCATTTAACAAGAATACAAAACAAATGCATAAATTTAAATGAGCAAAAATACAACAATGGTTAAACTACAAAAAATTATAAAAATTTTGATGAAAACATCAATTTTTATAACCAATCTAAAATTAAAAAACCGAATTGCTGTGAATCGAAACGACTTTCAGGCGAAATTCCCATTGGCATGTTGAAGGAGTTCTTCAGCATCGGATGAGCCGTTAGTTACATATTTACTCCCTGCTGAATTCGAAGTGCTCTTCGCTATGGAGATTGGCGGGAAGGAGAGGCGATGTGTTGTAGTTGCACTTCCTGCCGCGCGCGGCGTGACTGGCGGCGGCCCTCGTGATTCTTATTGCCTTCAATAAACCAATCCACCGGCCTCGACTGCCTCCTGGTACACGCTACACGATCGTGCCCCAGCAGTCATTCGTTCAGCAGTTTCGAATCGGAATCACTCCCCTCCAAGGCGTTTCTAAGATCAGAAATACTACCGCAGTCAAAGTTCTTGGTTCGAAATTGGTTTCGTGAAAAAAACCTTTTCAATCCTCGAAACCTTTAGGATTTCGGCGATGGTTGCTCAGTAATGACCTCTAGAAACTAACTCTATTTTAATTATTAAAATAATATCAAAACTAAGCCTAACTAAGTATACAATGCAGTTGTCTGCTTGCAATATTGAGCGGAGCGACTATTTTTTAAATCAATAATACCTAGCAAATGTTTTATATGTAATTCAAGTGAGCTCGTTCGCTACGCTCACTCGCCATCAGGGTTGCGCTCGTTCATTGCGCTCACTCGCCATTTGGGTCAGCTCATTCGCTGCACACACTCGTCGCCAGATTTAGGTTGTTCGCTGCGCTTACTCGCCACTAGTCTGCAATACTCTAATAATTTTTGATTACGCAGGTTTGCTGCGACGGGCTATTATATGTTTACAAGATATTAAATGGTGCGTCGTCCCAGGACTGGGGAAAACTGCTGTAATATAATAGACAAGGGCTGTTTCATTAGCGGGTAAAACGATGTAAAAATTAGTACCCAAAACGTCACTAGCCTGATCAGCTGGTACATGTTATTCTTATGGACATCAGCTTGATTACGTCACCGGCCTGACTCAAAAGCGGCATTTTCCAACATCAAAGGAATGAAACAGCCCTTCTTTTTTCATATGTTCTCAACGGTCCTGGCGTCGTCCAAGATTCGCACCTCCTCTCCATAAACGTGGCATTTCATTCACATAAACAAACCCCTAAAATAAAAAAAACGACAATTTCACATAAAACTACTGTATTCACAAACAGCTGATAGTAACAGTCTGCAGTTAAATTTGATCCTTATAACAGCTGTATAATCAACACACTGTAAACAAACCAAATAAAATATTTCTCCTATTAAAATAACATGGTAACTTTAATGGGCCGTAGGGCAGAACCCTTATGTCCGATTTGGACCATTGCAGATTTATACCTTCCCGTAGATACACTACAGAAAAACCACTATGACCACAGAAAAACGAAACGATATTGTTTCCTTTTTCTGTGCTATGACCGAGCAAAATTTCGTGAGGATCACTCCAGCCGTTCAGGAGGACGTGTAAATAAAAAGCCATAGAGTGTAGTAGGCTATAGGAGCTTCAGTCACTTCGCTCACTCCGCTTAGTTAAAAAATAAAACTCACTCAAGTCCCGACAGAAAAATATATTTATTAGCCATTTACGGGTTTAAACTTACAAAATTATTTTCATTATTCACATATCTCCCTCTCCGTGGATGACTCGAGCCTTCTGAGACCTCATGTCAACAACGTTACACTTCTTTGGTCTGCTAAAGTCGTTGGATGGTCCATGAGGAAGTGTTTCAATCTCAACTATCTCCAGTTTTGTAGATCTTTGCTCATTCCGAGGTTCGTCTTTATCAGCTAGTTCAACTATCTCAGGGGTTCTAGGTTTGTTTTCCGTATCACAACTTGGTGCGGGTGAAGACAATGTTGTAGGCCTAAATGCTTCTTCTCGTGTAACGTTACACTTTATAACTCCGCTACATGGGCAAAGTGTTTTAGGCAATCCCCATTCATTCACTTCGAAACACCGATTTCTCTCCTCGTCCTTTTCAGAAACTTTCTTTATCCTTTCGTTCTCAGTTTGTTCAAAATTTTTTGAAGTGCTATCGGTTGTTTCCGTCTCTGAACGGATTATTTCTGTAAGTTGTTTCGTCATAATCTGAGCCTGACAATGGTTGGGTTCTTGTTTCAAGATCATCTTCATTATTTGAAGAGCTTCTTTAAATTCATTTTTGTATTTTAGTGCTACTCCTTTTCTGTAAAGAGCTTTAATATTATTCGGTTCCAGTTCAAGCGTGCTATCAGCATCTTGAATTGCAGCCGAGTATTTATTTTGTTTTAAATTACAGCTTGCTCTGTTGTTGTATGCCTTTGCAGTGGGATAGATTGCCAAGGATGCTGTATAATATTTTTCCGCCTCTTGATAGTCTTTGGCTTGGTAAAATTCATTCCCTCGCAATTTTTCTTTTTCTGCTAAGATCTCTTTTTCAGTCTGTGAACAGGTTTTAGCTTCTTGCACAACATGGTCCAATCTATCTTTTTCTGTTTCTTTTGTTTGTATTTTATCCTTCAGGTTCTTCCGCTCTTCTTCAAGGTCTAGCTTGAGGAGTTCGGTGTCGACGTCGTATTTATCCCAAAAAGCATAATCGCTTACTTTTCTCTTCGACTGTACTTTATTCTCCAAACTTCCGGAGGACGGTTTAGCCAAGAGGGGTTGCCTGACCGGGGGTGTGTTTACCTCTGCAATGTCACAATCTTCTTCCGCATGCAACTGTTTATCGATCTCAGAAACGGTTTTCTTCCAATTCCCGATGTCATCCAAAATGTTTCCCCACTCTTTTCCATTGAAACAACTCTTATTTAAAGCCGGTACCTCGGTGCGGAGAAGACGATTATTGGGGTTTAGATTTCGAAGTCGATCTTCTGCAAATGTTTGTAAATCCGGGAAGTACCCCTCCTCACCTGATCTCAATATCTTGACGATCCTCTCAAGCTCCTTGACACAACTGCATCCCCCAATGTATTCGTAACTCAAATGGTCAATTGGAATTTCATATTTTGATAACAGGGATTTGTTTTTTAATTCTGGTTTGCGTTCTTCCGAAGCTACTGAGTAAACCATATCGACAAAATTAAATTATTTAAGTAAATAATAATAAATTATTGGTTACTGACAAGTTTTTAATTATACTACTTGTAATAACTTTGGTTTATAAACAGGCGTCATTATTATTAGTCAGTTGTTTATATTTTGGTTTTACATTTGAAACGTTCACGTTCATCCGCCGCAAAAGAAGTTGGTTTACGTTTTGCCAATCATATGACTAATTCCAGACATTTTATTTGTGGGATTTGTCACGTGATAGGCAAAGACGTAAACAAACCGATTACATTGGTTTATAGTGTAGTAGTTATAATTTCAATTAAACATCTTCTTTTGGCAATTTAACACCTTAACTGTAGGATAGTTTTCAAATCATTGAAAACATAAAATGTATGATATTTAAATCTTTAGTGGCAAAACATTATTCCTTGGATTAGAGCCACAATCTAGGCTATTGGTATCTTGCTAAAACACACTGTAAACCATTGTTCAAAAAATTAAATATATTAACTTTGGCATCATTATATATACTTCAAAATTTATTATACATAAAAAAGAATTATTCAAAATTTGTATTAAATTCGGATATTCATCTACATAATACAAGAAACCAAAACAAATTGAATGTATCATTATTTAAGTATTCAAGAAGTAAGAAAAGTTATAATGAAATGGGCGTCAAATTTTTTAATACTTTACCAAATGATTGGAAAAATTTAAGTGAAAAACAATTTAAGAAGAAAATCAAAGAAAATTTACTTGAAGAATGTCCATACAAAATTGAAGAGTGTTTCAAAACCAATTACTGGGAAAATAAAAGAAAATAACTTATTGGACTCACAACTTAAAAAAATTATATATAATATAATAATGTATTACTTGATAATACCAATAAAGATATTATTATTATTATTATTAAGGGGAAAAATTTAGTCTTTTATTAATTTACACCTTTTTCTCCTAACTTTAATTTTTAAAGGTAATGAATGACCTTTAGCATTTTGTTTCAGTTCTTTGTTTTGTTTAGACCGACAGAGTTAGGCACTAGCTAGCATAGACAAACCAAAATGAATATTAGTTTGAAAGAATTACATTTAAAAATAAAACTCGCTGATGTTTTTGTTTAAGTTAATATTCAAAATCGCTTTTACTAATAAGCGTAATTGGATTTTTAGGTCTACTTTGTAGACAAAAGACAAAGTAAAATATACTCTTAGAAGGAAAGCCTATTTTGTTGTTTTTGGAAGTCATATTATAACTGATGTCTTTTTCTTTAAATTAGCTTATGAGACTAGCCTTTCATTTAAACATTTCCCTAACCGCCAGGCTATTCTTGACAAGGACCTCGGCTCAAGAGGTCACAAGTTTGGTTCCCGGGATGTCTATTTTATGGGTTTGCACCGCTTTAAGTTAAAAGCATTAAATGTTCAATGCACATTCCTCATTCAGTTAAAAAATTGAAAATTGCGATCATTGAAATATAGGGTTAATCTAAGTGTTCTCTATAATGGTGTTACCCAATAGCGCATAACAAGTGTTAGATTGTCTATATTTATTTCATTTAGCAAATATAGGCCTATCTCTAACCCATTATGTCATCATTGTAGCGTAACAAGACTTTCGAATTTGTCTGTAGGCTGACTGCTGATCTGACATCACACTGTAGTTTTGTCCATGTCCTTGTTAATTAAAATAAAGATTTGTTTAAATAACACTTTTTTATTGAAATAAGTTAAACAATTAAATAAATTAGGCTGAAAAATTTTACAAATTACATCCCTCTTTATTGTTTAGACTCTTTTTCTTCATTATTTCCTTCTGCTGCGCCGCTGTTTGCTGAGTCTTTCTTCTCCTTCTCCTTGTTTTTATCAATCCCTGTGTTGTCGAAGAGTATGTAAGCGATCAACGCCATGGTGAGTCCAGCCACTGTCGTCAGAGCTACGAACAAACGGATGGCGTTCCCCCACGGAGGGAAAGCGTTGGACTTGAGGTCCAGGTAGAGAGAGCTGACCACCGCCGCTGCGACGCTGAGGAAGCCCAGCGGGTAGGGCAGCGCGAGGCCCAGGAGAGCGACGCAGGGCGGAGCCCCAGCCTGGACCATGGTGTCCCAGGACGGGGAAGGGACGGGGTTTGAGGAGGTCGCAAGACCCCACTTGACCCCTCCTAGAGCCGCGACAGCGACGACGGCGAGATGGAGTTGAAACAATGTCAGAGTGGCGGAGTATCCTCCTAGGAGTTCTAGCAGCGGGATGACCACCTGGGTCCCTCCGACGACCATGGATACCCAGAACGAAGACGGAGGAGCGTCCTTCATGTGGGTCAAGTCGACGCACTTTAACATGTTCATCATGTCACACACTACCACACTCGGGTCTGGGAACGCCACGTGGGAGGATCGTACTCCTGAGGTCCACCGGAGGTTGGTCAAAACTGGTGTCGCAGCAACCAGAGGAATCGGTCTTTGATGTTCGGCTGCTCTCTTGCTCCGCTGAACATCGTAGATCGCTGTAGAGCCGAAGGACGCTGCTTCAGCGGTAAGTGAGCCCACCGGGACAGCTTTCGGAATCAACATGCCCCTCTTGGCTAGTGCTAAAGCTCGTAACATTTCTATAATAATCTGAAACAGAAACGGAATTATCATTTCTTCAATCTTTGCTAACATTATTGTAATTAAATGAAATTCTTGAAGTAAAAACCGCCTCCAGCCTATATTATTGGAAATTTTATGAAGTCCAACAAATTAATTGAAAATTGTCCTTTGCCAATTTGTCTAAAAAGCGTAGTTTGATAGATAGGTCATTAGAATTTAGTATAGATTTTTATTACGTATCATGGTATGAAATCTATGAGTGGTGTGGAGTGGTATGAAAGGTTTTGGAGGTCACCACACTAATACTATGTTCACACTTTCATTAATCTTTTGATGCGTTGTTTCCCGTAAGTCGAATTAGCACACTATCTATTAGCATACAGTTTACGTCGTTTATAACACATTTTACAAGGATACCTCTAATTTTTAAAACCTAGCCTAACCTACGTTTCACTCAAACTATGCAACAGTGACTTATACTCAAAAGTAGGTTTTCTTGATATTTCTTCGAAAACTTTGTCATTTTGAAATTAATTTAAACTTTACTTGGAAAGTCTGCTTCGGTCAAAGTGGATAATAGGTTGGTCCAAGAATTAATGAAAGCTTTACGTAAAATAGTTGATACACTTAACACTGAAGCTATAAAAATATAAACAAACACTTAATTGTTCATATTATAAGTAACATTAACTGTAGCTGCCTATCAGCTGTTGTATCCACTATAAAATTCCTTAAAAAGTGAAAATTATTTATGAGCCTTTGGATCTAAGTATGCTCGATGTAATGTAATAATGCTATTCGTTTACATGTTTTGTTTCGCTACATTACAAAATACATTGAGCTATACTTTAGCAAGGATAATAGAATATGGGGAGGTTGTCTCATTCACAAATTCAACACATTTGTGCTACGTCATCGGCCGACCCATCAGCTGGCTGTTTTAAATCAGATGTAAACTTTCTTTGTTTGCATTTTCTTTGTTTTTGTTTCCCTTGTTTACTGTTAGTATTGTGGTTTGGTTATAACGATAAAGAAAGTAATACAGATTAAATGTATTAAAATTAATATCAAATCTTTGTTGTGTGAAATGTGTAGGCTGTTTTAATTATTACAAATCCTAAAAGAAGAACAGGTCTTAAATTGTAATTATTAAGATTATTGAATTTAATTTTATAATTTATTCGGTTTTGGCGTCCCGATAGTCCACTGTAATGAAGGTCATTAAACACGATAACGTGCTACTGCGGCCGCTTTTTTCATTACCGCGGTATCACAGTTTTGGACAGAAGGTATTATACAATCTTTGGTCCGAGTTTTAGGCCATTTAACGATGCTTAATCGGTACTGTAGCGATCGCCTTCCTGCGGTCCGATCTTCCCTTGAACCCATGTTTCACGGTCTGATCGAGTATACGGCAGATTAGTGTAAGCTCCGCAAATCTTACATCAAACTCGACTAGTCTACATTGAGTCGTCTTTGTGGAGTTTTTACTGCAATAAATTAAAGCGCTACGATTGTAAGTGGTACAAAGGACTATAAAATAAATGTACAGGGAGACCC
Source organism: Neoaliturus tenellus (assembly GCA_030545055.2). Lineage (NCBI taxonomy): Eukaryota > Metazoa > Arthropoda > Insecta > Hemiptera > Cicadellidae > Neoaliturus > Neoaliturus tenellus. Next base: position 272,188,889 of record CM061533.1, on the reverse strand, counting down.
AAAAATCAATCACGCCACTGCCGGCATAGTGTATTTTATTTCATTTCTGGTAAACTATCTTCACACAAATGACGCAATGTATAATAACCAAGAAATCCATACCCAATATCCCCATAACGACCTGATTTTTGCAACAAACATCAATTTTATGAAATTTTTAATTAAAATACCTATAAAATTCATTTAGACAAACAAACATTGTTCAAAAATTGCCTGAGTTAACCATAAGTGCACCGAACTCCTAGATGTTTTGGATGATGGTTTTTATCTAGGCCTACTGCAATGAGTTGTAATAAACAAAGGAAATGATTATTGTTGGATAAAATAATCTAGCTTTTAAACCTTAAAATGTAACATTTATATTAGGATTTAACGATGAGTAGTTTTTCCCTGCAAATATTTTGGCGACCTCGCACCTCCAGATTGTCCCCGTCCAGATACTAATCAGACTAAGACTAAGACCTAAATTCACCCATGTAAACTCGTGTAAGTTTGAAGAATCTGAAATAAATTGTACGGTAATCAAAGTAAACAATCTTGAAAATATGATTTAAACTTTTTTTAAATCATAATTTAAAGATATAATGAAATGCGACGGATAAAATATGGCATTATTATTAAATCTGTGGTCCCCGATCCGATAGAATCGCGCGTCTATAGCAATTTTAGTTCCTGCTGATTAGTTCCATTTTTTCTCACTAGTATCGCTAGGGCGGACAGGGTCGGCCGATGACGTAACGATTCCAGCTGTTACTGTCTACATAGGCCTTATGGGAATGAGACAACCTCTTCTGTTCCTTATTTAATAGCCTTGATACTTTAGCACTTGAATTTAATCCTACTTATAGAATGAGTAAAAAAATTATCAAGGGACGAGAAAGTCTCGTTCGTTGGGGAAATGAATACAGAGGACGCATAGACAGGTAGGGGTCCTCTGGACGCAGAGGTCCCATTGATTGGGACCAGGATTTGGGAAGGTTGGCGAAAACCGTTGGAAGAGTTTCTATCAGCGTTAAATGTAATAAACTAAATAACTTGCAAATACAGTTTAATTTTTTTTTTTTAATGTGCATCCATCATTAAAAATGCATAAATAGCTACGACCATTGATGAAACACAAAACAAACGAAACATAATGGACAGTGAAAAATCTTTCTTTGCATGTTGTTTCAATTGAAAACAACCTTTAAGAGACGCCAACTCCAAGTCAAATCACCCTTTCTAACTTGGCCTCTCCAAGGGCACTAGAGCTCAATGGCATCAATTAGATTGGATAATCTTGGATACAAGCGGCTCGCAATGTTTGAAAGAGTTGCTTTATAAAGTTTACAGTAAAGTAAATCAGTAAGAAAAACTTTGCAAGATAGATGGGGCCAAAAAGGTTTACACTGCGCAATTTATTAGATATAGTGTAAAAAGTGTAGTCTACTGGTTTGAGAGAGGATTTGTCGAGTACAAACTTATTTCATAGGCCCTATCCAAAATTTAGGGGAAGAGGGGCAGTTTCAACCTATGTCATCACATACTTAAATACAAACAGGGTCTTCATTTTCTTAAAATAAAAATCCAAGAGGTGCTTCCATCCTTTTCTCAACATTTTTTAATTTCCGTACGCGAGATTGAACCTGTTTTAATCTTCGGCACTTATTTAAATTATATTTTATTCCAAACATAAAATGGTTTCATGTGGCTTTATCGATGCTGAAAAAGAACACTATGAAGAAATAGTGGCAGACTAAGCTCCGCACTACTTAACCCACTTAACCATCAGACTGTTGGCCATTTTTCACCCGTCGCACAGAGCATAGTAAACATGGATGAGCGAAGCGCCGCCCCCCCAGCACAATACTGCAAGTGGTTGCGTCACCGGACCTTCTCCCTTGTTATTTATCATGACGCTAAACCTACATGGCAAAACCACTGGTAGAAGTTGTCAGTATAAAACTATCTTCTGTCACTACAGGCATATATCTAAAAGATAGACCGGTTGCCCATAAAGTCTCCGAATGGCCAAATACGATTGCCTAAATCACGGCAAAAAAGTTAAATGATAATTTGCATTTATGAAGTAACCGAATCCCAATCATTTGCCCGGTAAATTTATACAATTCTTCATAGTAATATCAGTAATAGACTTATATTAAATGAGCAAGCGCAAAAAGGATTGTTTTTATTCAAGACGAGCTCGATCGCACCGCTCACTTGCCTTTCGCAATGTTTTCATATACAGGCCTACAGGTGCTGCACTCTGGTATAAATTTGTTGAACCACATGTTGAGTCTATAACACGTGGATTAACTTCTGCGGTCAACAGTAAGTCAATTATGTGAAAATCATGAGAAGTAGTTCCTTGATGAAAAGTAACATAGTAGCCTAAACAAACATTCCGCGACAAAGATTATTGTTATAAGGTAATACTAACGCACAGAAACTAACGTTTAAATAATTACTGTAGGTTTAAATAAATAAATGAAGGTATCAAAATAAATATCCAGTAAGTAGTTTTAATAGTTAAAAGCTATTCCTTTTTACAACTATACAATACTTCAAAGAGTTAATTAAATGAGTTAGAACCTAATGCAAACTTTAGTAGGTATATGAATTTATTTGTCGTCTCACAATATTATATGCATGGATTTCATTTTATTTTTCAAAAATTACTTTCGTTTAGGGTTGCTTTCTGTTTTACCAATTCATCCCCATACGCGCAGAATAAGCGCACTTCTCTCCTAGTTATATGTGTTTCTCACTCAAGGAGTACCAAATGACCTGATGTCAACCAGAGATGGTGTGTAAAGCATTTCTTTAGAGCCTACGCCAAGGTGCCTTTCTCACTGGTCCATATTACCGACCTCACAGATTGCGACACCTGCAAAGTACCTCGACGGTCTCAAGTTCTCAGCACTTAAACCCCTATCACCTAGCATCATCATCACAGCGGACGGAAAATCGATTTATTTGTGCTAAATGTGAGTCAGTCTGGCCTTGTGTACTATCAGGGTTGGATCGAGGACAATAACTGGTGAAAGTGTGATATTCGACATCAAAAACAGATCAGGCAGGTTTCGCAAGTGGCGGAGCATCCCCAGTTCTGCGCGTGCGCCTTTCACCCACCTGGGAGCCGCGCAGGCGCGCTAACAGCTGATCGGCGCGGCGTGGCTGTGGCCGGGCAATCAGCTGATCTGCCGCTGCCGCTGCCATCTCGATCGTGATCGGAACAGTTGACATTGTGGGGTGGCGAGAGGTGGGAGGAGAATATGCAACTGGTGAGTCGGTTGTTTTGTTTTATGATGGTTAGTTTGAATATTCACTTACTTTTGGTTACACAATAAATAAATTTGGGTGAAAATTATGTTGAAAATTTGTATTTAATGTGTTTGTATAAAAAATAAATTATGTTTTCTAAATTGATTAGTACTTTACGCCTACCGGTACGTATTTATTTGAAAATTGCGGTATTTATCCGTCCATGACAAAAGGAATAAAATTAAAAATCAAAATCAAAGACGTTAGTTTTTAAAAAACATTTTTCATGGATATATTATGTTAATACATTATGTTCCAAACTGTCATCACAACTGTTCTTATTAAGCAGATTTGCAAAATACCAAAATATTTTTCTTTTAAAATTAATTTATACATCGCTAATTGAATCCCGTTTAAATTATGGTATTGTTCCTTTGGGTGCTGCTTCCCAAAGAGCACTGTTATGCGTGTTTAGACTTCAAAAAAGAGCAATTAGAATAATGAATGGCTGGAGTAAACCGACGAACATCATGTCGTGATTTTTTTTAAATCGCTACAAATACTAACTTTAGCATCCTCATTTATTTACGAAATTATAATTTTTTATAAATTCAAATATGGATTAATTCAAACTGGAGCTAATGTCCAACACCAGACACCGGAACGAACGTATAGGCAAACAGATCATTTATTTAACACGTAGTCTGCTCTGTGGCTGTTCGTTCAGTTGTTGTCATTACTTGCTTGTTTGAATTTTTAACTCCATAAGACCAATGTTATAAGAATTTTAATTTCAAATAATGATTAGGCCTATTACGAAATAAGATTTGTCGTGGCATAGACCTGTATTATATTGTTTTTGACCCAGAACTAAAGTATTTGCGAAGTTTGAGAAAAAAATCGTTCAAGCAGTTGGTTGTTGAGTCCATGTGCATACATACAAATATACCTTACTCGTATTAGAGTGTATGATTGAAGTACCGGTACTACTGTACTTAGTTTAATATAATCTCATTTACATATTTAGAGCAACATTAATTAAAAAAGTTATTAACAAGACCTATTTTCACTTAACTTTCTAAAGTGTTAAAATAAATAATGGTCTCTTAATGATTTATTTCGTGGAGGAATTTTTGTTTCGATACTGTCAGTTCGGATTGTCAGAATAGAATAACATTTTTACTTAATTCAATGTACTTAATCTTTTACAGGATTTAGTTAAAAAAAGCACACACACAATTTTGTACTATGAAGCTTTTCTCTATCTCCATTGATGTATACATTGCCATTGGTTACCGATATAATAAAAAGTCTAAAGACAGAAAATTGTATTTTGGGGCTTCAATGTTAATTTTATGGATAATAAGGATGTGTTAATATTTTCTCTCTAGAAAGGCAAACTCCTTTATTTATGGACAGATATTGATGAAACAGCTTCATATGGTCGATATAATTTTTTTATGCTAAAAACCTGCTTTCAGTGTTCCCCATGGCAGCATACCTGCATACTCTTTCCCTATATTTATCATAAGGATGATAGACATTAATTTCTCTATTCTGAGCACGTGATGAAATTTTGCTCACAGCTACATCTGGTCAAAATTAATATTACTAATTTGGAAATTCGCTGAGTATGCAAGGCTGCTGCGACAGGGCGTATTTATTTATTACTTTTGTATCCATATCAAGCTATAATGGATCAAGGTTGATCAGCAACTTTGATACATTATAGCTTGATATGGATTAAAAATTTAAAAATTAAAAATTTATCACAAGTCTTTATTTTTTAATTGAAATTACTCTTACTTTTACTATCGGACTTAAAATAAAGCTGAAAAATTGGAGCAGGTGAAACATTGCACGATGAATTTTTGACCCGTGAGACCCCCGACACTGACCTCAGTGATAGCCTCTGTCGGCAGCCGCTGAAACTTATAGACGGGCAGGCTATGAACGTATCCAGTGAATATAGCTAGCATTAATTAAAAACCTACTTTCCGCTGCCAAATCTCCTTCCTCGCAATCATCTACCTGAGTCTTGGGTCTCAAACTAGCTGAAGTGCAGCATAGTTTTTTTATCTATAGTGTTTTAAAACAAATACTAGATATTGTTTCTCGACCTCAGTATGATTGTAAACAATGCGAAACGTATTCAGGTAGCGTCAGTAACTGACCCTTATTTCCCTTTTTTAAGATGAAATCATGTAAAAACTCCAAAAATTTGTTTTATCGTAGGTGATAAATATTTATTTAACTAGCTTTTTCATTTAGATTCATTTGCTACCTCTTTTTGATAGTGAAATATTAGCTGTCTGCTTATCCAAGACTTACTTCGTAAAATGAGCAGTGGTGTCAAAATTCGGTGTAAGATATGGGTTGCCTGGAACAGTAAACGACAAAATTTTGTCTTTTATCATTAGGAAGGATACTCAGAGGAAACAAATACTGAAATTGTCAAGACAAACATGTTTACTTCCATTGATCCAATTTACGTGAGCGGTGTAGGCCTATAAATTTAAAGAGGAACCATACCTTTTGAATTTTAAATTAAATTTTGGTTTCTGGTCTAAGTAAGAAAAACCGTCGTCAGTGAATAAAAAGCAGCACATTAAGTTGTTCGAGTTCCATTCGCAATATGTATGGAATAGAGTTTAAGTTTAGGTTAAACATCATAGTACTGTAGAAACGCAGTTTGTATAGATAGGTCGCCATTTCAATAAAGGTATTAAAGGTGAAATTTTGGGGCAAAGAGGAGACGTAGCCTAGGCTACTAAATGAAATGTGACAACGAGAATTCCCTAATTGTGTATAAATGGATGAAATTTGTTTTTTCAAAGAAGATATAAATATATACTTACGTTTTTTATGGTTGTAAATACATCCACGAAGAGCTTGGGGTTGAACCTGTGTTCAACTTTGTTTTGAAATCCAGTAGAAAATTTTTCGAAACCTTGGACTTTGTTCCTGGTGCTGTGGCGTTTCAAATTGGTCTCCAAACTCATAACAGAGATTAAAAGTAAGATTGCCACAAGATTTCCTAGCTGGACTGGACTGACAACCTACTACTTTTTCGTTAATTCCTTCCTTTTCATGTTATCTGTTCACCTTCTTTTGTGTTCTGTTAAATTTATTGTCATTTACTGTTACGTTCCAGGGTGTACCTGAATAGGCCGAGCCCACTAATGTCAATATGTTTTGTTACCTCTCTACCTGTGTTAAAATT
>CM061533.1:271905120-272182320 GCA_030545055.2 Neoaliturus tenellus | reverse complement strand
TATTAGTTGCTATGGAACAGTGGTAAAGTGAGCATTAGGGTTAAGTGGTTAAATGGCTCGTTCTTAAGGACTTTCAACCATATATTTTGCCATGGAACAGTGGTAAAGTAAGCATTAAGGTTAAGTGGTTAAGGGGCTCGTTCTCAAGGACATTCAACCATATATGTTGCCATGGAACAGTGTTAAAGTGAGCATTAAGTTTAAGTGGTTAAGGGGCTCGTTCTCAAGGACATTCAACTAAATATGTTGCCATGGAACAGTGGTAAAGTGAGCATTAAGGTTAAGTGGTTAAGGGGCTCGTTCTCAAGGACATTCAACCATATATGTTGCCATGGAACAGTGGTAAAGTGAGCACTAGGGATAAGTGGTTAAGGGGCTCATTCTCAAGGACATTCAACCATATATGTTGCCATGGAACAGTGGTAAAGTGGGCATTAGGGTTAAGTGATTAAAGGGCTCGTTCTCAAGGACATTCAACCATATATGTTGCCATGGAACAGTGGTAAAGTGAGCATTAAGGTTAAGTGATTAAGGGTATAATTCTAAAGGACATTAAACCATATTAGTTGCTATGGAACAGTGGTAAAGTGAGCATTAGGGTTAAGTGGTTAAATGGCTCGTTCTTAAGGACTTTCAACCATATATGTTGCCATGGAACAGTGGTAAAGTAAGCATTAAGGTTAAGTGGTTAAGGGGCTCGTTCTCAAGGACATTCAACCATATATGTTGCCATGGAACAGTGTTAAAGTGAGCATTAAGTTTAAGTGGTTAAGGGGCTCGTTCTCAAGGACATTCAACTAAATATGTTGCCATGGAACAGTGGTAAAGTGAGCATTAAGGTTAAGTGGTTAAGGGGCTCGTTCTCAAGGACATTCAACCATATATGTTGCCATGGAACAGTGGTAAAGTGAGCACTAGGGATAAGTGGTTAAGGGGCTCATTCTCAAGGACATTCAACCATATATGTTGCCATGGAACAGTGGTAAAGTGGGCATTAGGGTTAAGTGATTAAAGGGCTCGTTCTCAAGGACATTCAACCATATATGTTGCCATGGAACAGTGGTAAAGTGAGCATTAAGGTTAAGTGTTTAAGGGGTTCGTTCTCAAGGACATTTAACCATATATGTTGCCAAGGAACAGTGGTAAAGTGAGCATTAAGGTTAAATGGTTTAGCGGCTCGTTCTCAAGGATATTCAACCATATATGTTGCCATGGAACAGTGGTAAAGTGAGCATTAATGTTACGTGGTTAAGAGGCTCGTTCTCAAGGATATTCGACCATATATATTGCCGTTGAACAGTGGTAAAGTGAGCATTAAAGTTAAGTGTTTAAGGGGCTCGTTCTCAAGGACATTCAACCATATATGTTGCCATGAAACAGTGGTTAATTGAGTATTAAGTTTAAGTGGTTAAGGGGCTCGTTCTCAAGGACATTCAACTAAATATGTTGCCATGGAACAGTGTTAAAGTGAGCATTAAGGTTAAGTGGTTAAGGGGATCGTTCTCAAGGACATTCAACCATATATGTTGCCATGGAACAGTGGTAAAGTGAGCACTAGGGTTAAGTGGTTAAGGAGCTCATTCTCAAGGACATTCAACCATATATGTTGCCATGGAACAGTGGTAAAGTGAGCATTAGGGTTAAGTGATTAAGGGGCTAATTCTCAAGGACATTCAACCATATATTTTGCCATGGAACAGTGGTAAAGTGAGCATTAAGGTTACGTGATTAAGGGGCTAATTCTCAAGGACATTCAACCATATTAGTTGCCATGGAACAGTGGTAAAGTGAGCATTAGGGTTAAGTGGTTAAATGGCTCGTTCTTAAGGACATTCAACCATATATGTTGCCATGGAACAGTGGTAAAGTAAGCATTAAGGTTAAGTGGTTAAGGGGCTCGTTCTCAAGGACATTTAACCATATATGTTGCCATGGAACAGTGTTAAAGTGAGCATTAAGTTTAAGTTGTTAAGGGGCTCGTTCTCAAGGACATTCAACAAAATATGTTGCCATGGAACAGTGGTAAAGTGAGCATTAAGGTTAAGTGGTTAAGGGGCTCGTTCTCAAGGACATTCAACTATATATGTTGCCATGGAACAGTGGTAAAGTGAGCACTAGGGATAAGTGGTTAAGGGGCTCATTCTCAAGGACATTCAACCATATATGTTGCCATGGAACAGTGGTAAAGTGAGCATTAAGGTTACGTGATTAAGGGGCTAATTCTCAAGGACATTCAACCATATTAGTTGCCATGGAACAGTGGTAAAGTGAGCATTAAGGTTAAGTGGTTAAGGAGCTCGTTCTCAAGGACATTCAACCATATATGTTGCCATGAAACAGTGGTAAAGTGAGCATTAAGGTTAAGTGGTTAAGAGCTCGTTCTCAAGGACATTCAACCATATATGTTGCCATGGAACAGTGGTAAAGTGAGCACTAGGGTTAAGTGGTTAAGGGGCTCATTCTCAAGAACATTCAACCATATATGTTGCAATGGAACAGTGGTAAAGTGAGCATTAGGGTTAAGTGATTAAGGGGCTAATTCTCAAGAACATTCAACCATGTTAGTTGCCATGGAACAGTGGTAAAGTGAGCATTAAGGTTAAGTGTTTAAGGGACTCGTTCTCAAGGACATTCAACCATATATTTTGCCATGGAACAGTGGTAAAGTGAGCATTAAGGTTAAGTGATTAAGGGTATAATTCTAAAGGACATTAAACCATATTAGTTGCTATGGAACAGTGGTAAAGTGAGCATTAGGGTTAAGTGGTTAAATGGCTCGTTCTTAAGGACTTTCAACCATATATTTTGCCATGGAACAGTGGTAAAGTAAGCATTAAGGTTAAGTGGTTAAGGGGCTCGTTCTCAAGGACATTCAACCATATATGTTGCCATGGAACAGTGTTAAAGTGAGCATTAAGTTTAAGTGGTTAAGGGGCTCGTTCTCAAGGACATTCAACTAAATATGTTGCCATGGAACAGTGGTAAAGTGAGCATTAAGGTTAAGTGGTTAAGGGGCTCGTTCTCAAGGACATTCAACCATATATGTTGCCATGGAACAGTGGTAAAGTGAGCACTAGGGATAAGTGGTTAAGGGGCTCATTCTCAAGGACATTCAACCATATATGTTGCCATGGAACAGTGGTAAAGTGGGCATTAGGGTTAAGTGATTAAAGGGCTCGTTCTCAAGGACATTCAACCATATATGTTGCCATGGAACAGTGGTAAAGTGAGCATTAAGGTTAAGTGATTAAGGGTATAATTCTAAAGGACATTAAACCATATTAGTTGCTATGGAACAGTGGTAAAGTGAGCATTAGGGTTAAGTGGTTAAATGGCTCGTTCTTAAGGACTTTCAACCATATATGTTGCCATGGAACAGTGGTAAAGTAAGCATTAAGGTTAAGTGGTTAAGGGGCTCGTTCTCAAGGACATTCAACCATATATGTTGCCATGGAACAGTGTTAAAGTGAGCATTAAGTTTAAGTGGTTAAGGGGCTCGTTCTCAAGGACATTCAACTAAATATGTTGCCATGGAACAGTGGTAAAGTGAGCATTAAGGTTAAGTGGTTAAGGGGCTCGTTCTCAAGGACATTCAACCATATATGTTGCCATGGAACAGTGGTAAAGTGAGCACTAGGGATAAGTGGTTAAGGGGCTCATTCTCAAGGACATTCAACCATATATGTTGCCATGGAACAGTGGTAAAGTGGGCATTAGGGTTAAGTGATTAAAGGGCTCGTTCTCAAGGACATTCAACCATATATGTTGCCATGGAACAGTGGTAAAGTGAGCATTAAGGTTAAGTGTTTAAGGGACTTGTTCTCAAGGACATTCAACCATATATGTTGCCATGGAACAGTGGTAAAGTGAGCATTAAGGTTACGTGATTAAGGGGCTAATTCTCAAGGACATTCAACTATATTAGTTGCCATGGAACAGTGGTAAAGTGAGCATTTAGGTTAAGTGGTTAAGGAGCTCGTTCTCAAGGACATTCAACAAAATATGTTGCCATGGAACAGTGGTAAAGTGAGCATTAAGGTTAAGTGGTTAAGGGGCTCGTTCTCAAGGACATTCAACTATATATGTTGCCATGGAACAGTGGTAAAGTGAGCACTAGGGATAAGTGGTTAAGGGGCTCATTCTCAAGGACATTCAACCATATATGTTGCCATGGAACAGTGGTAAAGTGAGCATTAAGGTTACGTGATTAAGGGCTAATTCTCAAGGACATTCAGACATATTAGTTGCCATGGAACGGTGGTAAAGTGAGTATTAAGGTTAATTGGTTAAGGAGCTCGTTCTCAAGGACATTAAACCAAATTTGTTGCCATGGAACAGTGGTAAAGTGAGCATTTAGGTTAAGTGGTTAATGAGCTCGTTCTCAAGGACATTCAGCCATATATGTTGCCATGGAACAGTGGTAAAGTGAGCATTAAGTTTAAGTGGTTAAGGGGCTCATTCTCAAGGACCTTCAACCAAATATGTTGCCATGTAACAGTTGTAAAGTGTGCATTAAGTTTAAGTTGTTAAGGGGCTCGTTCTCAAGGACATTCAACCATATATGTTGCCATGGAACAGTGGTAAAGTGAGTATTAACTTAAGTGGTAAAGCGCTCTTTCTTAAGGACATTCAGTCATATATGTAGCCATGGAACAGTGTTAAAGTGAGCACTAGGGTTTTGTGGTTAAAGGGCTCGTTCTCAAGTACATTCAATAATATATGTTGCCATGGAACAATGGTAAAGTGAGCATTAGGGATAAGTGGTTAAGGGGCTCGTTCTCAAGGCCATTCAACCATATATGTTGCCATGGAACAGTGGTAAAGTGAACATTAAGGTAAAGTGGTTAAGGGGCTCGTTCTCAAGGATACTCGACCATATATGTTGCCATGGAACAGTGGTAAAGTGAGCATTAGGGTTAAGTGGTTAAGTTGCTCGTACTTAAGGATATTCGACCATATTTGTTGCCATGGAACAGTGGTAAAGTGAGCATTAAGGTTAAGTGTTTAAGGGGCTCGTTCTTAAGGACATTCAACCATATATGTTGCCATGGAACAGTGTTAAAGTGAGCATTAAGTTTAAGTGTTTAAGGGGCTTGTTCTCAAGGACATTCAACAAAAATATGTTGCCATAAAACAGTGGTAAAGTGAGCATTAATATTAAGTGGTTAAGAGGCTCGTTTTCAAGGACATTCAACCATATATGTTGCCATTGAACAGTGGTAAAGTGAGCATTAAGGTTAAGTGGTTAAGGGGTTTGTTCTCAAGGACATTCAACCATATATGTTGCCATGGAACAGTGGTAAAGTGAGCATTAAGGTTAAGTGGTTAGGGGCTCGTTCTCAAGGATATTCAACCATATATGTTGGAATGGAACAGTGGTAAAGTGAGCATTAGGGTTAAGTATTTAAATGGCTCGTTCTCAAGGACATTTAACCATATATGTTGCCAAGGAACAGTGGTAAAGTGAGCATTAAGGTTAAATGGTTTAGCGGCTCGTTCTCAAGGATATTCAACCATATATGTTGCCATGGAACAGTGGTAAAGTGAGCATTAGGGTTAAGTGGTTAAGGGGTTCGTTCTCAAGGACATTCAACCATATTTGTTGCTATGGAACAGTGGTAAAGTGAGCATTAAGGTTAAGTGTTTAAGGGACTCGTTCTCAAGGACATTCAACCATATATTTTGCCATGGAACAGTGGTAAAGTGAGCATTAAGGTTAAGTGATTAAGGGTATAATTCTAAAGGACATTAAACCATATTAGTTGCTATGGAACAGTGGTAAAGTGAGCATTAGGGTTAAGTGGTTAAATGGCTCGTTCTTAAGGACTTTCAACCATATATTTTGCCATGGAACAGTGGTAAAGTAAGCATTAAGGTTAAGTGGTTAAGGGGCTCGTTCTCAAGGACATTCAACCATATATGTTGCCATGGAACAGTGTTAAAGTGAGCATTAAGTTTAAGTGGTTAAGGGGCTCGTTCTCAAGGACATTCAACTAAATATGTTGCCATGGAACAGTGGTAAAGTGAGCATTAAGGTTAAGTGGTTAAGGGGCTCGTTCTCAAGGACATTCAACCATATATGTTGCCATGGAACAGTGGTAAAGTGAGCACTAGGGATAAGTGGTTAAGGGGCTCATTCTCAAGGACATTCAACCATATATGTTGCCATGGAACAGTGGTAAAGTGGGCATTAGGGTTAAGTGATTAAAGGGCTCGTTCTCAAGGACATTCAACCATATATGTTGCCATGGAACAGTGGTAAAGTGAGCATTAAGGTTAAGTGATTAAGGGTATAATTCTAAAGGACATTAAACCATATTAGTTGCTATGGAACAGTGGTAAAGTGAGCATTAGGGTTAAGTGGTTAAATGGCTCGTTCTTAAGGACTTTCAACCATATATGTTGCCATGGAACAGTGGTAAAGTAAGCATTAAGGTTAAGTGGTTAAGGGGCTCGTTCTCAAGGACATTCAACCATATATGTTGCCATGGAACAGTGTTAAAGTGAGCATTAAGTTTAAGTGGTTAAGGGGCTCGTTCTCAAGGACATTCAACTAAATATGTTGCCATGGAACAGTGGTAAAGTGAGCATTAAGGTTAAGTGGTTAAGGGCTCGTTCTCAAGGACATTCAACCATATATGTTGCCATGGAACAGTGGTAAAGTGAGCACTAGGGATAAGTGGTTAAGGGGCTCATTCTCAAGGACATTCAACCATATATGTTGCCATGGAACAGTGGTAAAGTGGGCATTAGGGTTAAGTGATTAAAGGGCTCGTTCTCAAGGACATTCAACCATATATGTTGCCATGGAACAGTGGTAAAGTGAGCATTAAGGTTAAGTGTTTAAGGGACTTGTTCTCAAGGACATTCAACCATATATGTTGCCATGGAACAGTGGTAAAGTGAGCATTAAGGTTACGTGATTAAGGGGCTAATTCTCAAGGACATTCAACTATATTAGTTGCCATGGAACAGTGGTAAAGTGAGCATTTAGGTTAAGTGGTTAAGGAGCTCGTTCTCAAGGACATTCAACAAAATATGTTGCCATGGAACAGTGGTAAAGTGAGCATTAAGGTTAAGTGGTTAAGGGGCTCGTTCTCAAGGACATTCAACTATATATGTTGCCATGGAACAGTGGTAAAGTGAGCACTAGGGATAAGTGGTTAAGGGGCTCATTCTCAAGGACATTCAACCATATATGTTGCCATGGAACAGTGGTAAAGTGAGCATTAAGGTTACGTGATTAAGGGGCTAATTCTCAAGGACATTCAGACATATTAGTTGCCATGGAACGGTGGTAAAGTGAGTATTAAGGTTAATTGGTTAAGGAGCTCGTTCTCAAGGACATTAAACCAAATTTGTTGCCATGGAACAGTGGTAAAGTGAGCATTTAGGTTAAGTGGTTAATGAGCTCGTTCTCAAGGACATTCAGCCATATATGTTGCCATGGAACAGTGGTAAAGTGAGCATTAAGTTTAAGTGGTTAAGGGGCTCATTCTCAAGGACCTTCAACCAAATATGTTGTCATGTAACAGTTGTAAAGTGTGCATTAAGTTTAAGTTGTTAAGGGGCTCGTTCTCAAGGACATTCAACCATATATGTTGCCATGGAACAGTGGTAAAGTGAGTATTAACTTAAGTGGTAAAGCGCTCTTTCTTAAGGACATTCAGTCATATATGTAGCCATGGAACAGTGTTAAAGTGAGCACTAGGGTTTTGTGGTTAAAGGGCTCGTTCTCAAGTACATTCAATAATATATGTTGCCATGGAACAATGGTAAAGTGAGCATTAGGGATAAGTGGTTAAGGGGCTCGTTCTCAAGGCCATTCAACCATATATGTTGCCATGGAACAGTGGTAAAGTGAACATTAAGGTAAAGTGGTTAAGGGGCTCGTTCTCAAGGATACTCGACCATATATGTTGCCATGGAACAGTGGTAAAGTGAGCATTAGGGTTAAGTGGTTAAGTTGCTCGTACTTAAGGATATTCGACCATATTTGTTGCCATGGAACAGTGGTAAAGTGAGCATTAAGGTTAAGTGTTTAAGGGGCTCGTTCTTAAGGACATTCAACCATATATGTTGCCATGGAACAGTGTTAAAGTGAGCATTAAGTTTAAGTGTTTAAGGGGCTTGTTCTCAAGGACATTCAACAAAAATATGTTGCCATAAAACAGTGGTAAAGTGAGCATTAATATTAAGTGGTTAAGAGGCTCGTTTTCAAGGACATTCAACCATATATGTTGCCATTGAACAGTGGTAAAGTGAGCATTAAGGTTAAGTGGTTAAGGGGTTTGTTCTCAAGGACATTCAACCATATATGTTGCCATGGAACAGTGGTAAAGTGAGCATTAAGGTTAAGTGGTTAGGGCTCGTTCTCAAGGATATTCAACCATATATGTTGGAATGGAACAGTGGTAAAGTGAGCATTAGGGTTAAGTATTTAAATGGCTCGTTCTCAAGGACATTTAACCATATATGTTGCCAAGGAACAGTGGTAAAGTGAGCATTAAGGTTAAATGGTTTAGCGGCTCGTTCTCAAGGATATTCAACCATATATGTTGCCATGGAACAGTGGTAAAGTGAGCATTAGGGTTAAGTGGTTAAGGGGTTCGTTCTCAAGGACATTCAACCATATTTGTTGCTATGGAACAGTGGTAAAGTGAGCATTAAGGTAAAGTGGTTAAGGGGCTCGTTTTCAAGGATATTCAACCATATATGTTGCCATGGAACAGTGGTAAAGTGAGCATTAGGGTTACGTGGTTAAGAGGCTCGTTCTCAAGGATATTCGACCATATATATTGCCGTTGAACAGTGGTAAAGTGAGCATTAAAGTTAAGTGTTTAAGGGGCTCGTTCTCAAGGACATTCAACCATATATGTTGCCATGAAACAGTGGTAAATTGAGCATTAAGTTTAAGTGGTTAAGGGGCTCGTTCTCAAGGACATTCAACTAAATATGTTGCCATGGAACAGTGTTAAAGTGAGCATTAAGGTTAAGTGGTTAAGGGGATCGTTCTCAAGGACATTCAACCATATATGTTGCCATGGAACAGTGGTAAAGTGAGCACTAGGGTTAAGTGGTTAAGGGGCTCATTCTCAAGGACATTCAACCATATATGTTGCCATGGAACAGTGGTAAAGTGAGCATTAGGGTTAAGTGATTAAGGGGCTAATTCTCAAGGACATTCAACCATATATTTTGCCATGGAACAGTGGTAAAGTGAGCATTAAGGGTACGTGATTAAGGGGCTAATTCTCAAGGACATTCAACCATATTAGTTGCCATGGAACAGTGGTAAAGTGAGCATTAGGGTTAAGTGGTTAAATGGCTCGTTCTTAAGGACATTCAACCATATATGTTGCCATGGAACAGTGGTAAAGTAAGCATTAAGGTTAAGTGGTTAAGGGGCTCGTTCTCAAGGACATTTAACCATATATGTTGCCATGGAACAATGTTAAAGTGAGCATAAGGTTTAAGTGGTTAAGGGGCTCGTTCTCAAGGACATTCAACAAAATATGTTGCCATGGAACAGTGGTAAAGTGAGCATTAAGGTTAAGTGGTTAAGGGACTCGTTCTCAAGGACATTCAACTATATATGTTGCCATGGAACAGTGGTAAAGTGAGCACTAGGGATAAGTGGTTAAGGGGCTCATTCTCAAGGACATTCAACCATATATGTTGCCATGGAACAGTGGTAAAGTGAGCATTAAGGTTACGTGATTAAGGGGCTAATTCTCAAGGACATTCAACCATATTAGTTGCCATGGAACAGTGGTAAAGTGAGCATTAAGGTTAAGTGGTTAAGGAGCTCGTTCTCAAGGACATTCAACCATATATGTTGCCATGAAACAGTGGTAAAGTGAGCATTAAGGTTAAGTGGTTAAGAGCTCGTTCTCAAGGACATTCAACCATATATGTTGCCATGGAACAGTGGTAAAGTGAGCACTAGGGTTAAGTGGTTAAGGGCTCATTCTCAAGAACATTCAACCATATATGTTGCCATGGAACAGTGGTAAAGTGAGCATTAGGGTTAAGTGATTAAGGGGCTAATTCTCAAGAACATTCAACCATGTTAGTTGCCATGGAACAGTGGTAAAGTGAGCATTAAGGTTAAGTGTTTAAGGGACTCGTTCTCAAGGTCATTCAACCATATATTTTGCCATGGAACAGTGGTAAAGTGAGCATTAAGGTTAAGTGATTAAGGGTATAATTCTAAAGGACATTAAACCATATTAGTTGCTATGGAACAGTGGTAAAGTGAGCATTAGGGTTAAGTGGTTAAATGGCTCGTTCTTAAGGACTTTCAACCATATATGTTGCCATGGAACAGTGGTAAAGTAAGCATTAAGGTTAAGTGGTTAAGGGGCTCGTTCTCAAGGACATTCAACCATATATGTTGCCATGGAACAGTGTTAAAGTGAGCATTAAGTTTAAGTGGTTAAGGGGCTCGTTCTCAAGGACATTCAACTAAATATGTTGCCATGGAACAGTGGTAAAGTGAGCATTAAGGTTAAGTGGTTAAGGGGCTCGTTCTCAAGGACATTCAACCATATATGTTGCCATGGAACAGTGGTAAAGTGAGCACTAGGGATAAGTGGTTAAGGGGCTCATTCTCAAGGACATTCAACCATATATGTTGCCATGGAACAGTGGTAAAGTGGGCATTAGGGTTAAGTGATTAAAGGGCTCGTTCTCAAGGGCATTCAACCATATATGTTGCCATGGAACAGTGGTAAAGTGAGCATTAAGGTTAAGTGTTTAAGGGACTTGTTCTCAAGGACATTCAACCATATATGTTGCCATGGAACAGTGGTAAAGTGAGCATTAAGGTTACGTGATTAAGGGGCTAATTCTCAAGGACATTCAACTATATTAGTTGCCATGGAACAGTGGTAAAGTGAGCATTAAGGTTAAGTGGTTAAGGCGCTCGTTCTCAAGGACATTCAACCTTATATGTTGCCATGGAACAGTGGTAAAGTGAGCATTAAGGTTAAGTGGTTAAGGGGCTCGTTCTCAAAGACATTCAACCATATAAGTTGAAATGGAACGGTGGTAAAGTGAGCATTAAGGTTAATTTGTTAAGGAGCTCGTTCTCAAGGACATTGAACCAAATTTGTTGCCATGGAACAGTGGTAAAGTGAGCATTTATGTTAAGTGGTTAAGGGGCTCTTTCTCAACGACTTTTAACCATATATGTTGCCATAGAACAGTAGTAAAGTGAGCGTTAAGTTTAAGTGTTGAAGGGGCTTGTTCTCAAGGACATTCAACTAAATATGTTGCCATAAAACAGTGGTAAAGTGAGCATTAATATTAAGTGGATAAGAGGCTCGTTTTCAAGGACATTCAACTAAATATGTTGCCATGGAACAGTGGTAAAGTGAGCATTAAGGTTAAGTGGTTAAGGGGCTCGTTCTCAAGGACATTCAACCATATATGTTGCCATGGAACAGTGGTAAAGTGAGCACTAGGGATAAGTGGTTAAGGGGCTCATTCTCAAGGACATTCAACCATATATGTTGCCATGGAACAGTGGTAAAGTGGGCATTAGGGTTAAGTGATTAAAGGGCTCGTTCTCAAGGACATTCAACCATATATGTTGCCATGGAACAGTGGTAAAGTGAGCATTAAGGTTAAGTGTTTAAGGGACTTGTTCTCAAGGACATTCAACCATATATGTTGCCATGGAACAGTGGTAAAGTGAGCATTAAGGTTACGTGATTAAGGGGCTAATTCTCAAGGACATTCAACTATATTAGTTGCCATGGAACAGTGGTAAAGTGAGCATTTAGGTTAAGTGGTTAAGGAGCTCGTTCTCAAGGACATTCAACAAAATATGTTGCCATGGAACAGTGGTAAAGTGAGCATTAAGGTTAAGTGGTTAAGGGGCTCGTTCTCAAGGACATTCAACTATATATGTTGCCATGGAACAGTGGTAAAGTGAGCACTAGGGATAAGTGGTTAAGGGGCTCATTCTCAAGGACATTCAACCATATATGTTGCCATGGAACAGTGGTAAAGTGAGCATTAAGGTTACGTGATTAAGGGGCTAATTCTCAAGGACATTCAGACATATTAGTTGCCATGGAACGGTGGTAAAGTGAGTATTAAGGTTAATTGGTTAAGGAGCTCGTTCTCAAGGACATTAAACCAAATTTGTTGCCATGGAACAGTGGTAAAGTGAGCATTTAGGTTAAGTGGTTAATGAGCTCGTTCTCAAGGACATTCAGCCATATATGTTGCCATGGAACAGTGGTAAAGTGAGCATTAAGTTTAAGTGGTTAAGGGGCTCATTCTCAAGGACCTTCAACCAAATATGTTGCCATGTAACAGTTGTAAAGTGTGCATTAAGTTTAAGTTGTTAAGGGGCTCGTTCTCAAGGACATTCAACCATATATGTTGCCATGGAACAGTGGTAAAGTGAGTATTAACTTAAGTGGTAAAGCGCTCTTTCTTAAGGACATTCAGTCATATATGTAGCCATGGAACAGTGTTAAAGTGAGCACTAGGGTTTTGTGGTTAAAGGGCTCGTTCTCAAGTACATTCAATAATATATGTTGCCATGGAACAATGGTAAAGTGAGCATTAGGGATAAGTGGTTAAGGGGCTCGTTCTCAAGGCCATTCAACCATATATGTTGCCATGGAACAGTGGTAAAGTGAACATTAAGGTAAAGTGGTTAAGGGGCTCGTTCTCAAGGATACTCGACCATATATGTTGCCATGGAACAGTGGTAAAGTGAGCATTAGGGTTAAGTGGTTAAGTTGCTCGTACTTAAGGATATTCGACCATATTTGTTGCCATGGAACAGTGGTAAAGTGAGCATTAAGGTTAAGTGTTTAAGGGGCTCGTTCTTAAGGACATTCAACCATATATGTTGCCATGGAACAGTGTTAAAGTGAGCATTAAGTTTAAGTGTTTAAGGGGCTTGTTCTCAAGGACATTCAACAAAAATATGTTGCCATAAAACAGTGGTAAAGTGAGCATTAATATTAAGTGGTTAAGAGGCTCGTTTTCAAGGACATTCAACCATATATGTTGCCATTGAACAGTGGTAAAGTGAGCATTAAGGTTAAGTGGTTAAGGGGTTTGTTCTCAAGGACATTCAACCATATATGTTGCCATGGAACAGTGGTAAAGTGAGCATTAAGGTTAAGTGGTTAGGGGCTCGTTCTCAAGGATATTCAACCATATATGTTGGAATGGAACAGTGGTAAAGTGAGCATTAGGGTTAAGTATTTAAATGGCTCGTTCTCAAGGACATTTAACCATATATGTTGCCAAGGAACAGTGGTAAAGTGAGCATTAAGGTTAAATGGTTTAGCGGCTCGTTCTCAAGGATATTCAACCATATATGTTGCCATGGAACAGTGGTAAAGTGAGCATTAGGGTTAAGTGGTTAAGGGGTTCGTTCTCAAGGACATTCAACCATATTTGTTGCTATGGAACAGTGGTAAAGTGAGCATTAAGGTTAAGTGTTTAAGGGACTCGTTCTCAAGGACATTCAACCATATATTTTGCCATGGAACAGTGGTAAAGTGAGCATTAAGGTTAAGTGATTAAGGGTATAATTCTAAAGGACATTAAACCATATTAGTTGCTATGGAACAGTGGTAAAGTGAGCATTAGGGTTAAGTGGTTAAATGGCTCGTTCTTAAGGACTTTCAACCATATATTTTGCCATGGAACAGTGGTAAAGTAAGCATTAAGGTTAAGTGGTTAAGGGGCTCGTTCTCAAGGACATTCAACCATATATGTTGCCATGGAACAGTGTTAAAGTGAGCATTAAGTTTAAGTGGTTAAGGGGCTCGTTCTCAAGGACATTCAACTAAATATGTTGCCATGGAACAGTGGTAAAGTGAGCATTAAGGTTAAGTGGTTAAGGGGCTCGTTCTCAAGGACATTCAACCATATATGTTGCCATGGAACAGTGGTAAAGTGAGCACTAGGGATAAGTGGTTAAGGGGCTCATTCTCAAGGACATTCAACCATATATGTTGCCATGGAACAGTGGTAAAGTGGGCATTAGGGTTAAGTGATTAAAGGGCTCGTTCTCAAGGACATTCAACCATATATGTTGCCATGGAACAGTGGTAAAGTGAGCATTAAGGTTAAGTGATTAAGGGTATAATTCTAAAGGACATTAAACCATATTAGTTGCTATGGAACAGTGGTAAAGTGAGCATTAGGGTTAAGTGGTTAAATGGCTCGTTCTTAAGGACTTTCAACCATATATGTTGCCATGGAACAGTGGTAAAGTAAGCATTAAGGTTAAGTGGTTAAGGGGCTCGTTCTCAAGGACATTCAACCATATATGTTGCCATGGAACAGTGTTAAAGTGAGCATTAAGTTTAAGTGGTTAAGGGGCTCGTTCTCAAGGACATTCAACTAAATATGTTGCCATGGAACAGTGGTAAAGTGAGCATTAAGGTTAAGTGGTTAAGGGGCTCGTTCTCAAGGACATTCAACCATATATGTTGCCATGGAACAGTGGTAAAGTGAGCACTAGGGATAAGTGGTTAAGGGGCTCATTCTCAAGGACATTCAACCATATATGTTGCCATGGAACAGTGGTAAAGTGGGCATTAGGGTTAAGTGATTAAAGGGCTCGTTCTCAAGGACATTCAACCATATATGTTGCCATGGAACAGTGGTAAAGTGAGCATTAAGGTTAAGTGTTTAAGGGACTTGTTCTCAAGGACATTCAACCATATATGTTGCCATGGAACAGTGGTAAAGTGAGCATTAAGGTTACGTGATTAAGGGGCTAATTCTCAAGGACATTTAACTATATTAGTTGCCATGGAACAGTGGTAAAGTGAGCATTTAGGTTAAGTGGTTAAGGAGCTCGTTCTCAAGGACATTCAACAAAATATGTTGCCATGGAACAGTGGTAAAGTGAGCATTAAGGTTAAGTGGTTAAGGGGCTCGTTCTCAAGGACATTCAACTATATATGTTGCCATGGAACAGTGGTAAAGTGAGCACTAGGGATAAGTGGTTAAGGGGCTCATTCTCAAGGACATTCAACCATATATGTTGCCATGGAACAGTGGTAAAGTGAGCATTAAGGTTACGTGATTAAGGGGCTAATTCTCAAGGACATTCAGACATATTAGTTGCCATGGAACGGTGGTAAAGTGAGTATTAAGGTTAATTGGTTAAGGAGCTCGTTCTCAAGGACATTAAACCAAATTTGTTGCCATGGAACAGTGGTAAAGTGAGCATTTAGGTTAAGTGGTTAATGAGCTCGTTCTCAAGGACATTCAGCCATATATGTTGCCATGGAACAGTGGTAAAGTGAGCATTAAGTTTAAGTGGTTAAGGGGCTCATTCTCAAGGACCTTCAACCAAATATGTTGCCATGTAACAGTTGTAAAGTGTGCATTAAGTTTAAGTTGTTAAGGGGCTCGTTCTCAAGGACATTCAACCATATATGTTGCCATGGAACAGTGGTAAAGTGAGTATTAACTTAAGTGGTAAAGCGCTCTTTCTTAAGGACATTCAGTCATATATGTAGCCATGGAACAGTGTTAAAGTGAGCACTAGGGTTTTGTGGTTAAAGGGCTCGTTCTCAAGTACATTCAATAATATATGTTGCCATGGAACAATGGTAAAGTGAGCATTAGGGATAAGTGGTTAAGGGGCTCGTTCTCAAGGCCATTCAACCATATATGTTGCCATGGAACAGTGGTAAAGTGAACATTAAGGTAAAGTGGTTAAGGGGCTCGTTCTCAAGGATACTCGACCATATATGTTGCCATGGAACAGTGGTAAAGTGAGCATTAGGGTTAAGTGGTTAAGTTGCTCGTACTTAAGGATATTCGACCATATTTGTTGCCATGGAACAGTGGTAAAGTGAGCATTAAGGTTAAGTGTTTAAGGGGCTCGTTCTTAAGGACATTCAACCATATATGTTGCCATGGAACAGTGTTAAAGTGAGCATTAAGTTTAAGTGTTTAAGGGGCTTGTTCTCAAGGACATTCAACAAAAATATGTTGCCATAAAACAGTGGTAAAGTGAGCATTAATATTAAGTGGTTAAGAGGCTCGTTTTCAAGGACATTCAACCATATATGTTGCCATTGAACAGTGGTAAAGTGAGCATTAAGGTTAAGTGGTTAAGGGGTTTGTTCTCAAGGACATTCAACCATATATGTTGCCATGGAACAGTGGTAAAGTGAGCATTAAGGTTAAGTGGTTAGGGGCTCGTTCTCAAGGATATTCAACCATATATGTTGGAATGGAACAGTGGTAAAGTGAGCATTAGGGTTAAGTATTTAAATGGCTCGTTCTCAAGGACATTTAACCATATATGTTGCCAAGGAACAGTGGTAAAGTGAGCATTAAGGTTAAATGGTTTAGCGGCTCGTTCTCAAGGATATTCAACCATATATGTTGCCATGGAACAGTGGTAAAGTGAGCATTAGGGTTAAGTGGTTAAGGGGTTCGTTCTCAAGGACATTCAACCATATTTGTTGCTATGGAACAGTGGTAAAGTGAGCATTAAGGTAAAGTGGTTAAGGGGCTCGTTTTCAAGGATATTCAACCATATATGTTGCCATGGAACAGTGGTAAAGTGAGCATTAGGGTTACGTGGTTAAGAGGCTCGTTCTCAAGGATATTCGACCATATATATTGCCGTTGAACAGTGGTAAAGTGAGCATTAAAGTTAAGTGTTTAAGGGGCTCGTTCTCAAGGACATTCAACCATATATGTTGCCATGAAACAGTGGTAAATTGAGCATTAAGTTTAAGTGGTTAAGGGGCTCGTTCTCAAGGACATTCAACTAAATATGTTGCCATGGAACAGTGTTAAAGTGAGCATTAAGGTTAAGTGGTTAAGGGGATCGTTCTCAAGGACATTCAACCATATATGTTGCCATGGAACAGTGGTAAAGTGAGCACTAGGGTTAAGTGGTTAAGGGGCTCATTCTCAAGGACATTCAACCATATATGTTGCCATGGAACAGTGGTAAAATGAGCATTAGGGTTAAGTGATTAAGGGGCTAATTCTCAAGGACATTCAACCATATATTTTGCCATGGAACAGTGGTAAAGTGAGCATTAAGGGTACGTGATTAAGGGGCTAATTCTCAAGGACATTCAACCATATTAGTTGCCATGGAACAGTGGTAAAGTGAGCATTAGGGTTAAGTGGTTAAATGGCTCGTTCTTAAGGACATTCAACCATATATGTTGCCATGGAACAGTGGTAAAGTAAGCATTAAGGTTAAGTGGTTAAGGGGCTCGTTCTCAAGGACATTTAACCATATATGTTGATATGGAACAATGTTAAAGTGAGCATTAAGTTTAAGTGGTTAAGGGGCTCGTTCTCAAGGACATTCAACAAAATATGTTGCCATGGAACAGTGGTAAAGTGAGCATTAAGGTTAAGTGGTTAAGGGACTCGTTCTCAAGGACATTCAACTATATATGTTGCCATGGAACAGTGGTAAAGTGAGCACTAGGGATAAGTGGTTAAGGGGCTCATTCTCAAGGACATTCAACCATATATGTTGCCATGGAACAGTGGTAAAGTGAGCATTAAGGTTACGTGATTAAGGGGCTAATTCTCAAGGACATTCAACCATATTAGTTGCCATGGAACAGTGGTAAAGTGAGCATTAAGGTTAAGTGGTTAAGGAGCTCGTTCTCAAGGACATTCAACCATATATGTTGCCATGAAACAGTGGTAAAGTGAGCATTAAGGTTAAGTGGTTAAGAGCTCGTTCTCAAGGACATTCAACCATATATGTTGCCATGGAACAGTGGTAAAGTGAGCACTAGGGTTAAGTGGTTAAGGGGCTCATTCTCAAGAACATTCAACCATATATGTTGCCATGGAACAGTGGTAAAGTGAGCATTAGGGTTAAGTGATTAAGGGGCTAATTCTCAAGAACATTCAACCATGTTAGTTGCCATGGAACAGTGGTAAAGTGAGCATTAAGGTTAAGTGTTTAAGGGACTCGTTCTCAAGGTCATTCAACCATATATTTTGCCATGGAACAGTGGTAAAGTGAGCATTAAGGTTAAGTGATTAAGGGTATAATTCTAAAGGACATTAAACCATATTAGTTGCTATGGAACAGTGGTAAAGTGAGCATTAGGGTTAAGTGGTTAAATGGCTCGTTCTTAAGGACTTTCAACCATATATGTTGCCATGGAACAGTGGTAAAGTAAGCATTAAGGTTAAGTGGTTAAGGGGCTCGTTCTCAAGGACATTCAACCATATATGTTGCCATGGAACAGTGTTAAAGTGAGCATTAAGTTTAAGTGGTTAAGGGGCTCGTTCTCAAGGACATTCAACTAAATATGTTGCCATGGAACAGTGGTAAAGTGAGCATTAAGGTTAAGTGGTTAAGGGGCTCGTTCTCAAGGACATTCAACCATATATGTTGCCATGGAACAGTGGTAAAGTGAGCACTAGGGATAAGTGGTTAAGGGGCTCATTCTCAAGGACATTCAACCATATATGTTGCCATGGAACAGTGGTAAAGTGGGCATTAGGGTTAAGTGATTAAAGGGCTCGTTCTCAAGGGCATTCAACCATATATGTTGCCATGGAACAGTGGTAAAGTGAGCATTAAGGTTAAGTGTTTAAGGGACTTGTTCTCAAGGACATTCAACCATATATGTTGCCATGGAACAGTGGTAAAGTGAGCATTAAGGTTACGTGATTAAGGGGCTAATTCTCAAGGACATTCAACTATATTAGTTGCCATGGAACAGTGGTAAAGTGAGCATTAAGGTTAAGTGGTTAAGGCGCTCGTTCTCAAGGACATTCAACCTTATATGTTGCCATGGAACAGTGGTAAAGTGAGCATTAAGGTTAAGTGGTTAAGGGGCTCGTTCTCAAAGACATTCAACCATATAAGTTGAAATGGAACGGTGGTAAAGTGAGCATTAAGGTTAATTTGTTAAGGAGCTCGTTCTCAAGGACATTGAACCAAATTTGTTGCCATGGAACAGTGGTAAAGTGAGCATTTATGTTAAGTGGTTAAGGGGCTCTTTCTCAACGACTTTTAACCATATATGTTGCCATAGAACAGTAGTAAAGTGAGCGTTAAGTTTAAGTGTTGAAGGGGCTTGTTCTCAAGGACATTCAACTAAATATGTTGCCATAAAACAGTGGTAAAGTGAGCATTAATATTAAGTGGATAAGAGGCTCGTTTTCAAGGACATTCAACCATATATGTTGCCATTGAACAGTGGTAAAGTGAGCATTAAGGTTAAGTGGTTAAGGGGTTCGTTCTCAAGGACATTCAACCATATATGTTGCCATGGAACAGTGGTAAAGTGAGCATTAAGGTTAAGTGGTTAAGGGGCTCGTTCTCAAGGATATTCAACCATATATGTTGGAATGGAACAGTGGTAAAGTGAGCATTAAGGTTAAGTGGTTAAGGGGCTCGTTCTCAAGGACATTCAACCATATATGTTGCCATGGAACAGTGGTAAAGTGAGCATTAGGGTTAAGTATTTAAATGGCTTGTTCTCAAGGACATTCAACCATATATGTTGAAATGGAACGGTGGTAAAGTGAGCATTAAGGTTAAGTTTTTAAGGGGTTCATTCTCAAGGACATTCAACCATATATGTTGCCAAGGAACAGTGGTAAAGTGAGCATTAAAGTTAAATGGTTTAGCGGCTCGTTCTCAAGGATATTCAACCATATATGTTGCCATGGAACAGTGGTAAAGTGAGCATTAGGGTTAAGTGGTTAAGAGGCTCGTTCTCAAGGACATTCAACCATATTTGTTGCTATGGAACAGTGGTAAAGTGAGCATTAAGGTTAAGTGTTTAAGGGACTCGTTCTCAAGGACATTCAACCATATATTTTGCCATGGAACAGTGGTAAAGTGAGCATTAAGGTTACGTGATTAAGGGGCTAATTCTCAAGGACATTCAACCATATTAGTTGCCATGGAACAGTGGTAAAGTGAGCATTAGGGTTAAGTGGTTAAATGGCTCGTTCTTAAGGACATTCAACCATATATGTTGCCATGGAACAGTGGTAAAGTAAGCATTAAGGTTAAGTGGTTAAGGGGCTCGTTCTCAAGACATTCAACCATATATGTTGCCATGGAACAGTGTTAAAGTGAGCATTTAGTTTAAGTGGTTAAGGGGCTCGTTCTCAAGGACATTCAACTAAATATGTTGCCATGGAACAGTGGTAAAGTGAGCATTAAGGTTAAGTGGTTAAGGGGCTCGTTCTCAAGGACATTCAACCATATATGTTGCCATGGAACAGTGGTAAAGTGGGCACTAGGGAAAAGTGGTTAAGGGGCTCATTCTCAAGGACATTCAACCATATATGTTGCCATGGAACAGTGGTAAAGTGGGCATTAGGGTTAAGTGATTAAAGGGCTCGTTCTCAAGGACATTCAACCATATATGTTGCCATGGAACAGTGGTAAAGTGAGCATTAAGGTTAAGTGTTTAAGGGACTTGTTCTCAAGGACATTCAACCATATATGTTGCCATGGAACAGTGGTAAAGTGAGCATTAAGGTTACGTGATTAAGGGGCTAATTCTCAAGGACATTCAACTATATTAGTTGCCATGGAACAGTGGTAAAGTGAGCATTAATATTAAGTGTTTAAGAGGCTCGTTTTCAAGGACATTCAACCATATATGTTGCCATTGAACAGTGGTAAAGTGAGCATTAAGGTTAAGTGGTTAAGGGGTTCGTTCTCAAGGACATTCAACCATATATGTTGCCATGGAACAGTGGTAAAGTAAGCATTAAGGTTAAGTGGTTAAGGGGCTCGTTCTCAAGGATATTCAACCATATATGTTGGAATGGAACAGTGGTAAAGTGAGCATTAGGGTTAAGTGGTTAAGGGGCTCGTTCTCAAGGACATTCAACCATATATGTTGCCATGGAACAGTGGTAAAGTGAGCATTAGGGTTAAGTATTTAAATGGCTCGTTCTCAAAGACATTCAACCATATATGTTGAAATGGAACGGTGGTAAAGTGAGCATTAAGGTTAAGTTTTTAAGGGGTTCGTTCTCAAGGACATTCAACCATATATGTTGCCAAGGAACAGTGGTAAAGTGAGCATTAAGGTTAAATGGTTTAGCGGCTCGTTCTCAAGGATATTCAACCATATATGTTGCCATGGAACAGTGGTAAAGTGAGCATTAGGGTTAAGTGGTTAAGGGGCTCGTTCTCAAGGACATTCAACCATATATGTTGCTATGGAACAGTGGTAAAGTGAGCATTAAGGTAAAGTGGTTAAGGGGCTCGTTTTCAAGGATATTCAACCATATATGTTGCCATGGAACAGTGGTAAAGTGAGCATTAGGGTTACGTGGTTAAGAGGCTCGTTCTCAAGGACATTCAACTAATAATGTTGCCATGGAACAGTGGTAAAGTGAGCATTAAGGTTACGTGATTAAGGGGCTAATTCTCAAGGACATTCAACCATATTAGTTGCCATGGAACAGTGGTAATGTGAGCATTAAGGTTAAGAGTCTAAGGAGCTCGTTCTCAAGGACATTCAACCATATATGTTGCCATGGAACAGTGGTAAAGTGAGCATTAGGGTTACGTGATTAAGGGGCTCGTTCTCAAGGACATTCAACAATATATGTCGCCATGGAACAGTGGTCAAGTGAGCATTAAGGTTACGTGATTAAGGGGCTAAGTCTCAAGGACATTCAACCATATTAGTTGCCATGGAACAGTGGTAATGTGAGCATTAAGGTTAAGTGGTTAAGGAGCTCGTTCTCAAGGACATTCAACCATATATGTTGCCATGGAACAGTGGTAAAGTGAGCATTAAGGTTAAGTGGTTAAGGGGCTCGTTCTCAAAGACATTCAACCATATTCAAAATTCAGTTTTTTCTAAAATACTTGAAAAAATTGTTAAAGTGCGCTTAATTAGTTTTCTAGACAGGAATTCTTTTTTCAGTAACAATCAGTTTGGATTTAGACAAGGCTTATCAACCGAATCTGCACTTATAACATTTTTAGAAACCATTTACAGTTCAATAAACGGTGGAAAAATATGTTCTGCTTTGTTTATTGACATAACAAAGGCGTTCGATACAGTTGATCATAAAATTCTTCTAAAAAAACTTTGGAATGCCGGAGTACGGGGTTTACCGTACCAATGGTTTTGGAGCTATTTGATGGAAAGGAAGCAATGCGTTAGGATTGGTGACAGTTTGAGTAACCCTGGCTTTTTGAATTGTGGCGTACCCCAAGGATCTGTCTTAGGACCGATCCTGTTTTTAATTTATATTAATGATTTATGTAACGGAACTCTCAACGGCCAACTAGTTGCATTTGCTGACGACACAGCTTTTGTATATGAAAATGAAAATATTCAGGGACTTTATAATAATATGTCAGTTGATTTATCTTTGATTAGGTTATGGTTTGATCACAATTATATGGTTGTAAGTGAAAAAACAAAATTCATTATATTTTCAGTGCGATATCAACTTTCCTTCCAATCACCGTTAAAATATCATGAAATGAATTGTACAAAAAGTAATGTAGTAGCTTGCACATGCTTAAAGTTAGAACAAGTTAACAGCATGAAATATCTGGGTTTGATCATTGATGAAAATTTGTCCTGGAAGAGTCATATTAATAAATTAAAAAAAGAGCTTTTTCTTAGTCTTCGCAAGTTTTACATGCTTCGTCACTTATGTCCCGTAAAAGTCCTTTGTTGCATTTATCATGCACTAGTAGGTTCTAGGATAAGCTATGGGATCGCCTGTTGGGGTGGTGCGTATGCATCGACACTATATCCTGTAATTACACTTCAAAAACGTTTTGTTCGAGTAATAAGTGGCAAAGATAGATATGATCATGCTTGGCCTATTTTTGTAAATCTTAAAATTTTGCCTCTCAGAAACCTTTATGTTTTTAAAGTACTGAAGATGTTTTTCATTCGAAGTTCCTCTTACAGCATCAAGCGTACCAGGATATATAATTTGAGAAGACAACACATGATGTTTGTTCCACAGTCAAATTTAACCTTATATCAAAATTTTTATACTTGCACAGCTCCTAAATTGCTTAACATTGTCAAACAAAAAATTAGAGATTTTTTTACAGAAAAACAATTTTTTTCAAAATTAAAAATCTGGCTATTTACACAAGAAAACGTATATGAATACTTAAGGATACAGAGGTAAATAGTGTTTATTCTCTTTAACAGAAAAGTTATAGAAACCCCAATTGTCTGTCTGATATTTTATTTTTTTCTTTTTTAAAATTTTGTGTTTAGTGTTGTTGGGATTGTAAATATGGAATTGCACTGTTATTTATTTATTTATATTATGTCTTTTAAAATATTTGTTTTGTTGCCGCATACCATTTGTTTTTGTTTTGTTTAAAAACGTGCTGGAACCCCCAACACAGGGCTACCTATGGGGGTCCCTACTTATTTCATCAAGTCAAATGTAAATATCTTGTAGTTTATTGCTTTTCTTTTTTGTGTATTTATATGTACCATTGTATACATTTTTGTATTATGATGAAATAAACGATTATTATTATTATTATTATTATTATTATTATATAAGTTGCCATGGAACAGTGGTAAAGTGAGCATTAGGGTTAAGTGGTTAAATGGCTCGTTCTTAAGGACATTCAACCATATATGTTGCCATGGAACAGTGTTAAAGTAAGCATTAAGGTTAAGTGGTTAAGGGGCTCGTTCTCAAGGACATTTAACCATATATGTTGCCATGGAACAAAGTTAAAGTGAGCATTAAGTTTAAGTGGTTAAGGGGCTCGTTCTCAAGGACATTCAACTAAATATGTTGCCATGGAACAGTGGTAAAGTGAGCATTAAGGTTGAGTGGTTAAGGGGCTCGTTCTCAAGGACATTCAACTATATATGTTGCCATGGAACAGTGGTAAAGTGAGCACTAGGGATAAGTGGTTAAGGGGCTCATTCTCAAGGACATTCAACCATATATGTTGCCATGGAACAGTGGTAAAGTGGGCATTAGGGTTAAGTGATTAAAGGGCTCGTTCTCAAGGACATTCAACCATATATGTTGCCATGGAACAGTGGTAAAGTGAGCATTAAGGTTACGTGATTAAGGGGCTAATTCTCAAGGACATTCAACCATATTAGTTGCC
This sequence comes from Neoaliturus tenellus, assembly GCA_030545055.2. Classification (NCBI taxonomy): domain Eukaryota; kingdom Metazoa; phylum Arthropoda; class Insecta; order Hemiptera; family Cicadellidae; genus Neoaliturus; species Neoaliturus tenellus. The sequence goes on along the minus strand of CM061533.1, from coordinate 272,158,217 downwards.
ATGGAACAGTGGTAAAGTGAGCATTAAGGTTAAGTGGTTAAGGAGCTCGTTCTCAAGGACATTCAACCATATATGTTGCCATGGAACAGTGGTAAAGTGAGCATTAAGGTTAAGTGGTTAAGGGGCTCGTTCTCAAGGACATTCAACCATATATGTTGCCATGGAACAGTGGTAAAGTGAGCACTAGGGTTAAGTGGTTAAGGGGCTCATTCTCAAGAACATTCAACCATATATGTTGCCATGGAACAGTGGTAAAGTGAGCATTAGGGTTAAGTGATTAAGGGGCTAATTCCCAAGGACATTCAACCATGTTAGTTGCCATGGAACAGTGGTAAAGTGAGCATTAAGGTTAAGTGTTTAAGGGACTTGTTCTCAAGGACATTCAACCATATATGTTGCCATGGAACAGTGGTAAAAAGAGCATTAAGGTTACGTGATTAAGGGGCTAATTCTCAAGGACATTCAACCATATATGTTGTTATGGAACAGTGGTAAAGTGAGCATTAAGGTTAAGTGGTTAAGGGGCTTGTTCTCAAAGACATTCAACCATATAAGTTGAAATGGAACAGTGGTAATGTGAGCATTAAGGTTAATTGGTTAAGGAGCTCGTTCTCAAGGACATTGAACCAAATTTGTTGCCATGGAACAGTGGTAAATTGAGCATTTATGTTAAGTGGTTAAGGGGCTCTTTCTCAACGACTTTTAACCATATATGTTGCCATAGAACAGTAGTAAAGTGAGCGTTAGGGTTCAGTGTCTAAGGGGCTCGTTCTCACTAACTTTCATCCATATATATGGTCATGGAACATGTGAGCATTAGGGTTAAGTGGTTAAGGGGCTCGATCTCAATGACATTCAACCATATATGTTGCCATGGAACAGTGGTAAAGTGAGCATTAAGTTTAAGTTGTTAAGGGGCTCGTTCTCAAGGACATTCAATCATATATGTTGCCATGGAACAGTGGTAAAGTGAGTATTAACTTAAGTGGTAAAGCGCTCTTTCTTAAGGACATTCAGTCATATATGTTGCCATGGAACAGTGTTAAAGTGAGCACTAGGGTTATGTGGTTAAAGGGCTCGTTCTCAAGTACATTCAACCATATATGTTGCCATGGAACAGTGGTTAAGTGAGCATTGAGGTAAATTGGTTAAGGGGCTCGTTCTCAAGGATATTCAACCATATATGTTGCAATGGAACAGTGGTAAAGTGAGCATTAGGGTTAAGTGGTTAAGTTGCTCGTACTTAAGGATATTCGACCATATATGTTGACATGGAACAGTGGTAAAGTGAGCATTAAGGTTAAGTGTTTAAGGGGCTCGTTCTTAAGGACATTCAACCATATATGTTGCCATTGAACAGTGTTAAAGTGAGCATTAAGATTAAGTGTTTAAGAGGCTCGTTCTCGAGGACATTCAACTAAATATGTTGCCATGGAACAGTGGTAAAGTGAGCATGAATATTAAGTGGTTAAAGGGCTCGTTCTCAAGGACATTCAACCATATATGTTGAAATGGAACAGTGGTAAAGTGAGCACTATGGTTAAGTGGTTAAGGTGCTCATTCTCAAGGACATTCAACTATATATGTTGCCTTGGAACAGTGGTAAAGTGAGCATTAGAGTTAAGTGATTAAGGGGCTCGTTCTCAAGGACATTCAACCATATATGTCGCCATGGAACAGTGGTAAAGTGAGCATTAAGGTTAAGTGTTTAAGGGACTTGTTCTCAAGGACATTAATTAACTATATATGTTGCGATGGAACAGTGGTAAAGTGAGCATTAAGGTTACGTGATTAAGAGGCTAATTCTCAAGGACATTCAACCATATTAGTTGCCATGGAACAGTGGTAAAGTGAGCATTAAGTTTAATTGGTTAAGGAGCTCGTTCTCAAGGACATTGAACCATATTTGTTGTCATGGAACAGTGGTAAAGTGAGCATTTATGTTAAGTGGTTAAGGGGCTATTTCTCAACGACTTTCAACCATATATGTTGCCATAGAACAGTGGTAAAGTGAGCGTTAGGGTTCAGTGGTAAAAGGGCTCGTTCTCACTGACTTTCATCCATATATGTGGTCATGGAACAGTGGTAAAGTGAGCATTAGGGTTAAGTGGTTAAGGGGCTCGTTCTCAAAGACATTCAACCATATATGTTGCCAGGAACAGTGGTAAAGTGAGCCTTAGGGTTAAGTGGTTAAGGGGCTCGTTCTCAAGGACATTCAACCATATATGTTGCCATGGAACAAAGGTAAATTGAGCATTAAGGTTAAGTGGTTAAGGGGCTCGTTCTCATGGACATTCAACCATATATGTTGCCATTGAACAGTGGTAAAGTGAGCATTAAGGTTAAGTGGTTAGGGAGCTCGTTCTCAAGGACATTAAACCATATTTGTTGCCATGGAACAGTGGTAAAGTGAGCATTTATGTTAAGTGGTTAAGGGGCTCTTTCTCAACGACTTTCAACCATATATGTTGCCATAGAACAGTGGTAAATTGAGCGTTAGGGTTCAGTGGTTAAGGGGCTCGTTCTCACTGACTTTCATCCATATATGTGGTCATGGAACAGTGGTAAAGTGAGCATTAGGGTTAAGTGGTTAAGGGGCTCGTTCTTAAAGACATTCAACCATATATGTTGCCAGGAACAGTGGTAAAGTGAGCCTTAGTGTTAAGTGATTAAAGGGCTCGTTCTCAAGGACATCCAACCATATATGTTGCCATGGAACAGTGGTAAAGTGAGCATTAAGGTTAAGTGTTTAAGGGACTTGTTCTCAAGGACATTCAACTATATATGTTGCCATGGCAAAGGGGTAAAGTGAGCATTAAGGTTACGTGATTAAGGGGCTAATTCTCAAGGACATTCAACCATATTAGTTGCAATGGAACAGTGGTAAAGTGAGCATTAAGGTTAAGTGGTTAAGGAGCTCGTTCTCAAGGACATTCAACCATATATGTTGCCATAGAAAAGTGGTAAAGTGAGCATTAAGGTTAAGTGGTTAAGGGGCTCGTTCTCAAAGACATTCAACCATATAAGTTGAAATGGAACGGTGGTAAAGTGAGCATTAAGGTTAATTGGTTAAGGAGCTCGTTCTCAAGGACATTGAACCAAATTTGTTGCCATGGAACAGTGGTAAAGTGAGCATTTAGGTTAAGTGGTTAAGGGGCTCTTTCTCAACGACTATTAACCATATATGTTGCCATAGAACAGTAGTAAAGTGAGCGTTAGGGTTCAGTGTCTAAGGGGCTCGTTCTCACTGACTTTCATCCATATATATGGTCATGGAACATTGGTAAAGTGAGCATTAGGGTTAAGTGGTTAAGGGGCTCGTTCTCAATGACATTCAACCATATATGTTGCCATGGAATAGTGGTAAAGTGAGCATTAACTTTAAGTGGTTAAGAGGCTCATTCTCAAGGACCTTCAACCAAATATGTTGCCATGTAACAGTTGTAAAGTGAGCATTAAGTTTAAGTTGTTAAGGGGCTCGTTCTCAAGGACATTCAACCATATATGTTGCCATGGAACAGTGGTAAAGTGAGTATTAACTTAAGTAGTAAAGCGCTCTTTCTTAAGGACATTCAGTCATATATGTTGCCATGGAACAGTGTTAAAGTGAGCACTAGGGTTATGTGGTTAAAGGGCTCGTTCTCAAGTACATTCAACCATATATGTTGCCATGGAACAGTGGAAAAGTAAGCATTAGGGTTAAGTGGTTAAGGGGCTCGTTCTCAAGGACATTCAACAATATATGTTGCAATGGAACAGTGTTAAAGTGAGCATTAAGTTTAAGTGTTTAAGGGGCTCGTTCTTAAGGACATTCAACCATATATGTTGCCATGGAACAGTGGTAAAGTGAGCATTAGGGTTAAGTGGTTAAGTTGCTCGTACTTAAGGATATTCGACCATATTTGTTGCCATGGAACAGTGGTAAAGTGAGCATTAAGGTTAAGTGTTTAAGGGGCTCGTTCTTAAGGACATTCAACCATATATGTTGCCATGGAACAGTGTTAAAGTAAGCATTAAGTTTAAGTGTTTAAGGGGCTCGTTCTCAAGGACATTCAACTAAATATGTTGCCATGGAACAGTGGTAAAGTGAGCATTAATATTAATTGGTTAAGGGGCTCGTTCTCAAGGACATTCAACCATATATGTTGCCATGGAACAGTGGTAAAGTGAGCACTAGGGTTAAGTGGTTAAGGTGCTCATTTTTAAGGACATTTAACTATATATGTTGCCATGGAACAGTGGTAAAGTGAGCATTAGGGTTAAGTGATTAAGGGGCTCGTTCTCAAGGACATTCAACCATATATGTCGCCATGGAGCAGTGGTAAAGTGAGCATTAAGGTTAAGTGTTTAAGGGCCTCGTTCTCAAGGACATTCAACCGTATATGTTGCCATGGAACAGTGGTAAAGTGAGCATTAAGTTTAATTGGTTAAGGAGCTCGTTCTCAAGGACATTGAACCATATTTGTTGCCATGGAACAGTGGTAAAGTGAGCGTTAGGGTTCAGTGGTTAAGGGGCTCGTTCTCACTGACTTTCATCCATATATGTGGTCATGGAACAGTGGTAAAGTGAGCATTAGGGTTAAGTTTTTAAGGTTCTCGTTCTCAAAGACATTCAACCATATATGTTGCCAGGAACAGTGGTAAAGTGAGCCTTGGGGTTAAGTGGTTAAGGGGCTCGTTCTCAAGGACATTCAACCATATATGTTGCCATGGAACAAAGCTAAATTGAGCATTAAGGTTAAGGGGTTAAGGGGCTTTTTCTCATGGACATTCAACCATATATGTTGCCATTGAACAGTGGTAAAGTGAGCATTAGGGTTAAGTGGTTAAGGGGCTCGTTCTCAAAGACATTCAACCATAATTGTTGCCAGGAACAGTGGTAAAGTGAGCCTTAGGGTTAAGTGGTTAAGGGGCTTGTTTTCAAGGACTTTCAACTGTATATGTTGCCATGGAACAGTAGTAAAGTGAGCATTAAGGTTAAGTGGTTAAGGGGCTCGTTCTCAAGGACATTCAAAAATATATGTTGCCATGGAACAAAGGTAAATTGAGCATTAAGGTTAAGTGGTTAAGGGGCTCGTTCTCAAGGACATTCAACCATATATGTTGCCATGGAACAGTTGTTAAGTGAGCATTAAGGTTAAGTGGTTAAGGGGTTCGTTCTCAAAGACATTCAACCATATATGTTGCCATTGAACAGTGGTAAAGTGAGCATTAAGGTTAAGTGATTAAGGGGTTCGTTCTCAAAGTTATTCAACCATATATGTTGCCATGGAACAGTGGTAAAGTGAACATTAAGGTTAAGGGGCTCGTTCTCAAGGATATTCAACCATATATGTTGCCATTGAACAGTGGTAAAATGAGCATTATGGTTAAGTGGTTAAGGGGTTCGTTCTCCAAGACATTCAACCATATATGTTGCCATGGAACAGTGGTAAAGTGAACATTAAGGTTAAGGGGCTCGTTCTCAAGGATATTCAACCATATATGTTGCCATGGAACAGTGGTAAAGTGAGCATTAGGGTTAAGTGGTTAAGGGGCTCGTTCTCAAGGACTTTCAACCATATATGTTGCCATGGAACAGTGGTAAAGTGAGCATTAGGGTTAAGTCGTTAAATGCCTCGTTCTCAAGGACATTCAACCATATATGTTGAAATGGAACAGTGGTAAGTTGAGCATTAGGTTAAGTGGTTAAGGGGCTTGTTCTCAAGGACATTCAACCATATATGTTGCCATGGAACAGTGGTAAAGTGGACATTAGGGTTAAGTGATTAAAGGGCTCGTTCTCAAGGTTATTCAACCATATATGTTGCCATAGAACAGTGGTAAAGTGAGCATTAAGGTTAAGTGTTTAAGGGACTTGTTCTCAAGGACATTCAACCATATGTGTTGCCATGGAACAGAGGTAAAGTGATCATTAAGGTTACGTGATTAAGGGGCTAATTCTCAAGGACATTCAACCATATTAGTTGCCATGGAACAGTGGTAATGTGAGCATTAAGGTTAAGTGGTTAAGGAGCTCGTTCTCAAGGACATTCAACCATATATGTTGCCATGGAACAGTGGTAAAGTGAGCATTAAGGTTAAGTGGTTAAGGGGCTTGTTCTCAACGACATTCAACCATATAAGTTGCCATGGAACAGTGGTAAAGTTAGCATTAAGGTTAATTGGTTAAGGAGCTCGTTCTCAAGGACATTGAACCATATATGTTGCCATGGAACAGTGGTAAAGTGAGCATTTATGTTAAGTGGTTAAGGGGCTCGTTCTCAAGGACATTCAACTAATAATGTTGCCATGGAACCGTGGTAAAGTGAGCATTAGGGTTACGTGATTAAGGGGCTCGTTCTCAAGGACATTCAACAATATATGTCGCCATGGAACAGTGGTCAAGTGAGCATTAAGGTTACGTGATTAAGAGGCTAATTCTCAAGGACATTCAACCATATATGTTGCCATAGAACAGTGGTAAAGTGAGCATTAAGTTTAAGTGATTAAGGAGCTCGTTCTCAAGGACATTGAACCATATTTGTTGCCATGGAACAGGGGTAAAGTGAGCATTTATGTTAAGTGGTTAAGGGGCTCTTTCTCAACGACTTTCAACCATATATGTTGCCATAGAACAGTGGTAAAGTGAGCGTTAGGGTTCAGTGGTTAAGGGGCTCGTGTTCACTGACTTTCATCCATATATGTGGTCATGGAACAGTGAAAAAGTGAGCATTAGGGTTAAGTAATTAAGGGGCTCGTTCTCAAAAACATTCAACCATATATGTTGCCAGGAACAGTGGTAAAGTGCGCCTTAGGGTTAAATGGTTAAGGGACTTGTTTTCAAGGACTATCAACCATATATGTTGCCATGGAACAGTGGTAAAGTGAGCATTTATGTTAAGTGGTTAAGGGGCTCTTTCTCAACGACTTTCAACCATATATATTGCCATAGAACAGTGGTAAATTGAGTGTTAGGGTTCAGTGGTTAAGGGGCTCGTTCTCACTGACTTTCATCCATATATGTGGTCATGGAACAGTGGTAAAGTGAGCATTAGGGTTAAGTGGTTAAGGTACTCGTTCTCAAAGACATTTAACCATATGTGTTGCCAGGAACAGTGGTAAAGTGAGCCTTAGGGTTAAGTGGTTAAGGGGCTTGTTTTTAAGGACTTTCAACCGTATATGTTGCCATGGAACAGTGGTAAAGGGAGCATTAAGGTTAAGTGGTTAAGGGGCTCGTTCTCAAGGACATTCAACCATATATGTTGCCATGGAACAGTTGTTAAGTGAGCATTAAGGTTAAGTGGTTAAGGGGCTCGTTCTCAAGGACATTCAACCATATATGTTGCCATTGAACAGTGGTAAAGTGAGCATTAAGGTTAAGTGGTTAAGTGGTTCGTTCTCAAAGACATTCAACCATATATGTTGCCATGGAGCAGTGGTAAAATGAACATTAAGGTTAAGTGGTTAAGGGGCTCGTTCTCAAGGATATTCAACCATATATGTTGCCATGGAACAGTGGTAAAGTGAGCATTAAGGTTAATTGGTTAAGAAGCTCTTTCTCAAGGACATTGAACCATATTTGTTGCCATGGAACAGTGGTAAAGTGAGCATTTATGTTAAGTGGTTAAGGGGCTCGTTCTCAAGGACATTCAACTAATAATGTTGCCATGGAACAGTTGTAAGGTGAGCATTAAGGTTACGTGATTAAGAGGCTAATTCTCAAGGACATTCAACCATATATGTTGCCATAGAACAGTGGTAAAGTGAGCATTAAGTTTAAGTGATTAAGGAGCTCGTTCTCAAGGACATTGAACCATATTTGTTGCCATGGAACAGGGGTAAAGTGAGCATTTATGTTAAGTGGTTAAGGGGCTCTTTCTCAACAACTTTCAACCATATATGTTGCTATAGAACAGTGGTAAAGTGAGCGTTAGGGTTCAGTGGTTAAGGGGCTCGTGTTCACTGACTTTCATCCATATATGTGGTCATGGAACAGTGGTAAAGTGAGCATTAGGGTTAAGTAATTAAGGGGCTCGTTCTCAAAAACATTCAACCATATATGTTGCCAGGAACAGTGGTAAAGTGAGCCTTAGGGTTAAATGGTTAAGGGACTTGTTTTCAAGGACTATCAACCATATATGTTGCCATGGAACAGTGGTAAAGTGAGCATTTATGTTAAGTGGTTAAAGGGCTCTTTCTCAACGACTTTCAACCATATATATTGCCATAGAACAGTGGTAAATTGAGTGTTAGGGTTGAGTGGTTAAGGGGCTCGTTCTCACTGACTTTCATCCATATATGTGGTCATGGAACAGTGGTAAAGTGAGCATTAGGGTTAAGTGGTTAAGGGGCTCGTTCTCAAAGACATTTAACCATATATGTTGCCAGGAACAGTGGTAAAGTGAGCCTTAGGGTTAAGTGGTTAAGGGGCTTGTTTTCAAGGACTTTCAACCGTATATGTTGCCATGGAACAGTTGTTAAGTGAGCATTAAGGTTAAGTGGTTAAGGGGTTCGTTCTCAAAGACATTCAACCATATATGTTGCCATGGAGCAGTGGTAAAATGAACATTAAGGTTAAGTGGTTAAGGGGCTCGTTCTCAAGGATATTCAACCATATATGTTGCCATGGAACAGTGGTAAAGTGAGCATTAAGGTTAATTGGTTAAGAAGCTCTTTCTCAAGGACATTGAACCATATTTGTTGCCATGGAACAGTGGTAAAGTGAGCATTTATGTTAAGTGGTTAAGGGGCTCGTTCTCAAGGACATTCAACTAATAATGTTGCCATGGAACAGTTGTAAGGTGAGCATTAGGTTTAGTGGTTAAGGGGATTGTTCTCAAGGACATTCAACCATATATGTTGCCATGGAACAGTGGTAAAGTGGACATTAGGGTTAAGTGATTAAAGGGCTCGTTCTCAAGGACATTGAACCATATATGTTGCCATTGAACAGTAGTAAAGTGAGCATTAAGGTTACGTGATTAAGGGGCTAATTTTCAAGGACATTCAACCATATTAGTTGCCATGGAACAGTGGTAATGTGAGCATTAAGGTTAAGTGGTTAAGGAGCTCGTTCTCAAGGACATTCAACCACATATGTTGCCATGGAACAGTGGTAAAGTGAGCATTAAGGTTAAGTGGTTAAGGGGCTCGTTCTCAAAGACATTCAACCATATAAGTTGCCATGGAACAGTGGTAAAGTTAGCATTAAGGTTAATTGGTTAAGAAGCTCTTTCTCAAGGACATTGAACCATATTTGTTGCCATGGAACAGTGGTAAAGTGAGCATTTATGTTAAGTGGTTAAGGGGTTCGTTCTCAAGGACATTCAACTAATAATGTTGCCATGGAACAGTTGTAAAGTGAGCATTAAGGTTACGTGATTAAGAGGCTAATTCTCAAGGACATTCAACCATATTAGTTGCCATGGAACAGTGGTAATGTGAGCATTAAGGTTAAGTGGTTAAGGAGCTCGTTCTCAAGGACATTCAACCATATATGTTGCCATGGAACAGTGGTCAAGTGAGCATTAAGGTTAAGTGTTTAAGGGACTCGCTCTCAAGGACATTTAACCATATATGTTGCCATGGAGCAGTGGTAAAGTGAGCATTAAGTTTAATTGGTTAAGGAGCTCGTTCTCAAGGACATTGAATCATATTTGTTGCCATGGAACAGTGGTAAAGTGAGCATTTATGTTAAGTGGTTAAGGGGCTCTTTCTCAACGATTTTCAACCATATATGTTGCCATAGAACAGTGGTAAAGTGAGCGTTAGGGTTCAGTGGTTAAGGGGCTCGTTCTCAAAAACATTCAACCATATATGTTGCCAGGAACAGTGGTAAAGTAAGCCTTAGGGTTAAGTGGTTAAGGGGCTTGTTTTCGAGGACTATCAACCATATATGTTGCCATGGAACAGTGGTAAAGTGAGCATTAGGGTTAAGTAATTAAGGGGCTCGTTCTCAAAAACATTCAACCATATATGTTGCCAGGAACAATGGTAAAGTGAGCCTTAGGGTTAAGTGGTTAAGGGGCTTGTTTTCAAGGACTATCAACCATATATGTCGCCATGGAACAGTGGTAAAGTGAGCATTAAGGTTAAGTGGTTAAGGGGCTCGTTCTCAAGGACATTCAACCATATATGTTGCCATGGAACAGTTGTTAAGTGAGCATTAAGTTTAAGTGGTTAAGGGGCTCGTTCTCAAGGACATTCAACCATATATGTTGCCATTGAACAATGGTAAAGTGAGCATTAAGGTTAAGTGGTTAAGGGGCTCGTTCTCAAAGACATTAAACAATATATGTTGAAATGGAACAGTGGTAAAGTGAGCTTTAGGGTTAAGTGGTTAAGGGGCTCGTTCTCAAGGACATTCAACTAAATATGTTGCCATGGAACAGTGGTAAAGTGAGCATTAAGGTTAAGTGGTTTAGGGGCTCTTTCTCAAGGACATTCAACCATATATGTTGCCATAGAACAGTGGTAAAGTGAGCACTAGGGTTAAGTGGTTAAGGGGCTCATTCTCAAGGACATTCAACCATATATGTTGCCATGGAACAGTGGTAAAGTGAGCATTAAGGTTAATTGGTTAAGGAGCTCGTTCTCAAGGACATTGAACCATATATGTTTCCATGGAACAGTGGTAAAGTGAGCATTTATGTTACGTGGTTAAGGGGCTCTTTCTCAACGACTTTCAACCATATATGTTGCCATAGAACAGTGGTAAAGTGAGCGTTAAGGTTCAGTGGTTAAGGGGCTCGTTCTCACTGACTTTTATCCATATATGTGGTCATTGAACAGTGGTAATGTGAGCATTAGGGTTAAGTGGTTAAGGGGCTCGTTCTCAAAGACATTCAACCATATATGTTGCCAGGAACAGTGGTAAAGTGAGCCTTAGGGTTAAGTGGTTAAGGAGTTTGTTTTCAAGGACTTTCAACCGTATATGTTGCCATGGAAGAGTGGTAAAGTGAGCATTAAGGTTAAGTAGTTAAGGGGCTCGTTCTCAAGGACATTCAACCATATATGTTGCCATGGAACAAAGGTAAATTGAGCATTAAGGTTAAGTGGTTAAGGGGCTCGTTCTCAAGGACATTCAACCATATATGTTGCCATGGAACAGCTGTTAAGTGAGCATTAAGGTTAAGTGGTTAAGGGGCTCGTTCTCAAGGACATTCAACCATATATGTTGCCATTGAACAGTGGTAAAGTGAGCATTAAGGTTAAGTAGTTTTGGGTTTCGTTCTCAAGGACATTCAACCATATATGATGCCATGGAACAGTGGTAAAGTGAGCATTAAGGTTAAGTGGTTAAGGGGCTCGTTCTCAAGGATATTCAACCATATATGTTGGAATGGAACAGTGGTAAAGTGAGCATTAGGGTTAAGTGGTTAAGGGGCTCGTTCTCAAGGACATTCAACCCTATATGTTGCCATGGAACAGTGGTAAAGTGAGCATTAAGGTTAAGTGGTTAAGGGGCTCGTTCTCAAGGACATTCAACCATATATGTTGCCATGGAACAGTGGTAAAGTGAGCATTAAGGTTACGTGATTAAGGGGCTAATTCTCAAGGACATTCAACCATATTAGTTGCCATGGAACATTGGTAAAGTGAGCATTAAGGTTGTTTGGTTAAGGAGCTCGTTCTCAAGGACATTGAACCATATTTGTTGCCATGGAACAGTGGTAAAGTGAGCATTTATGTTAAGTGGTTAAGGGGCTCTTTCTCAACGACTTTCAACCATATATGTTGCCATAGAACAGTGGAAAAGTGAGCGTTAGGGTTCAGAGGTTAAGGGGCTCGTTCTCACTGACTTTTATTCATATATGTGGTCATGGAACAGTGGTAAAGTGAGCATTAGGGTTAAGTGGTTAAGGGGCTAATTCTCAAAGACATTCAACCATATATGTTACCATGGAACAGTGGTAAAGTGAGCATTAAGGTTAAGTGTTTAAGGGACTTGTTCTCAAGGACATTCAACCATATATGTTGCCATGGAACAGTGGTAAAGTGAGCATTAAGGTTAAGTGGTTAAGGGGCTCGTTCTCAAGGACATTCAACCATATATGTTGCCATGGAACAGTGGTAATGTGAGCATTAAGGTTAAGTGGTTAAGGGGCTCGTTCCCAAGGACATTCAACCATATATGTTGTCATGGAACAATTGTTAAGTGAGCATTAAGGTTAAGTGGTTAAGTGGCTTGTTCTCAAGGACATTCAACCATATATGTTTCCATGGAACAGTGGTAAAGTGGACATTAGGGTTAAGTGATTAAAGGGCTCGTTCTCAAGGACATTCAACCATATATGTTGCCATGGAACAGTGGTAAAGTGAGCATTAAGGTTAAGTGTTTAAGGGACTTGTTCTCAAGGACATTCAACCATATATGTTGCCATGGAACAGTGGTAAAGTGAGCATTAAGGTTACGTGATTAAGGGGCTCGTTCTCAAGGACATTCAACTAATAATGTTGCCATGGAACAGTGGTAATGTGAGCATTAAGGTTAAGTGGTTAAGGAGCTCGTTCTCAAGGATATTCAACCATATATGTTGCCATGGAACAGTGGTAAAGTGAGCATTAAGGTTAAGTGGTTAAGGGGCTCGTTCTCAAAGACATTCAACCATATAAGTTGCCATCGAACAGTGGTAAAGTTAGCATTAAGGTTAATTGGTTAAGGAGCTCGTTCTCAAGGACATTGAACCATATTTGTTGCCATGGAAGAGTGGTAAAGTGAGCATTTATGTTAAGTGGTTAAGGGGCTCGTTCTCAAGGACATTCAACTAATAATGTTGCCATGGAACAGTGGTAGAGTGAGCATTAAGGTTACGTGATTAAGGGGCTAATTCTCAAGGACATTCAACCATATTAGTTGCCATGGAACAGTGGTAATATGAGCATTAAGGTTAAGTGGTTAAGGAGCTCGTTCTCAAGGACATTCAACCATATATGTTGCCATGGAACAGTGGTAAAGTGAGCATTAGGGTTACGTGATTAAGGGGCTCGTTCTCAAGGACATTCAACAATATATGTAGCCATGGAACAGTGGTCAAGTGAGCATTAAGGTTAAGTGTTTAAGGGACTCGCTCTCAAGGACATTTAACCATATATGTTGCGATGGAACAGTGGTAAAGTGAGCATTAAAGTTACGTGATTAAGAGGCTAATTCTCAAGGACATTCAACCATATATGTTGCCATGGAACAGTGGTAAAGTGAGCATTAAGTTTAATTGGTTAAGGAGCTCGTTCTCAAGGACATTGAACCATATTTGTTGCCATGGAACAGGGGTAAAGTGAGCATTTATGTTAAGTGGTTAAGGGGCTCTTTCTCAACGATTTTTAACCATATATGTTGCCATAGAACAGTGGTATAGTGAGCGTTAGGGTTCAGTGGTTAAGGGGCTCGTGTTCACTGACTTTCATCCATATATTGGTCATAGAACAGTGGTAAAGTGAGCATTAGGGTTAAGTAATTAAGGGGGTCATTCTCAAAAACATTCAACCATATATGTTGCCAGGAACAGTGGTAAAGTGAGCCTTAGGGTTAAGTGGTTAAGGGACTTGTTTTCAAGGGCAATCAACCATATATGTTCCATGGAACAATGGTAAAGTGAGCATTAAGGTTAAGTGGTTAAGGGGCTCATTCTCAAGGACATTCAACCATATATGTTGCCATGGAACAGTTGTTGAGTGAGCATTAAGGTTAAGTGGTTAAGGGCTCGTTCTCAAGGACATTCAACCATATATGTTGCCATTGAACAATGGTAAAGTGAGCATTAAGGTTAAGTGGTTTTGGGGTTCGTTCTCAAGGACATTCAACCATATATGTTGCCATGGAACAGTGGTAAAGTGAGCATTAAGGTTAAGTGGTTAAGGGGCTCGTTCTCAAGGATATTCAACCATATATGTTGGAATGGAACAGTGGTAAAGTGAGCATTAGGGTTAAGTGGTTAAGGGGCTCGTTCTCAAGGACATTCAACCCTATATGTTGCCATGGAACAGTGGTAAAGTGAGCATTAAGGTTAAGTGGTTAAGGGGCTCGTTCTGAAGGACATTCAACCATATATGTTGCCATGGAAAAGTGGTAAAGTGAGCATTAAGGTTACGTGATTAAGGGGCTAATTCTCAAGGACATTCAACCATATTAGTTGCCATGGAACATTGGTAAAGTGAGCATTAAGGTTGTTTGGTGAAGGAGCTCGTTCTCAAGGACATTGAACCATATTTGTTGCCATGGAACAGTGGTAAAGTGAGCATTTATGTTAAGTGGTTAAGGGGCTCTTTCTCAACGACTTTCAACCATATATGTTGCCATAGAACAGTGGTAAAGTGAACGTTAGGGTTCAGTGGTTAAGGGGCTCGTTCTCACTGACTTTTATTCATATATATGGTCATAGAACAGTGGTAAAGTGAGCATTGAGGTTAAGTGGTTAAGGGGCTCGTTCTCAAAGACATTCAACCATATATGTTGCCATGGAACAGTGGTAAAGTGAGCATTTATGTTAAGTGGTTAAGGGGCTCGTTCTCAAGGACATTCAACTAATAATGTTGCCATGGAACAGTGGTAAAGTGAGCATTAAGGTTACGTGATTAAGGGGCTAATTCTCAAGGACATTCAACCATATTAGTTGCCATGGAACAGTGGTAATGTGAGAATTAAGGTTAAGAGGTTAAGGAGCTCGTTCTCAAGGACATTCAACCATATATGTTGCCATGGAACAGTGGTAAAGTGAGCATTAGGGTTACGTGATTAAGGGGCTCGTTCTCAAGGACATTCAACAATATATGTCACCATGGAACAGTGGTCAAGTGAGCATTAAGGTTACGTGATTAAGGGGCTAAGTCTCAAGGACATTCAACCATATTAGTTGCCATGGAACAGTGGTAATGTGAGCATTAAGGTTAAGTGGTTAAGGAGCTCGTTCTCAAGGACATTGAACCATATATGTTGCCATGGAACAGTGGTAAAGTGAGCATTTATGTTAAGTGGTTAAGGGGCTCGTTCTCAAGGACATTCAACTAATAATGTTGCCATGGAACAGTGGTAAAGTGAGCATTAAGGTTACGTGATTAAGGGGCTAATTCTCAAGGACATTCAACCATATTAGTTGCCATGGAACAGTGGTAATGTGAGCATTAAGGTTAAGAGGTTAAGGAGCTCGTTCTCAAGGACATTCAACCATATATGTTGCCATGGAACAGTGGTAAAGTGAGCATTAGGGTTACGTGATTAAGGGGCTCGTTCTCAAGGACATTCAACAATATATGTCGCCATGGAACAGTGGTCAAGTGAGCATTAAGGTTACGTGATTAAGGGGCTAATTCTCAAGGACATTCAACCATATTAGTTGCCATGGAACAGTGGTAATGTGAGCATTAAGGTTAAGTGGTTAAGGAGCTCGTTCTCAAGGACATTCAACCATATATGTTGCCATGGAACAGTGGTAAAGTGAGCATTAAGGTTAAGTGGTTAAGGGGTCGTTCTCAAAGACATTCAACCATATAAGTTGCCATGGAACAGTGGTAAAGTTAGCATTAAGGTTAATTGGTTTAGGAGCTCGTTCTCTAGGACATTGAACCATATTTGTTGCCATGGAACAGTGGTAAAGTGAGCATTTATGTTAAGTGGTTAAGGGGCTCGTTCTCAAGGACATTCAACTAATAATGTTGCCATGGAACCGTGGTAGAGTGAGCATTAAGGTTACGTGATTAAGGGGCTAATTCTCAAGGACATTCAACCATATATGTTGCCATGGAACAGTGGTAAAGTGAGCATTAGGGTTACGTGATTAAGAACTCGTTCTCAAGGACATTCAACAATATATGTAACCATGGAACAGTGGTCAAGTGAGCATTAAGGTTAAGTGTTTAAAGGACTCGCTCTCAAGGACATTTAACCATATATGTTGCGATGGAACAGTGGTAAAGTGAGCATTAAGGTTACGTGATTAAGAGGCTAATTCTCATGGACATTCAACCATATATGTTGCCATGGAAGAGTGGTAAAGTGAGCATTAAGTTTATTTGGTTAAGGAGCTCGTTCTCAAGGACATTGAACCATATTTGTTGCCACGGAACAGGGGTAAAGTGAGCATTTATGTTAAGTGGTTAAGGGGCTCTTCTCAACGATTTTCAACCATATATGTTGCCATAGAACCGTGGTAAAGTGAGCGTTAGAATTCAGTGGTTAAGAGGCTCGTGTTCACTGACTTTCATCTATATATGTGGTCATGGAACAGTGGTAAAGTGAGCATTAGGGTTAAGTTATTAAGGGGCTCGTTCTCAAAAACATTCAACCATATATGTTGCCAGGAACAGTGGTAAAGTGAGCCTTAGGGTTAAGTGGTTAAGGGGCTTGTTTTCAAGGACTATCAACCATATATGTTCCATGGAACAGTGGTAAAGTGAGCATTAAGGTTAAGTGGTTAAGGGGCTCGTTCTCAAGGACATTCAACCATATATGTTGCCATGGAACAGTTGTTAAGTGAGCATTAAGGTTAAGTGGTTAAGGGGCTCGTTCTCAAGGACATTCAACCATATATGTTGCCATTGAACAATGGTAAAGTGAGCATTAAGGTTAAGTGGTTAAGGGGCTCGTTCTCAAAGACATTTAACAATATATGTTGAAATGGAACAGTGGTAAAGTGAGCTTTAGGGTTAAGTGGTTAAGGGGCTCGTACTCAAGGACATTCAACTAAATATGTTGCCATGGAACAGTGGTAAAGTGAGCATTAAGGTTAAGTGGTTAAGGGGCTCTTTCTCAAGGACATTCAACCATATATGTTGCCATAGAACAATGTTAAAGTGAGCACTAGGGTTAAGTGGTTAAGGGGCTCATTCTCAAGGACATTCAACCATATATGTTGCCATGGAACAGTGGTAAAGTGAGCATTAAGGTTAATTGGTTAAGGAGCTCGTTCTCAAGGACATTGAACCATATATGTTTACATGGAACAGTGGTAAAGTGAGCATTTATGTTAAGTGGTTAAGGGGCTCTTTCTCAACGACTTTAAACCATATATGTTGCCATAGAACAGTGGTAAAGTAAACGTTAAGGTTCAGTGGTTAAGGGGCTCGTTCTCACTGACTTTTATCCATATATGTGGTCATTGAACAGTGGTAAATTGAGCATTAGGGTTAGGTGGTTAATTGGCTCGTTCTCAAGGACATTCAACTATATATGTTGCCATGGAACAGTGGTAAAGTGAGCATTAAGGTTAAGTGGTTAAGGGGCTGGTTCTCAAGGATATTCAACCATATATGTTGGAATGGAACAGTGGTAAAGTGAGCATTAGGGTTAAGTGGTTAAGGGGCTCGTTCTCAAGGACATTCAACCATATATGTTGCCATGGAACAGTGGTAAAGTGAGCATTAAGGTTAAGTGGTTAAGGGGCTCGTTCTCAAGGACATTCAACCATATATGTTGCCATGGAACAGTGGTAAAGTGAGCATTAAGGTTACGTGATTAAGGGGCTAATTCTCAAGGACATTCAACCATATTAGTTGCCATGGAACATTGGTAAAGTGAGCATTAAGGTTGTTTGGATAAGGAGCTCGTTCTCAAGGACATTGAACCATATTTGTTGCCATGGAACAGTGGTAAAGTGAGCATTTATGTTAAGTGGTTAAGGGGCTCTTTCTCAACGACTTTCAACCAAATATGTTGCCATAAAACAGTGATAAAGTGAGCGTTAGGGTTCAGTGGTTAAGGGGCTCGTTCTCACTGACTTTTATTCATATATGTGGTTATGGAACAGTGGTAAAGTGAGCATTAGGGTTAAGTGGTTAAGGGGCTCGTTCTCAAAGACATTCAACCATATATGTTGCCAGGAACAGTGGTAAAGTGAGCCTTAGGGTTAAGTGGTTAAGGGGCTTGCTTTCAAGGACTTTCAACCGTATATGTTGCCATGGAACAGTGGTAAAGTGAGCATTAAGGTTAAGTGGTTAAGGGGCTCGTTCTCAAGGACATTCAATCATATATGTTGCCATGGAACAAAGGTAAATTGAGCATTAAGGTTAAGTGGTTAAGGGGCTCGTTCTCAAGGACATTCAACCATATATGTTGTCATGGAACAGTTGTTAAGTGAGCATTAAGGTTAAGTGGTTAAGGGGCTCGTTCTCAAGGACATTCAACCTTATATGTTGCCATTGAACAGTGGTAAAGTGAGCATTAAGGTTAAGTGGTTAAGGGGTTCGTTCTCAAGGACATTCAACCATTTATGTTGCCATGGAACAGTGGTAAAGTAAGTATTAAGGTTAAGCGGTTAAGGGGCTCGTTCTCAAGGATATTCAACCATATATGTCGCCATGGAACAGTGGTAAAGTGAGCATTAGAGTTAAGTGGTTAAGGGGCTCGTTCTCAAGGACATTCAACCATATATGTTGCCATGGAACAGTGGTAAAGTGAGCATTAGGGTTAAGTGGTTAAATGGCTCGTTCTCAAGGACATTCAACCATATATGTTGCCATGGAACAGTTGTAAAGTGAGCTTTAGGGTTAAGTGGTTAAGGGGCTTGTTCTCATGGACATTCAACCATATATGTTCCCATGGAACAGTGGTAAAGTGAGCATTAAGTTTAAGTGGTTAAGGGGTTCGTTCTCAAGGACATTCAACCATATATGTTGCCATGGAACAGTGGTAAAGTGAGCATTAAGGTTAAGTGGTTAAGGGGCTCGTTCTGAAGGACATTCAACCATATATGTTGCCATGGAACAGTGGTAAAGTGAGCATTAAGGTTACGTGATTAAGGGGCTAATTCTCAAGGACATTCAACCATATTAGTTGCCATGGAACATTGGTAAAGTGAGCATTAAGGTTGTTTGGTTAAGGAGCTCGTTCTCAAGGACATTGAACCATATTTGTTGCCATGGAACAGTGGTAAAGTGAGCATTTATGTTAAGTGGTTAAGGGGCTCTTTCTCAACGACTTTCAACCATATATGTTGCCATAGAACAGTGGTAAAGTGAACGTTAGGGTTCAGTGGTTAAGGGGCTCGTTCTCACTGACTTTTATTCATATATGTGGTCATGGAACCGTGGTAAAGTGAGCATTAGGGTTACGTGGTTAAGGGGCTCGTTCTCAAAGACATTCAACCATATATGTTGCCATGGAACAGTGGTAAATTGAGCATTAAGGTTAAGTGTTTAAGGGACTTGTTCTCAAGGACATTGAACCATATTTGTTGCCATGGAACAGTGGTAAAGTGAGCATTTATGTTAAGTGGTTAAGGGGCTTGTTCTCAAGGACATTCAACTAATAATGTTGCCATGGAACAGTGGTAAAGTGAGCATTAAGGTTACGTGATTAAGGGGCTAATTCTCAAGGACATTCAACCATATTAGTTGCCATGGAACAGTGGTAATGTGAGCATTAAGGTTAAGAGGTTAAGGAGCTCGTTCTCAAGGACATTCAACCATATATGTTGCCATGGAACAGTGGTAAAGTGAGCATTAGGGTTACGTGATTAAGGGGCTCGTTCTCAAGGACATTCAACAATATATGTCGCCATGGAACAGTGGTCAAGTGAGCATTAAGGTTACGTGATTAAGGGGCTAAGTCTCAAGGACATTCAACCATATTAGTTGCCATGGAACAGTGGTAATGTGAGCATTAAGATTAAGTGGTTAAGGAGCTCGTTCTCAAGGACATTCAACCATATATGTTGCCATGGAACAGTGGTAAAGTGAGCATTAAGTTTAAGTGGTTAAGGGGTCGTTCTCAACGACATTCAACCATATAAGTTGCCATGGAACAGTGGTAAAGTTAGCATTAAGGTTAATTGGTTTAGGAGCTCGTTCTCAAGGACATTGAACCATATTTGTTGCCATGGAACAGTGGTAAATTGAGCATTTATGTTAAGTGGTTAAGGGGCTCGTTCTCAAGGACATTCAACTAATAATGTTGCCATGGAACAGTGGTAGAGTGAGCATTAAGGTTACGTGATTAAGGGGCTAATTCTCAAGGACATTCAACCATATTAGTAACCATGGAACAGTGGTAATGTGAGCATTAAGGTTAAGTGGTTAAGGAGCTCGTTCTCAAGGACATTCAACCATATATGTTGCCATGGAACAGTGGTAAAGTGAGCATTAGGGTTACGTGATTAAGAACTCGTTCTCAAAGACATTCAACAATATATGTAACCATGGAACAGTGGTCAAGTGAGCATTAAGGTTAAGTGTTTAAGGGACTCGCTCTCAAGGACATTTAACCATATATGTTGCGATGGAACAGTGGTAAAGTGAGCATTAAGGTTACGTGATTAAGAGGCTAATTCTCAAGGACATTCAACCATATATGTTGCCATGGAACAGTGGTAAAGTGAGCATTAAGTTTAATTGGTTAAGGAGCTCGTTCTCAAGGACATTGAACCATATTTGTTGCCATGGAACAGGGGTAAAGTGAGCATTTATGTTAAGTGGTTAAGGGGCTCTTTCTCAACGATTTTCAACCATATACGTTGCCATAGAACAGTGGTAAAGTGAGCGTTAGGGTTCAGTGGTTAAGGGGCTCGTGTTCACTGACTTTCATCTATATATGTGGTCATGGAACAGTGGTAAAGTGAGCATTAGGGTTAAGTAATTAAGGGGCTCGTTCTCAAAAACATTCAACCATATATGTTGCCAGGAACAGTGGTAAAGTGAGCCTTAGGGTTAAGTGGTTAAGGGGCTTGTTTTCAAGGACTATCAACCATATATGTTCCATAGAACAGTGGTAAAGTGAGCATTAGAGTTAAGTGGTTAACGGGCTCGTTCTCAAGGACATTCAACCATATATGTTGCCATGGAACAGTGGTAAAGTGAGCATTAGAGTTAAGTGGTTAAATGGCTCGTTCTCAAGGACATTCAACCATATATGTTGCCATGGAACAGTTGTAAAGTGAGCTTTAGGGTTAAGTGGTTAAGGGGCTTGTTCTCATGGACATTCAACCATATATGTTCCCATGGAACAGTGGTAAAGTGAGCATTAAGTTTAAGTGGTTAAGGGGTTCGTTCTCAAGGACATTCAACCATATATGTTGCCATGGAACAGTGGTAAAGTGAGCATTAAGGTTAAGTGGTTAAGGGGCTCGTTCTCAAGGATATTCAACCATATATGTTGGAATAGAACAGTGGTAAAGTGAGCATTAGGGTTAAGTGGTTAAGGGGCTCGTTCTCAAGGACATTCAACCCTATATGTTGCCATGGAACAGTGGTAAAGTGAGCATTAAGGTTAAGTGGTTAAGGGGCTCGTTCTGAAGGACAATTAACCATATATGTTGCCATGGAACAGTGGTAAAGTGAGCATTAAGGTTACGTGATTAAGGGGCTAATTCTCAAGGACATTCAACCATATTAGTTGCCATGGAACATTGGTAAAGTGAGCATTAAGGTTGTTTGGTTAAGGAGCTCGTTCTCAAGGACATTGAACCATATTTGTTGCCATGGAACAGTGGTAAAGTGTGCATTTATGTTAAGTGGTTAAGGGGCTCTTTCTCAACGACTTTCAACCATATATGTTGCCATAGAACAGTGGTAAAGTGAACGTTAGGGTTCAGTGGTTAAGGGGCTCGTTCTCACTGACTTTTATTCATATATGTGGTCATGGAACCGTGGTAAAGTGAGCATTAGGGTTAAGTGGTTAAGGGGCTCGTTCTCAAAGACATTCAACCATATATGTTGCCATGGAACAGTGGTAAAGTGAGCATTAAGGTTAAGTGTTTAAGGGACTTGTTCACAAGGACATTGAACCATATTTGTTGCCATGGAACAGTGGTAAAGTGAGCATTTATGTTAAGTGGTTAAGGGGCTCGTTCTCAAGGATATTCAACTAATAATGTTGCCATGGAACAGTGGTAAAGTGAGCATTAAGGTTACGTGATTAAGGGGCTAATTCTCAAGGACATTCAACCATATTAGTTGCCATGGAACAGTGGTAATGTGAGCATTAAGGTTAAGAGGTTAAGGAGCTCGTTCTCAAGGACATTCAACCATATATGTTGCCATGGAACAGTGGTAAAGTGAGCATTAAGTTTAAGTGGTTAAGGGGTCGTTCTCAACGACATTCAACCATATAAGTTGCCATGGAACAGTGGTAAAGTTAGCATTAAGGTTAATTGGTTTAGGAGCTCGTTCTCAAGGACATTGAACCATATTTGTTGCCATGGAACAGTGGTAAATTGAGCATTTATGTTAAGTGGTTAAGGGGCTCGTTCTCAAGGACATTCAACTAATAATGTTGCCATGGAACAGTGGTAGAGTGAGCATTAAGGTTACGTGATTAAGGGGCTAATTCTCAAGGACATTCAACCATATTAGTAACCATGGAACAGTGGTAATGTGAGCATTAAGGTTAAGTGGTTAAGGAGCTCGTTCTCAAGGACATTCAACCATATATGTTGCCATGGAACAGTGGTAAAGTGAGCATTAGGGTTACGTGATTAAGAACTCGTTCTCAAGGACATTCAACAATATATGTAACCATGGAACAGTGGTCAAGTGAGCATTAAGGTTAAGTGTTTAAGGGACTCGCTCTCAAGGACATTTAACCATATATGTTGCGATGGAACAGTGGTAAAGTGAGCATTAAGGTTACGTGATTAAGAGGCTAATTCTCAAGGACATTCAACCATATATGTTGCCATGGAACAGTGGTAAAGTGAGCATTAAGTTTAATTGGTTAAGGAGCTCGTTCTCAAGGACATTGAACCATATTTGTTGCCATGGAACAGGGGTAAAGTGAGCATTTATGTTAAGTGGTTAAGGGGCTCTTTCTCAACGATTTTCAACCATATACGTTGCCATAGAACAGTGGTAAAGTGAGCGTTAGGGTTCAGTGGTTAAGGGGCTCGTGTTCACTGACTTTCATCTATATATGTGGTCATGGAACAGTGGTAAAGTGAGCATTAGGGTTAAGTAATTAAGGGGCTCGTTCTCAAAAACATTCAACCATATATGTTGCCAGGAACAGTGGTAAAGTGAGCCTTAGGGTTAAGTGGTTAAGGGGCTTGTTTTCAAGGACTATCAACCATATATGTTCCATAGAACAGTGGTAAAGTGAGCATTAAGGTTAAGTGGTTAAGGGCTCGTTCTCAAGGACATTCAACCATATATGTTGCCATGGAACAGTTGTTAAGTGAGCATTAAGGTTAAGTGGTTAAGGGGCTCGTTCTCAAGGACATTCAACCATATATGTTGCCATTGAACAATGGTAAAGTGAGCATTAAGGTTAAGTGGTTAAGGGGCTCGTTCTCAAAGACATTTAACAATATATGTTGAAATGGAACAGTGGTAAAGTGAGCTTTAGGGTTAAGTGGTTAAGGGGCTCGTTCTCAAGGACATTCAACCCTATATGTTGCCATGGAACAGTGGTAAAGTGAGCATTAAGGTTAAGTGGTTAAGGGGCTCGTTCTGAAGGACATTCAATCATATATGTTGCCATGGAAAAGTGGTAAAGTGAGCATTAAGGTTACGTGATTAAGGGGCTAATTCTCAAGGACATTCAACCATATTAGTTGCCATGGAACATTGGTAAAGTGAGCATTAAGGTTGTTTGGTGAAGGAGCTCGTTCTCAAGGACATTGAACCATATTTGTTGCAATGGAACAGTGGTAAAGTAAGCATTTATGTTAAGTGGTTAAGGGGCTCTTTCTCAACGACTTTCAACCATATATGTTGCCATAGAACAGTGGTAAAGTGAACGTTAGGGTTCAGTGGTTAAGGGGCTCGTTCTCACTGACTTTTATTCATATATGTGGTCATAGAACAGTGGTAAAGTGAGCATTGAGGTTAAGTGGTTAAGGGGCTCGTTCTCAAAGACATTCAACCATATATGTTGCCATGGAACAGTGGTAAAGTGAGCATTTATGTTAAGTGGTTAAGGGGCTCGTTCTCAAGGACATTCAACTAATAATGTTGCCATGGAACAGTGGTAAAGTGAGCATTAAGGTTACGTGATTAAGGGGCTAATTCTCAAGGACATTCAACCATATTAGTTGCCATGGAACAGTGGTAATGTGAGAATTAAGGTTAAGAGGTTAAGGAGCTCGTTCTCAAGGACATTCAACCATATATGTTGCCATGGAACAGTGGTAAAGTGAGCATTAGTGTTACGTGATTAAGGGGCTCGTTCTCAAGGACATTCAACAATATATGTCACCATGGAACAGTGGTCAAGTGAGCATTAAGGTTACGTGATTAAGGGGCTAAGTCTCAAGGACATTCAACCATATTAGTTGCCATGGAACAGTGGTAATGTGAGCATTAAGGTTAAGTGGTTAAGGAGCTCGTTCTCAAGGACATTCAACCATATATGTTGCCATGGAACAGTGGTAAAGTGAGCATTTATGTTAAGTGGTTAAGGGGCTCGTTCTCAAGGACATTCAACTAATAATGTTGCCATGGAACAGTGGTAAAGTGAGCATTAAGGTTACGTGATTAAGGGGCTAATTCTCAAGGACATTCAACCATATTAGTTGCCATGGAACAGTGGTAATGTGAGCATTAAGGTTAAGAGGTTAAGGAGCTCGTTCTCAAGGACATTCAACCATATATGTTGCCATGGAACAGTGGTAAAGTGATTATTAGGGTTACGTGATTAAGGGGCTCGTTCTCAAGGACATTCAACAATATATGTCGCCATGGAACAGTGGTCAAGTGAGCATTAAGGTTACGTGATTAAGGGGCTAATTCTCAAGGACATTCAACCATATTAGTTGCCATGGAACAGTGGTAATGTGAGCATTAAGGTTAAGTGGTTAAGGAGCTCGTTCTCAAGGACATTCAACCATATATGTTGCCATGGAACAGTGGTAAAGTGAGCATTAAGGTTAAGTGGTTAAGGGGTCGTTCTCAAAGACATTCAACCATATAAGTTGCCATGGAACAGTGGTAAAGTTAGCATTAAGGTTAATTGGTTTAGGAGCTCGTTCTCTAGGACATTGAACCATATTTGTTGCCATGGAACAGTGGTAAAGTGAGCATTTATGTTAAGTGGTTAAGGGGCTCGTTCTCAAGGACATTCAACTAATAATGTTGCCATGGAACCGTGGTAGAGTGAGCATTAAGGTTACGTGATTAAGGGGCTAATTCTCAAGGACATTCAACCATATATGTTGCCATGGAACAGTGGTAAAGTGAGCATTAGGGTTACGTGATTAAGAACTCGTTCTCAAGGACATTCAACAATATATGTAACCATGGAACAGTGGTCAAGTGAGCATTAAGGTTAAGTGTTTAAGGGACTCGCTCTCAAGGACATTTAACCATATATGTTGCGATGGAACAGTGGTAAAGTGAGCATTAAGGTTACGTGATTAAGAGGCTAATTCTCATGGACATTCAACCATTTATGTTGCCATGGAAGAGTGGTAAAGTGAGCATTAAGTTTAATTAGTTAAGGAGCTCGTTCTCAAGGACATTGAACCATATTTGTTGCCATGGAACAGGGGTAAAGTGAGCATTTATGTTAAGTGGTTAAGGGGCTCTTTCTCAACGATTTTCAACCATATATGTTGCCATAGAACAGTGGTAAAGTGAGCGTTAGGGTTCAGTGGTTAAGAGGCTCGTGTTCACTGACTTTCATCTATATATGTGGTCATGGAACAGTGGTAAAGTGAGCATTAGGGTTAAGTAATTAAGGGGCTCGTTCTCAAAAACATTCAACCATATATGTTGCCAGGAACAGTGGTAAAGTGAGCCTTAGGGTTAAGTGGTTAAGGGGCTTGTTTTCAAGGACTATCAACCATATATGTTCCATGGAACAGTGGTAAAGTGAGCATTAAGGTTAAGTGGTTAAGGGGCTCGTTCTCAAGGACATTCAACCATATATGTTGCCATGGAACAGTTGTTAAGTGAGCATTAAGGTTAAGTGGTTAAGGGGCTCGTTCTCAAGGACATTCAACCATATATGTTGCCATTGAACAATGGTAAAGTGAGCATTAAGGTTAAGTGGTTAAGGGGCTCGTTCTCAAAGACATTTAACAATATATGTTGAAATGGAACAGTGGTAAAGTGAGCTTTAGGGTTAAGTGGTTAAGGGGCTCGTACTCAAGGACATTCAACTAAATATGTTGCCATGGAACAGTGGTAAAGTGAGCATTAAGGTTAAGTGGTTAAGGGGTTCTTTCTCAAGGACATTCAACCATATATGTTGCCATAGAACAATGTTAAAGTGAGCACTAGGGTTAAGTGGTTAAGGGGCTCATTCTCAAGGACATTCAACCATATATGTTGCCATGGAACAGTGGTAAAGTGAGCATTAAGGTTAATTGGTTAAGGAGCTCGTTCTCAAGGACATTGAACCATATATGTTTACATGGAACAGTGGTAAAGTCAGCATTTATGTTAAGTGGTTAAGGGGCTCTTTCTCAACGACTTTCAACCATATATGTTGCCATAGAACAGTGGTAAAGTAAACGTTAAGGTTCAGTGGTTAAGGGGCTCGTTCTCACTGACTTTTATCCATATATGTGGTCATTGAACAGTGGTAAATTGAGCATTAGGGTTAGTTGGTTAAGGGGCTCGTTCTCAAAGACATTTAACCATATATGTTGCCAGGAACAGTGGTAAAGTGAGCCTTAGGGTTAAGTGGTTAAGGGGCTTGTTTTCAAGGACTTTCAACCGTATATGTTGCCATGGAAGAGTGGTAAAGTGAGCATTAAGGTTAAGTAGTTAAGGGGCTCGTTCTCAAGGACATTCAACCATATATGTTGCCATGGAACAAAGGTAAATTGAGCATTAAGGTTAAGTGGTTAATTGGCTCGTTCTCAAGGACATTCAACTATATATGTTGCCATGGAACAGTGGTAAAGTGAGCATTAAGGTTAAGTGGTTAAGGGGCTGGTTCTCAAGGATATTCAACCATATATGTTGCAATGGAACAGTGGTAAAGTGAGCATTAGGGTTAAGTGGTTAAGGGGCTCGTTCTCAAGGACATTCAACCATATATGTTGCCATGGAACAGTGGTAAAGTGAGCATTAAGGTTAAGTGGTTAAGGGGCTCGTTCTCAAGGACATTCAACCATATATGTTGCCATGGAACAGTGGTAAAGTGAGCATTAAGGTTACGTGATTAAGGGGCTAATTCTCAAGGACATTCAACCATATTAGTTGCCATGGAACATTGGTAAAGTGAGCATTAAGGTTGTTTGGTTAAGGAGCTCGTTCTCAAGGACATTGAACCATATTTGTTGCCATGGAACAGTGGTAAAGTGAGCATTTATGTTAAGTGGTTAAGGGGCTCTTTCTCAACGACTTTCAACCAAATATGTTGCCATAAAACAGTGATAAAGTGAGCGTTAGGGTTCAGTGGTTAAGGGGCTCGTTCTCACTGACTTTTATTCATATATGTGGTTATGGAACAGTGGTAAAGTGAGCATTAGGGTTAAGTGATTAAGGGGCTCGTTCTCAAAGACATTCAACCATATATGTTGCCAGGAACAGTGGTAAAGTGAGCCTTAGGGTTAAGTGGTTAAGGGGCTTGCTTTCAAGGACTTTCAACCGTATATGTTGCCATGGAACAGTGGTAAAGTGAGCATTAAGGTTAAGTGGTTAAGGGGCTCGTTCTCAAGGACATTCAATCATATATGTTGCCATGGAACAAAGGTAAATTGAGCATTAAGGTTAAGTGGTTAAGGGGCTCGTTCTCAAGGACATTCAACCATATATGTTGTCATGGAACAGTTGTTAAGTGAGCATTAAGGTTAAGTGGTTAAGGGGCTCGTTCTCAAGGACATTCAACCTTATATGTTGCCATTGAACAGTGGTAAAGTGAGCATTAAGGTTAAGTGGTTAAGGGGTTCGTTCTCAAGGACATTCAACCATTTATGTTGCCATGGAACAGTGGTAAAGTAAGTATTAAGGTTAAGCGGTTAAGGGGCTCGTTCTCAAGGATATTCAACCATATATGTCGCCATGGAACAGTGGTAAAGTGAGCATTAGAGTTAAGTGGTTAAGGGGCTCGTTTTCAAGGACATTCAACCATATATGTTGCCATGGAACAGTGGTAAAGTGAGCATTAGGGTTAAGTGGTTAAATGGCTCGTTCTCAAGGACATTCAACCATATATGTTGCCATGGAACAGTTGTAAAGTGAGCTTTAGGGTTAAGTGGTTAAGGGGCTTGTTCTCATGGACATTCAACCATATATGTTCCCATGGAACAGTGGTAAAGTGAGCATTAAGTTTAAGTGGTTAAGGGGTTCGTTCTCAAGGACATTCAACCATATATGTTGCCATGGAACAGTGGTAAAGTGAGCATTAAGGTTAAGTGGTTAAAGGGCTCGTTCTCAAGGATATTCAACCATATATGTTGGAATAGAACAGTGGTAAAGTGAGCATTAGGGTTAAGTGGTTAAGGGGCTCGTTCTCAAGGACATTCAACCCTATATGTTGCCATGGAACAGTGGTAAAGTGAGCATTAAGGTTAAGTGGTTAAGGGGCTTGTTCTGAAGGACATTCAACCATATATGTTGCCATGGAACAGTGGTAAAGTGAGCATTAAGGTTACGTGATTAAGGGGCTAATTCTCAAGGACATTCAACCATATTAGTTGCCATGGAACATTGGTAAAGTGAGCATTAAGGTTGTTTGGTTAAGGAGCTCGTTCTCAAGGACATTGAACCATATTTGTTGCCATGGAACAGTGGTAAAGTGAGCATTTATGTTAAGTGGTTAAGGGGCTCTTCCTCAACGACTTTCAACCATATATGTTGCCATAGAACAGTGGTAAAGTGAACGTTAGGGTTCAGTGGTTAAGGGGCTCGTTCTCACTGACTTTTATTCGTATATGTGGTCATGGAACCGTGGTAAAGTGAGCATTAGGGTTAAGTGGTTAAGGGGCTCGTTCTCAAAGACATTCAACCATATATGTTGCCATGGAACAGTGGTAAAGTGAGCATTAAGGTTAAGTGTTTAAGGGACTTGTTCTCAAGGACATTGAACCATATTTGTTGCCATGGAACAGTGGTAAAGTGAGCATTTATGTTAAGTGGTTAAGGGGCTCGTTCTCAAGGACATTCAACTAATAATGTTGCCATGGAACAGTGGTAAAGTGAGCATTAAGGTTACGTGATTAAGGGGCTAATTCTCAAGGACATTCAACCATATTAGTTGCCATGGAACAGTGGTAATGTGAGCATTAAGGTTAAGAGGTTAAGGAGCTCGTTCTCAAGGACATTCAACCATATATGTTGCCATGGAACAGTGGTAAAGTGAGCATTAGGGTTACGTGATTAAGGGGCTCGTTCTCAAGGACATTCAACAATATATGTCGCCATGGAACAGTGGTCAAGTGAGCATTAAGGTTACGTGATTAAGGGGCTAAGTCTCAAGGACATTCAACCATATTAGTTGCCATGGAACAGTGGTAATGTGAGCATTAAGATTAAGTGGTTAAGGAGCTCGTTCTCAAGGACATTCAACCATATATGTTGCCATGGAACAGTGGTAAAGTAAGCATTAAGTTTAAGTGGTTAAGGGGTCGTTCTCAACGACATTCAACCATATAAGTTGCCATGGAACAGTGGTAAAGTTAGCATTAAGGTTAATTGGTTTAGGAGCTCGTTCTCAAGGACATTGAACCATATTTGTTGCCATGGAACAGTGGTAAATTGAGCATTTATGTTAAGTGGTTAAGGGGCTCGTTCTCAAGGACATTCAACTAATAATGTTGCCATGGAACAGTGGTAGAGTGAGCATTAAGGTTACGTGATTAAGGGGCTAATTCTCAAGGACATTCAACCATATTAGTAACCATGGAACAGTGGTAATGTGAGCATTAAGGTTAAGTGGTTAAGGAGCTCGTTCTCAAGGACATTCAACCATATATGTTGCCATGGAACAGTGGTAAAGTGAGCATTAGGGTTACGTGATTAAGAACTCGTTCTCAAGGACATTCAACAATATATGTAACCATGGAACAGTGGTCAAGTAAGCATTAAGGTTAAGTGTTTAAGGGACTCGCTCTCAAGGACATTTAACCATATATGTTGCGATGGAACAGTGGTAAAGTGAGCATTAAGGTTACGTGATTAAGAGGCTAATTCTCAAGGACATTCAACCATATATGTTGCCATGGAACAGTGGTAAAGTGAGCATTAAGTTTAATTGGTTAAGGAGCTCGTTCTCAAGGACATTGAACCATATTTGTTGCCATGGAACAGGGGTAAAGTGAGCATTTATGTTAAGTGGTTAAGGGGCTCTTTCTCAACGATTTTCAACCATATACGTTGCCATAGAACAGTGGTAAAGTGAGCGTTAGGGTTCAGTGGTTAAGGGGCTCGTGTTCACTGACTTTCATCTATATATGTGGTCATGGAACAGTGGTAAAGTGAGCATTAGGGTTAAGTAATTAAGGGGCTCGTTCTCAAAAACATTCAACCATATATGTTGCCAGGAACAGTGGTAAAGTGAGCCTTAGGGTTAAGTGGTTAAGGGGCTTGTTTTCAAGGACTATCAACCATATATGTTCCATAGAACAGTGGTAAAGTGAGCATTAAGGTTAAGTGGTTAAGGGGCTCGTTCTCAAGGACATTCAACCATATATGTTGCCATGGAACAGTTGTTAAGTGAGCATTAAGGTTAAGTGGTTAAGGGGCTCGTTCTCAAGGACATTCAACCATATATGTTGCCATTGAACAATGGTAAAGTGACCATTAAGGTTAAGTGGTTAAGGGGCTCGTTCTCAAAGACATTTAACAATATATGTTGAAATGGAACAGTGGTAAAGTGAGCTTTAGGGTTAAGTGGTTAAGGGGCTCGTTCTCAAAAACATTCAACCATATATGTTGCCAGGAACAGTGGTAAAGTGAGCCTTAGGGTTAAGTGGTTAAGGGGCTTGTTTTCAAGGACTATCAACCATATATGTTCCATGGAACAGTGGTAAAGTGAGCATTAAGGTTAAGTGGTTAAGGGGCTTGTTCTCAAGGACATTCAACCATATATGTTGCCATGGAACAGTTGTTAAGTGAGCATTAAGGTTAAGTGGTTAAGGGGCTCGTTCTCAAGGACATTCAACCATATATGTTGCCATTGAACAATGGTAAAGTGAGCATTAAGGTTAAGTGGTTAAGGGGCTCGTTCTCAAAGACATTTAACAATATATGTTGAAATGGAACAGTGGTAAAGTGAGCTTTAGGGTTAAGTGGTTAAGGGGCTCGTACTCAAGGACATTCAACTAAATATGTTGCCATGGAACAGTGGTAAAGTGAGCATTAAGGTTAAGTGGTTAAGGGGCCCTTTCTCAAGGACATTCAACCATATATGTTGCCATAGAACAGTGGTAAAGTGAGCACTAGGGTTAAGTGGTTAAGGGGCTCATTCTCAAGGACATTCAACCATATATGTTGCCATGGAACAGTGGTAAAGTGAGCATTAAGGTTAATTGGTTAAGGAGCTCGTTCTCAAGGACATTGAACCATATATGTTTACATGGAACAGTGGTAAAGTGAGCATTTATGTTAAGTGGTTAAGGGACTCTTTCTCAACGACTTTCAACCATATATGTTGCCATAGAACAGTGGTAAAGTGAGCGTTAAGGTTCAGTGGTTAAGGGGCTCGTTCTCACTGACTTTTATCCATATATGTGGTCATTGAACAGTGGTAAATTTAGCATTAGGGTTAGGTGGTTAAGGGGCTCGTTCTCAAAGACATTTAACCATATATGTTGCCAGGAACAGTGGTAAAGTGAGCCTTAGGGTTAAGTGGTTAAGGGGCTTGTTTTCAAGGACTTTCAACCGTATATGTTGCCATGGAAGAGTGGTAAAGTGAGCATTAAGGTTAAGTAGTTAAGGGGCTCGTTCTCAAGGACATTCAACCATATATGTTGCCATGGAACAAAGGTAAATTGAGCATTAAGGTTAAGTGGTTAATTGGCTCGTTCTCAAGGACATTCAACCATATATGTTGCCATGGAACAGCTGTTAAGTGAGCATTAAGGTTAAGTGGTTTTGGGGTTCGTTCTCAAGGACATTCAACTATATATGTTGCCATGGAACAGTGGTAAAGTGAGCATTAAGGTTAAGTGGTTAAGGGGCTGGTTCTCAAGGATATTCAACCATATATGTTGGAATGGAACAGTGGTAAAGTGAGCATTAGGGTTAAGTGGTTAAGGGGCTCGTTCTCAAGGACATTCAACCATATATGTTGCCATGGAACAGTGGTAAAGTGAGCATTAAGGTTAAGTGGTTAAGGGGCTCGTTCTCAAGGACATTCAACCATATATGTTGCCATGGAACAGTGGTAAAGTGAGCATTAAGGTTACGTGATTAAGGGTCTAATTCTCAAGGACATTCAACCATATTAGTTGCCATGGAACATTGGTAAAGTGAGCATTAAGGTTGTTTGGTTAAGGAGCTCGTTCTCAAGGACATTGAACCATATTTGTTGCCATGGAACAGTGGTAAAGTGAGCATTTATGTTAAGTGGTTAAGGGGCTCTTTCTCAACGACTTTCAACCAAATATGTTGCCATAGAACAGTGGTAAAGTGAGCGTTAGGGTTCATTGGTTAAGGGGCTCGTTCTCACTGACTTTTATTCATATATGTGGTTATGGAACAGTAGTAAAGTGAGCATTAGGGTTAAGTGGTTAAGGGTCTCGTTCTCAAAGACATTCAACCATATATGTTGCCAGGAACAGTGGTAAAGTGAGCCTTAGGGTTAAGTGGTTAAGGGGCTTGCTTTCAAGGACTTTCAACCGTATATGTTGCCATGGAAGAGTGGTAAAGTGAGCATTAAGGTTAAGTGGTTAAGGGGCTCGTTCTCAAGGACATTCAATCATATATGTTGCCATGGAACAAAGGTAAATTGAGCATTAAGGTTAAGTGGTTAAGAGGCTCGTTCTCAAGGACATTCAACCATATATGTTGTCATGGAACAGTTGTTAAGTGAGCATTAAGGTTAAGTGGTTAAGGGGCTCGTTCTCAAGGACATTCAACCTTATATGTTGCCATTGAACAGTGGTAAAGTGAGCATTAAGGTTAAGTGGTTAAGGGGTTCGTTCTCAAGGACATTCAACCATTTATGTTGCCATGGAACAGTGGTAAAGTAAGCATTAAGGTTAAGCGGTTAAGGGGTTCGTTCTCAAGGACATTCAACCATTTATGTTGCCATGGAACAGTGGTAAAGTGAGCATTAGGGTTAAGTGGTTAAGGGGCTCGTTCTCAAGGACATTCAACCATATATGTTGCCATGGAACAGTGGTAAAGTGAGCATTAGGGTTAAGTGGTTAAATGGCTCGTTCTCAAGGACATTCAACCATATATGTTGCCATGGAACAGTTGTAAAGTGAGCTTTAGGGTTAAGTGGTTAAGGGGCTTGTTCTCAAGGACATTCAACCATATATGTTCCCATGGAACAGTGGTAAAGTGAGCATTAAGTTTACGTGGTTAAGGGGTTCGTTCTCAAGGACATTCAACCATATATGTTGCCATGGAACAGTGGTAAAGTGAGCATTAAGGTTAAGTGGTTAAGGGGCTCGTTCTCAAGGATATTCAACCATATATGTTGGAATGGAACAGTGGTAAAGTGAGCATTAGGGTTAATTGGTTAAGGGGCTCGTTCTCAAGGACATTCAACCCTATATGTTGCCATGGAACAGTGGTAAAGTGAGCATTAAGGTTAAGTGGTTAAGGGGCTCGTTCTGAAGGACATTCAACCATATATGTTGCCATGGAACAGTGGTAAAGTGAGCATTAAGGTTACGTGATTAAGGGGCTAATTCTCAAGGACATTCAACCATATTAGTTGCCATGGAACATTGGTAAAGTGAGCATTAAGGTTGTTTGGTTAAGGAGCTCGTTCTCAAGGACATTGAACCATATTTGTTGCCATGGAACAGTGGTAAAGTGAGCATTTATGTTAAGTGGTTAAGGGGCTCTTTCTCAACGACTTTCAACCATATATATTGCCATAGAACAGTGGTAAAGTGAACGTTAGGGTTCAGTGGTTAAGGGGCTCGTTCTCACTGACTTTTATTCATATATGTGGTCATGGAACAGTGGTAAAGTGAGCATTAGGGTTAAGTGGTTAAGGGGCTCGTTCTCAAAGACATTCAATTATATATGTTGCCATGGAACAGTGGTAAAGTGAGCATTAAAGTTAAGTGTTTAAGGGACTTGTTCTCAAGGACATTGAACCATATTTGTTGCCATGGAACAGTGGTAAAGTGAGCATTTATGTTAAGTGGTTAAGGGGCTCGTTCTCAAGGACATTCAACTAATAATGTTGCCATGGAACAGTGGTAAAGTGAGCATTAAGTTTACGTGATTAAGGGGCTAATTCTCAAGGACATTCAACCATATTAGTTGCCATGGAACAGTGGTAATGTGAGCATTAAAGTTAAGAGGTTAAGGAGCTCGTTCTCAAGGACATTCAACCATATATGTTGCCATGGAACAGTGGTAAAGTGAGCATTAGGGTTACGTGATTAAGGGGCTCGTTCTCAAGGACATTCAACAATATATGTCGCCATGGAACAGTGGTCAAGTGAGCATTAAGGTTACGTGATTAAGGGGCTAAGTCTCAAGGACATTCAACCATATTAGTTGCCATGGAACAGTGGTAATGTGAGCATTAAGGTTAAGTGGTTAAGGAGCTCGTTCTCAAGGACATTCAACCATATATGTTGCCATGGAACAGTGGTAAAGTGAGCATTAAGGTTAAGTGGTTAAGGGGTCGTTCTCAAAGACATTCAACCATATAAGTTGCCATGGAACAGTGGTAAAGTTAGCATTAAGGTTAATTGGTTTAGGAGCTCGTTCTCAAGGACATTGAACCATATTTGTTGCCATGGAACAGTGGTAAAGTGAGCATTTATGTTAAGTGATTAAGGGGCTCGTTCTCAAGGACATTCAACTAATAATGTTGCCATGGAACAGTGGTAGAGTGAGCATTAAGGTTACGTGATTAAGGGGCTAATTCTCAAGGACATTCAACCATATTAGTAACCATGGAACAGTGGTAATGTGAGCATTAAGGTTAAGTGGTTAAGGAGCTCGTTCTCAAGGACATTCAACCATATATGTTGCCATGGAACAGTGGTAAAGTGAGCATTAGGGTTACGTGATTAAGAACTCGTTCTCAAGGACATTCAACAATATATGTAACCATGGAACAGTGGTCAAGTGAGCATTAAGGTTAAGTGTTTAAGGGACTCGCTCTTATGGACATTTAACCATATATGTTGCGATGGAACAGTGGTAAAGTGAGCATTAAGGTTACGTGATTAAGAGGCTAATTTTCAAGGACATTCAACCATATATGTTGCCATGGAACAGTGGTAAAGTGAGCATTAAGTTTAATTGGTTAAGGAGCTCGTTCTCAAGGAAATTGAACCATATTTGTTGCCATGGAACAGGGGTAAAGTGAGCATTTATGTTAAGTGGTTAAGGGGCTCTTTCTCAACGATTTTCAACCATATACGTTGCCATAGAACAGTGGTAAAGTGAGCGTTAGGGTTCAGTGGTTAAGGGGCTCGTGTTCACTGACTTTCATCTATATATGTGGTCATGGAACAGTGGTAAAGTGAGCATTAGGGTTAAGTAATTAAGGGGCTCGTTCTCAAAAACATTCAACCATATATGTTGCCAGGAACAGTGGTAAAGTGAGCCTTAGGGTTAAGTGGTTAAGGGGCTTGTTTTCAAGGACTATCAACCATATATGTTCCATGGAACAGTGGTAAAGTGAGCATTAAGGTTAAGTGGTTAAGGGGCTCGTTCTCAAGGACATTCAACCATATATGTTGCCATGGAACAGTTGTTAAGTGAGCATTAAGGTTAAGTGGTTAAGGGGCTCGTTCTCAAGGACATTCAACCATATATGTTGTCATGGAACAGTTGTTAAGTGAGCATTAAGGTTAAGTGGTTAAGGGGCTCGTTCTCAAGGACATTCAACCTTATATGTTGCCATTGAACAGTGGTAAAGTGAGCATTAAGGTTAAGTGGTTAAGGGGTTCGTTCTCAAGGACATTCAACCATTTATGTTGCCATGGAACAGTGGTAAAGTAAGCATTAAGGTTAAGCGGTTAAGGGGCTCGTTCTCAAGGATATTCAACCATATATGTCGCCATGGAACAGTGGTAAAGTGAGCATTAGGGTTAAGTGGTTAAGGGGCTCGTTCTCAAGGACATTCAACCATATATGTTGCCATGGAACAGTGGTAAAGTGAGCATTAGGGTTAAGTGGTCAAATGGCTCGTTCTCAAGGACATTCAACAATATATGTTGTCATGGAACAGTTGTAAAGTGAGCTTTAGGGTTAAGTGGTTAAGGGGCTCGTACTCAAGGACATTCAACTAAATATGTTGCCATGGAACAGTGGTAAAGTGAGCATTAAGGTTAAGTGGTTAAGGGGCTCTTTCTCAAGGACATTCAACCATATATGTTGCCATAGAACAGTGGTAAAGTGAGCACTAGGGTTAAGTGGTTAAGGGGCTCATTCTCAAGGACATTCAACCATATATGTTGCCATGGAACAGTTGTTAAGTGAGCATTAAGGTTAAGTGGTTAAGGGGCTCGTTCTCAAGGACATTCAACCATATATGTTGCCATTGAACAATGGTAAAGTGAGCATTGAGGTTAAGTGGTTAAGGGGCTCGTTCTCAAAGACATTTAACAATATATGTTGAAATGGAACAGTGGTAAAGTGAGCATTAAGGTTAATTGGTTAAGGAGCTCGTTCTCAAGGACATTGAACCATATATGTTTACATGGAACATTGGTAAAGTGAGCATTTATGTTAAGTGGTTAAGGGGCTCTTTCTCAACGACTTTCAACCATATATGTTGCCATAGAACAGTGGTAAAGTGAGCGTTAAGGTTCAGTGGTTAAGGGGCTCGTTCTCACTGGTTTTTATCCATATATGTGGTCATTGAACAGTGATAAATTGAGCATTAGGGTTAGGTGGTTAAGGGGCTCGTTCTCAAAGACATTTAACCATATATGTTGCCAGGAACAGTGGTAAAGTGAGCCTTAGGGTTAAGTGGTTAAGGGGCTTGTTTTCAAGGACTTTCAACCGTATATGTTGCCATGGAAGAGTGGTAAAGTGAGCATTAAGGATAAGTAGTTAAGGGGCTCGTTCTCAAGGACATTCAACCATATATGTTGCCATGGAACAAAGGTAAATTGAGCATTAAGGTTAAGTGGTTAATTGGCTCGTTCTCAAGGACATTCAACCATATATGTTGCCATGGAACAGCTGTTAAGTGAGCATTAAGGTTAAGTGGTTTTGGGGTTCGTTCTCAAGGACATTCAACTATATATGTTGCCATGGAACAGTGGTAAAGTGAGCATTAAGGTTAAGTGGTTAAGGGGCTAGTTCTCAAGGATATTCAACCATATATGTTGGAATGGAACAGTGGTAAAGTGAGCATTAGGGTTAAGTGGTTAAGGGGCTCGTTCTCAAGGACATTCAACCATATATGTTGCCATGGAACAGTGGTAAAGTGAGCATTAAGGTTAAGTGGTTAAGGGGCTCGTTCTCAAGGACATTCAACCATATATGTTGCCATGGAACAGTGGTAAAGTGAGCATTAAGGTTACATGATTAAGGGGCTAATTCTCAAGGACATTCAACCATATTAGTTGCCATGGAACATTGGTAAAGTGAGCATTAAGGTTGTTTGGTTAAGGAGCTCGTTCTCAAGGACATTGAACCATATTTGTTGCCATGGAACAGTGGTAAAGTGAGCATTTATGTTAAGTGGTTAAGGGGCTCTTTCTCAACGACTTTCAACCAAATATGTTGCCATAGAACAGTGGTAAAGTGAGCGTTAGGATTCAGTGGTTAAGGGGCTCGTTCTCACTGACTTTTATTCATATATGTGGTTATGGAACAGTGGTAAAGTGACCATTAGGGTTAAGTGGTTAAGGGGCTCGTTCTCAAAGACATTCAACCATATATGTTGCCAGGAACAGTGGTAATGTGAGCCTTAGGGTTAAGTGGTTAAGGGGCTTGCTTTCAAGGACTTTCAACCGTATATGTTGCCATGGAACAGTGGTAAAGTGAGCATTAAGGTTAAGTGGTTAAGGGGCTCGTTCTCAAGGACATTCAATCATATATGTTGTCATGGAACAGTTGTTAAGTGAGCATTAAGGTTAAGTGGTTAAGGGGCTCGTTCTCAAGGACATTCAACCTTATATGTTGCCATTGAACAGTGGTAAAGTGAGCATTAAGGTTAAGTGGTTAAGGGGTTTGTTCTCAAGGACATTCAACCATTTATGTTGCCATGGAACAGTGGTAAAGTAAGCATTAAGGTTAAGCGGTTAAGGGGCTCGTTCTCAAGGATATTCAACCATATATGTCGCCATGGAACAGTGGTAAAGTGAGCATTAGGGTTAAGTGGTTAAGGGGCTCGTTCTCAAGGACATTCAACCATATATGTTGCCATGGAACAGTGGTAAAGTGAGCATTAGGGTTAAGTGGTCAAATGGCTCGTTCTCAAGGACATTCAACCATATATGTTGTCATGGAACAGTTGTAAAGTGAGCTTTAGGGTTAAGTGGTTAAGGGGCTTGTTCTCAAGGACATTCAACCATATATGTTCCCATGGAACAGTGGTAAAGTGAGCATTAAGTTTACGTGGTTAAGGGGCTCGTTCTCAAGGATATTCAAAGTAGTAAGGAGGGGCCGGTTCTGGAACATGAGGGGGTGCGAAGGGTGAGAATTTCCTAACAGTCCAGCAGACCTACATTTAACCGGTTTTCAGTGATTTTTGCCTACTTTTTGGCAATTTTACAGGACTTTTTCAGGAATACCAAGGCAAAAAAAATTGATAGAGGAGGGCGACTGCACCATGAGGGGGTGTGAGGGGTGCGAATTTCCTAACAGTCCTATGGACCTATTTTAACCGGTTTTCTGTGATTCTGTCCAACTTTTTTCAATTTTACAGCACTTAACAGGAATCCCGAGGCATAAAACAATTGATAGAGGAGGGTGACTGCACCATGAGGGGTTGCGAATTTCCTAACAGTCCTACGTAAGGACTAGTCCCGCGCAAGGACTAGTCCCGCTTTTCTATTGTATTTAAATGGTCCTACACAAGGACTAGTCCCGCGTACTATTGTATTTAAATGGTCCCGCGTAAGGACTATTGTATTCAGATAGTCCCGCGTAAGGACTATTGTATTTAGATAGTCCCGCATGAGGACTAGTCCTGTGGAAGGACTATTGAATTTAAATAGTCCGG
The DNA here is from genome assembly GCA_030545055.2 of Neoaliturus tenellus. NCBI lineage: Eukaryota > Metazoa > Arthropoda > Insecta > Hemiptera > Cicadellidae > Neoaliturus > Neoaliturus tenellus. The sequence continues at coordinate 272,119,093 of CM061533.1, read as the reverse complement.
TGTAGGGACTATTGTATTTTAATGGTCCTGCGCGGGGACTATTGTATTTAGATAGTCCGGCGTAGGGACTATTAAGGACTATTGTATTTATAGTTCAGTGTACGGGTTTTCACCGTACAAAAGCAATAAAAAATAATAGCGATTAGAACAAATAAGTTTTCAACCATCGTCTTCTTCGTCAGAATACTGCAAGTACCCCAGCTGGTCTAAAATTCCCACATGACCTGGATAGTCTTGAAAGGGTATCTCAGACAATATACAAACATTTTCGTCACCATCCGACATTTCATCTTCATAATCGGGATCCGCCAAAAGATCACGTCCGCATCTTGTAACTTTAAATGATGACTTGTGACATAGGAAACACAACGATTTAAAACACTTATCAGGTAATTCAACAGCTTCATCATTCGCTTCTAGTTGAACTACACGATCGAACCCGCAATTATAGCAGTATATTATCTTGGCATCCTCCATTTCTCAAACCGCAAACTTTTCTTTAGCTGTGAACGATCTAAATTCTTTAGGCTTGTAAACGATAGCTTTTGGAACGTAACCCAGCTTGCTATGTATTATTTTCCATTTCACCGCTTTAGGTAGACCCCTCATCCAGCGTTCCAGTTTTCCAGGTTTACAATTTTTTTTTAAACGGATATCACATATTTATCTTCATCAGTGAACCAATCTCTATTTTTCAAATCCATAATGTTTACAACTACTATATGTTTAATCAACTTTTGATTTCAACAAATTATTAATGGGGTAGAAAAAAATAATTTTAAAACACATTTTCAAGATATTAATTATTAACATTTAAATAGAAAAGATAACGTACAACATTATATTTATTAATTAATCCCAGTGCTTCCAAATCTGCCGTCTTTCCGTTCAGTCTGTTTTATTTTATATCCCCTAGTTCAAGGCAGTCTTTCATATTTTTCACATATTATTTGCGCAATCCTATCGCCTTTGCATATGTGAAAATCTGTATCAGAATTGCTCATCAGGATAACACCGACATTCCCCGTATAGTCACGATCTATTACACCAGCATTTACACTGATGCAATGTTTAAGTGCCAAGCCGGACCTCGGTGCGATCCTCCCGTAGCACCCATCGGGGAATTTAAATGTTAAGTCAGTCTTTATGAGTTGTTGACCACGTTTGGGAACAACATAATCATAAGCACTTTTCAAATCAGGACCGGCCGCACCAGATGAGCCGTAAACAGGTTCAAAAGCATTTTCAGTTAAAAAGTAATATTCATATGTTTTATCCATTATTGATTCCTAGTGCATGCATAATGGATTACCACAACAAATAAATTAAACGGGGCATTTTCAAAAATGTATTTAAATTATGTTTTTTAAAAACTATTTTTATTCGTCAACCTTAAACTCGATACTGTGCTTGAATTTATTATCTGAAAGTGTTATTTTACCGTTGTACAGCACATAGAGTTTCCCCTTAAAATTCAATAGTTGTTTGATATAGTTATTCGTCAACCTGTCATTCCAGCTTTCGGGAAGATAGAATTTCACATCATCGAATGTGACTAATATTCTCTTACCATATGATGAAGAGATTTTATCCATATTTTCCACAAAATATTTTTTACCGACTTCCAGGTCACCCACCCTGATGTAAGACTTTCCATTGATTTCTTTCAGTAAATCATTAAAGTTAGGACCGTTCATTTTTACCTATATAAGGAATAACGTTTTGCGGCGTCAAGAAAAAAAAAATAGAAACTGCCGATTTTCAATAAATTAAAAAATACTACACCCGAATCAACTCCAAATAAATATGTACATTAGTATAAGTTCCTAAGACTCTATACAACTTCCGGTTTGGTGTGACGTCACTTCCGGTTTGGCGGGAAAAGTAAGCAGGGGTGCCAACCCCCAGGGATAGAATTTCCCTGCTAATTCCCTGCAGTGTTACCAACTCATATCATTCACTATAAAGTATACACTATAAACCATATTATATACACTATAAAGTATATACTATATGTTATACACTACAATACTCTATGGTAGAGGTGTGGAATAAAAACTAATGTTGTTGGTTAGTAACACTGTATTAAATTATATATTTACAATATGTACTAAAAAACTATATTAAACTATATATTACAATATTTACACATTACTCTTCATCCCCTCTTCCTTCTTCTTCCTCCTCCTCCTCTCCCTCTTCTCCTTCCATCTCTTCTTCTCCCGCCACCTCTTCTTCTCCTCCCGCCACTTCCCCTCCTGCTGCCACCTATTCTCCCACCACCCCCTCCAGCTCCTCCGGTGGCACGAGGAACAGCTCGCCGTGGTTTACTGCAACAGAAGAATAACATGCTGTGATTGGTTGGAATAAGAAGGTCCCTGATTGGCGGATAATGGGGGTACAGCGCCCTGATTGGCTGGCCAGTAATTATTCCACCGACCGCTGCTCGTCCTCGCTCTCTTTGCGTCAGGCTCTCGTAGCGAACGGACGTAATGGAGTCGGTTGTCGAACCTGTTAAAGTTTTAAGTGAGGATCAGACTTACATAAAGAAATTCAGATTGTATGGGCTTAGAACGATTTTCAAATTTACTAACCCTCCACCCGAAATAAATGAAATTGATTGGCTTAGGCAAGGTTTTGCGAGCATAGTAAATGAAGTCAAAAATCAATGCCATGAAAATGATATGCTAGGTTTCACTTTGCAGAGTCTAAATTTAAAATCTAAAGACCCGGGGTACGTAGCTTTTCGGCCCTTCAACGAAGTAACTGAAGATGTTTTGTGGGAAATTTTTCGTGGAATTATTCAAAGTAATTCGGAATCTATCAAGTCGACAGACACTTTTAAAGTAGAATGTACTCGAGTTAATCTCCCTGTAGGGTCTGGATTACGCAGGAGACCCGGTTTATACAATACATTTGAAGAAGAGTGTAAAGCTAGGAATGGGATTGTTGTTATTAATAATAAAGACAACTTGTGTCTGCCTAGGGCGATAGTAGTCGCGATGGCTAAAGTTACCGGTGATTCAGATTACAATTTGATTTAAAAAGACCGTAGAGAAAGACAGACCGTTAGGGCTCAGGAGCTTATGCGTAGAGCGCGTGTTGATATATCTAATGGTGGAGCGGGTATCCCAGAACTCGAGAAATTCCAAGATCATTTAACAAACTTCAAAATTACAGTCTACAACTACGACTGTAAAGGCCGTGAAGTCTATTTCGAGGGACGAGTTGAAAATCCAAAATTCAAAATTAACTTGCTTTTCCATAATGGCCACTACAATGTAATTAATTCACTAACTGCCGCCTTTGCCTGCACCTATTTCTGCGAAGCATGCCATGTCCCCTATGACCATAAGAGGGAACAACCGTTGCTCCAATATCTGTTCTACTTGCCAAACTATCTCGCCCCCCTGTAAGCTGGAGCACCAAGGAATCGATTGTCCTGAATGTAACATGACTTATAAAAATCAGGCCTGTTTTATAGCTCACAAAATTGATAAATGCAAGTCAGTAAAGAAATGTCTTGACTGTAGCAAGTTAATAAAGATCAATGAAAGGTCCAACCCCATCAGTGCGGGGAAACATACTGTAAAGTATGCGAAGAGTTTATGGACCCCAACCATAAATGTTATATGAAACCTAATGAAAGCCAACCGAAGGGGAAAAACTACTTATTTATTTTCTTTGATTTTGAAACTAGGCAAGATGAAAACCTCCCTTCTGATCCAGGGAAGAAATTGCATAAAGTCAATCTGTGCGTAAGCCAACAGTTCTGTGGGCAGTGTCTAGGTTCAGGCTTCTGTATGGCATGCAAAAACCGTACAAAGATTTTCAAAGAGGACCCGGTAAAACAGTTTATGGAGTATGTGATGCAAGTCAGAAAAACGTTTAAAGATGTTTGTGTCATTGCACACAACGGACAGGGGTTTGATTTCCAATTCATTTTAAAGTATACTCTGGAAGAGACTAAATTTACACCCGAACTTGTAATGAGAGGATCCAAAATTATTTTAATGGAAATGGATAACGTTAGGTTTCATCGTGGAATAGCCTCTGGATCACCTAATATAAATCAAAAGGTTTAAATTACCTGGATTGTCGCCAAGTGATCCTGTGAAATGGTTGTAACTACCATTGGTTTCGAACCTCTATAGGGTTCATTTTCAAGTTAATAAAAACATCAAGCACCAATATCTTGTTCACAAAAACATGGAACAATCGTCATAGTTCGGTAAAAATGCACAAAACACAACACACACGACACGAAGACATTAATTAAAAAAAAAAAAAAAAAAACTGGCCAGTAGAAAAAACGAACAAGCGAGTCGTCGCCGGCGGATGGTGAGTCATGACTGCACGACAATGTGCGCCGCATGCCGATGTTCGACGTCACACGCCCCTCCTTCCCCTCTGTTCCTTATCAGGACATTTTCTCTCAATTCCGCTATCGTTTAATATTTCTATTGCGGTATTATATATTATGTTGGATTCAAACGACAATTTATCATTCAACAAGTTTTGAGGGTTTGTTTTAGATGCTCTATATATCTCGAATTCTTCTATTGTATTCATTTGGTGGCCTTTTCTGCAAAAATGGAGGATTTCTAAATTTTTATCGATGTTTGTGTAATTATGTTTGGAGTCTATTAAATGATTGGCAAAGGCAGACTTGGTAGATTTTTTTGGGATATGCTCTTTAAATCGTGTTTCAAATGATCGGGATGTTTGTCCAATATAAAAGCTCTGGCAATCATCACAATTAAGTTTAAAAATACCAGTCTTATCAGTGTCGTTTGGCTTCGGTTTATCATTGTTTTTTAAGAGAGATGACAATTTGTTTGACGTTCTAAATGACACTATGACATTGTTTTTGGCCATCTCAGATCTTAGGGTGTGATTTAAAGAGGTTCCATATTCGGCGCAAATATATTTTTTATCGCTGGTCATAGCGTTCTTCTCAGTTTTATTCTTGTGTTTGTTTATCAGCTTATCTACTATTGAGCTTTTGTATCCGTTCGCAACAGCAATGTATTTAATTATATTTAACTCTTCATTGTAACTGTCTTGACTGAGGAGAAGTGATAATAAACGGTGGACGAAACTATTATAAGCTGCCATTTTTTGACTGTGAGGATGATGAGACGTTGAATGAATGGTTTGATCAGTTGTAGTGGGCTTCCTAAAAATACTAAAATTGAACTGTTCATTATTTTTTGTTATGGTCAGATCTAAAAAGTTTAATTTATTGTCGATCTCTTCTTCCAAAGTGAATTTAATCTTGTTGTGAATAGAATTGAGATAAGAGCCTAAAAGTTTTAACTGCCTATTGTTTCCATTAAAAAGGACAATGGTATCGTCAACGTAACGATAGTAAAATAGTATTTTGTTTCTGTGTTTGTTCACATCAGACCAAAGATAATCATTTTCTAATTTATTTAAAAACAGTTCTGTAAGCACGCTTGATAATGGCGAACCCATGGCCATTCCTTCTTTTTGTATGTAGTAATTATTTTCAAAAGTATTATAATTTTGTTTTAGGACAGTGCCAGTTATAGAGTTTCGAAACCAATGGTAGTTACAACCATTTCACAGGATCACTTGGCGACAATCCAGGAAATTTAAACCTTTTGACGTTAGGTTTGTTGATTCCTTAAGCTACTTTCCCATGCTCCTCGCTGCACTCCCCAAAGCGTTTGACTTGCCCCCAGAGAAAAAGAAGGGTTACTTCCCGCACCTGTTCAACACCCTCGAGAACCAAAATTATGTAGGTCCGATGCCCGCGAAAGAGTTTTACTGCCCGGAGACTATGTTTTAGAAGTCCCACGATGATTTTGAAAAATGGTATAATGAACAGGTGAACAGCGGCTATGTGTTTGACTTTCAAAAAGAGATTTTGGACTATTGCATTTCAGATGTCGAGATTCTGGCGCAAGCGTGTATAAAATTCAGAGCCATATTTATTAAAGAATGCAGCGTAGACCCGTTTCTCGAGGCCGTGACTATTGCTAGCGCGTGCAACTTGGCTTTCCGTCGCAAATTCCTAAAACCTAACACAATTGGCTTGATTCCGAAAGGTGGGTATCGTCTAACAGATAATCAGTCAGCTATTGCTTTACAGTGGCTATCTTGGGAAGAGGAGAAGCGCGGTGTTAGGATTGAACATGCAGGCCGAGGTAAAGAAGTTAAAATTAATGGAGCGAAAGTAGATGGTTTTGATGGGGAGAATATTTATGAATTTCATGGGTGTTACTGGCACGGCTGCCCTAAATGTTTCCCTTACAGCCGAGAGGCCCCTCTGAAGGAGGATCCCTCGGATTCTCTTGATTTGCGCTACCGGAGGACTTTAAAGAAAATTGAGAAACTCGGAAGTAATGTTGTTGAAATGTGGGAGTGTGAGTTTAGGAAAACAAAAAAGGACGAAAATCTTAAGCACTTGGACAGTCTACCGATACTGAACAGTCTTCCCCTTGACCCGAGAGATTCCTTCTTTGGAGGTAGGACAGGTAATGCGAAAGCTTATCATAAATGCGCGGAGGGAGAGACTATCCAGTATGTGGATGTCTGCTCACTGTATCCGTACGTAAATAAATATTGTAACTATCCCGTAGGCCACCCTGAAATTTATGTAGGGGATAGGGAGTGCAGAGAGCGAGGACTTGACGTAGAAGGATTGCTCAAGTGTAAAATTTTACCACCTCGGGACCTATACCACCCCGTGCTCCCAGTAAAAATGAACAGCAAACTAATGTTTGTCCTATGTAGAAAATGTGGGGAGACTTTAAACTAGGGGGAATGTTCCCATGAAAGTAATGAGAGGGCGTTGGTAGGGACTTGGACAATGCAAGAGATCAGGAAAGCTGTAGAGAAGGGTTATGTGATTCTGGACATGTATGAACTCTGGGAATACCAAGTGGCGACTTATGAAACCGGTGGTCTGTTTACTGATTTTATTAATAAATTTTTGAAAATGAAACAGGAGGCGTCAGGGTTTCCTAGCTGGTGTAAGACCGAGGAAGATAAAGACAAGTATATTTTGGATTACTATAAACATGAGGGGGTAAAACTGGAGAAAAACAAGATTGCTAAGAATGGGGGCTTAAGGTCTTTGGCGGAATTAATGTTGAATTCTTTCTGGGGAAAATTTGGGCAGAGGGAAAACCAAACCAAAGCCTCAAACGTTAGAGACCCTAAAGACTTTTTCCAAATGTTAACTAGCCCTGAAATAAAGATAAACATGATACAGGTTATCAATGAAGAAGTATTGGTTGTTAGCTGGGAGTACATTGATGAGGTGGGAGAGGCGTTGAGAAATGTGAATGTTGTGATCGCGGCCTACACTACCGCCCATGCCCGACTCAAATTGTATGAACACCTTGAAAAGTTGGGAGGTCAAGTCCTATATTATGATACAGACTCGGTAATATATTACTTGAGCGGTAATTTGTATAAAATGCCTACAGGGGACTTGGGGAAATGACCTTGGGGAAATGACCGACGAGTTGGTAGAGTACGGACCCGGGTCCTATATAGTTGAGTTTGTATCTGGAGGGCCGAAGACCTACGCCTATCTCGTGTGGTCAACCAACAAACAGAAACTAATTCCCGTATGTAAAGTAAAAGGCCTAACACTGAACCTTAAAACTTCTAAATTGGTAAACTTTCAGACGTTAAAAGATATGGTTTTGAGTGAATCCACTCAAGTATTACAAGTTGAAGGGAATAGAATCAGACGTCCAAAAGATAAAAATATTGTAACAGTCACTGAAATCAAACAGTTTAAGATCACTGGTCCTAAAAGAAAACTAGAAGATAACTACGACACAGTAGCCTATGGATTTAAACAACCTAGACTTACATACTAATCCCACCACTCAATAAATTTTTCCAATTCCTCCTGCTCCCTTTTCATTTCGTTTATCTTATATTCTAATTCAAGATACGTACTCAAATACTTGTCCTGAACAAAATGATTGTATGGCCCATAAAGCCATTGCAGAGCGGTAAAAATCACAAGGAACATGTTAATTGTACGCCGCACACACCACAACTAACTCCCGAGAGCAACAAGTAAGAAAGAGTAGGGGCATACCCCCTCCCACTTACCCAAGAATCCATCATCTCCACCTTCTTCCTATAGAGAAAATCTCTTCTTTCTTCTATCTCATCTATCTCCCTACATAATTCCTTAAAAGCTAATAACTTTTCCTCCCTTCTACTCTCCCGGCCCCCGAAAAACACTTAAGATAAAATGAACAAAACTGTCAGAAGCATGGCGGCAGACTGAACAAACTAGAGAGAGAGCTAGCCATGGAGGGAGAGAGAGAGGCAGGGGAGGGGAGGGGTGACCTAAATATCGTGACACAAGCAGTTAACCTTTCAAAAGTGTGTCGTCATTGGTCATAATTAGAAAGCTTGTGATTGGTTAAAATAAGCGTGTCACGTTGTGATTGGCTGTAATTATTTTTACCCCCTCCATCTTTTTAATTTATTAAAATTATTAAATTATTTTTTTTCTTTATGCTCAACCTCCGTAGCGAACAGACGTGTTTCCTAACCTCAAATATGTCAGTACTACATTCCTATATATTTGATAACAGCCCTGTAACTGTCTTATTTGATTCTGAAAACAATCCATGGTTTAAAGCAAAAGACATATGTAATATACTAGGTTATGAAAATTCAAAGAAAGCAATCATTGACCATGTCAGAGCAAAACACAAAGTACAATGCGTAAACTTCAAGGGTAACTTTTCGTTACCCTTGCACCCAGACACAGTTCTTATTAGTGAACCGGGTCTGTATGGATTAATTATGAGATCCAAAATGAAAGTAGCTGAAAAATTCCAGGATTGGGTATTTGAAGTAGTCCTACCTACAATTCGCAAGTATGGGGAGTATAAATTAAGGAGAGAAAACTTTGAATTGACACATACCTTGAATCTAGCACTGGAAAACAACAAAAAACCTAACCAGAAAACTAGTTGACCAAGCACCCAAAGTTGCAGTCATGACAGAAGACGAGGGGTTGAAACATGTATTCTGTGTCCTGGAGAAGGACGCATACTACAAACAGTATGGCTTAATGGAATATAAATGTATTAGGGCTGAAAAAAGACGATATAAAAGAGCGCTGAAGAGAGCCAAGAAAGATGGTTTTGTCCCCTGCTTTATGAGGTACCCCGTACCAAATGGAATAAATATATTAACAGAGCCAAGGAGGTCTTGCGGAACTATCACATGCACTATGAATCCGCACATAATAATGTCTTCACCTCTCATAATCTTGTAAATATTGTAAAGATTGTTTTAAATGAATAAAGAAAATATGTGTGTGTGTGTGTGTGTGTGTGTGTGTGTGTGTGTGTGTGTGTGTGTGTGTGTGTGTGTGTGTGTGAGTGTCCGTGGAGAGGTCACCTGTCAAGGCATGGTTAGAAAGTAAGTCCTGACAGATGAGTGGGTTGGGTTAAACCCCATAAAACATTGTGTTTTCCCACGACCGCCACGGACTAAGGGCCTAGTAGATTGAGGCTGCCACGCTTTCTACTGCGGTGGCAGGGGCAGTAGAATTGGGGGGTTTAGATATAAAAAGACTAAATAAAAAGTATTAGTTTAAAGATGGATGTAAGGGAAGCTATTGCTTATGAACTTCATTCTCCAAGTAGGAAAAACTATGTCAGGAGAAAAGTTACACTAAAAGGGTTAAATGATCTCTACCAAGCGGATCTTGTGGAGATGCAACCATATTCGAAAATTAACAAAGGTTATAAATATATAATGACGATAATTAACTGTTTAACAAAATTTGCTTTTGCCATTCCTATTAAAAACAAATCGGGTCCTGAAGTAGCAAGAGCCTTAGAACCGATCCTAGCCAAATATAAAATTTACAATTTTCAGACGGACCAAGGCACCGAGTGGTTTAATAAACATGTTAACAAACTTATGAAACAATATAATATTAACCACTATCATACTTTTTCTGAATTAAAAGCAAGTATTGTAGAACGATTAAACAGAACACTAAAGTCCCGTATGTGGAAACTATTTACAGCCAGGGGGAGTTACGAATGGTTAAGTATTCTTTCAGAAATAGTAAAGTCTTACAACAATACAAAACATAGTAGTATAGGCATAAAACCAAAAGATGTAAGGCAAAAACATGTTAAAACTATTTAAAAAAAACGTAATAATATTAGGAAAAGCCCACATAAAAAAACCAAGTTTCAACTCGGTGATAAAGTGCGAATCAGTAAATACAAAAGAGTTTTCAAAAAAGGTTATCTACCTTCGTGGTCTAATGAGGTATTTACAGTCTATGCTATTAAACCCACGAGACCGGTAACATACATCTTGCAAGACCATAATGGTGAAATACTAAAAGGAGGTTTCTACAGCGAAGAAATATTAAAGTCAAAAGTAGGTGAAGTCTATCTCGTTGAGAAAGTGTTGCAACGTAAAAAAGATAAAGTGAAGGTCAGGTGGTTCAATTTCGACAGTAATTATGACTCTTGGGTAAATGTGAAGGACTTGGTGGGTGAAGGGAAAATTACAAATCCGTGACAAGGCCAAGTCGTAATGAGCGACCACAGTATCCGGGACGCGGCGGTATAAATTATCTTGCGGTCGTGACTACTATCTAATCGCTCAGGATGAAGGTTGAGAAACAGGATGTCACGTTTCCTGTCAGAAATTACGACATAGTAATGGGGTCCGGTGTTGTAAGAAATAATAAGCATGGAGTATTATTACCCGATTCCATTCGTTGCATTATAGCTGGCCCATCTAATTGTGGTAAAACAAATGTTTTATTCAACTTACTATTTGACCCTAATGGGTTAAGATTCGAAAACATTTATGTCTTTTCAAAGTCTCTTTACCAACCGAAATATCAATTATTAAAAAAGGTAATACCTAAAGAGGTGGGATATTTCGCTTATGATGATAATAAACTAGTAGTTCATCCAAACGATAGTAAACGGAATTCTATTATGATTTTCGATGATATATCATGTGAGAAACACGATAATATTCGTAATTATTTTTCCATGGGGAGACACAAGAATATTGATACGTTTTATTTGGGTCAGACATAGAGTGCTATCCCAAAACAACTCATCAGGGACAACTGCAACTTTATTATCCTGTTCAAACAGGATGAAACAAATCTAAGACATATATATATAATGACCATGTAACCACCGATATGCCATTTGAGAAATTCAAAGAAATGTGTGGTAAAGCATGGGTTGATAGTTATGGATTCATTGTAATTTATAAGACTCGTGATCCTTATAAAGAAAGGGCGGTACAGAGTTGGTTTGGACACTTTTATTACGGAAATATAATGGTTCGCATCTACACATTTAATGACTTGACAGGGTTCAAAAGAAAACTACACAACGTGAAGTCCAATCTTTGTACATTTTATTATAAGGATAAAAAGAGATTTTGTGGTAATTACTGTAGTCGTAAACCCCCACATGGTTATCAATTTAATAAAAGGTGTTGGCGACACAAGAGACCCACATATTCAGCTATGCTACCCTCTGTGGTACTTTTGATGATATCTGCCAGTGAGCGGACATATAACCGCGAAACATGGTTAAACTTCTTATTTCATTGTGAAAAGAAAAATATCCCTTTGGAATTAGTAATATACCATGAGGACATGGCAAACTGTACAGTGAGGGACCCTCAAAATCTAATATCCAGGTTTAGACCATTTCCCGATATCTTTGGCCAACCCCTACCACTACGTAACCTCCACGGTAGTGTAAACTTTACACAAATATGCAATAGAAAGTTGGAATACGGAAGTAAAATACCCTATGCCAGCACATGTATACTACTTACGGAGAGAACCATACCGATTAGATCACCTCTAAAAATCTACAAATTAGCACTATCTTTGAAATGTTACATAGATATAAGCTATAATACAGCTTACGATCCTGTACCTGATGGTATTCCCAAAGGCTATCGTAATAAACCATATATCGGTGTTAACAACCTATGTCAAGGACTCTATACAGTAGAATTTCTAAAGCGTTGCCCACTCTACCTATACACTGTGAAAAATTTGGAATATCTCTAAACAGGGGAGTATACACAGTGACAAACCAAAAGTTATTTGACCAATGGAGAGCATTTACAGGTGCTAATCCCAGCGAGTTTTGGCTTTTAAACAGTTTCCTATTACAACACATGAATGGTCAGAGACCACTTATCGCTTTAAAGAAATATATGAAAGACACTATAGAAGGGGATAGGTATGTTATCTCGGAAATACCTCAATGGAGAAATGGTTGGAAAAGAACTTTTGTATTTAAGAGTTTTACTATACCTTATATGATTCCCAAATTTGATGCAAGAGAACAGAGATACTATAAAGACTTAGACTTAAGTAAAGGAGTTTCACTTTTGGATGTTATCAATTATATAAAGAGGCATAAGAAGCGTGCTATGTTTATAAGACAGGTGGAAATGCCATAAATTAGAAATAATCCATCCCGGGTAATCATTTGCAAATATGAAACGCAAGAGTGAACAACTAACAGAGCAACTAATAAAGTTGCGAAACGCCATCAGGCGTAAATATAAAATGTTCAAAGAAGGTATCGAAGAGACAGATATTAAATTAGAAAAACAATATAACCCTCAACTGAAGGAACTGAGAAAAATGTTAATCAGCCAGAAATAAAAAAGGAGGAGGAATCAAAACAGGACATCAAGGAAGAAGGAATGGATTATGAATCGGCTGGTGAGGATGAGTTTTTTCCCTCTGTTTCCTCGACTCCAAGAGCAACTACAACACAACTGTCAGACTTGGTGTCTGAATCATCTGCATCCGAGCTAGTGAATGGACACTTCAATAACATCCTAACCAAAGAATATATGAAAACCTTTTTAAAAGATGTTACCAGTAAAAAAGTTATAGACTATACGTATGGACCTAGGTATGAAAATCAAACCTTAATGATTGGAGATAAAACAATGGACTTTGATAGCGATGGTAATATAATTATAGGGGGTGTAAACTATGGCAACACCAAGGGATTGTATGAACTCATTTTTAAAAATGTTCCGGATAAAAAACAACCATCGAAAACGATATGAAAACATATAAAAGTATACTGACGGCTTGTAATGCTCATAGAGAGGGTTATAGATATAATGGAAAGCTCAAAGGAACAAGAGGTACAAAATATAAAAAAAATTATTAGAATCTTGTTTCCTCCATTTAGGGGTAGGGTGTAGAGTGGAAAAATGAAAGATCCCGCAACATAATTTACTGGGATGATATTAATGAATTAGTGGCACGACTCAAACATATTTGTATGTCCACTGAAAGAAAAGACTAACTAACTTGGGCGACCCCGTGGCTTCCAGAGATGCCGCTACAAAAGTATATGTTGATATAAGAAGTATTCCCACAGTCAAGGATGGATACACGTTCCTAGGAAAACGTTTAAGAGAAGTCGGCGATCCCATTGAAGACAGTGATGCTGATAATCTACACACCGTAAAAAAACTCTGCTTACACACCGAAAACAGTGACTACAATGCCAATAATAATAAAATTATTAATCTGAATAACCCTGTAAACAGCCAGGATGCCGCTACAAAAGCATTTGTACAAAAAGAGCTAACGCTAGTAACCAGACCTTGAATGAAATGAAGGACCGTTTGGCAAAGTGCGAAGGTAAAATTGAAAATAATAAAATATATCACGATAAAAACCTGAGAAAATTTGGAGTATTACTTTTCAACTACATCAATCAGAAACAGTCGGGCAGAACCGTGTCATTACCTACAGCCGGTGAGGATGATTATCTTAATTGGGAGGAATTATTTGCTGTTGGTAAAGGTCAGACAGCCAGTCTTTTAGAAAGTGATGTGATGGATGCTAATGATGACGGTGGTGATGTAAGCAGAACAAGAGAGTTTAATGATGATGATGGCCTTAAATAGGGGGTTGACCTTGGAGAACAATCAGATGCTTGTTAAGTGTTGAACACTAAGGATGGGGTCTGTTTTATTATTCATAGCTCTATTGCCCTTGGTCTTGTGCAACCAGACGGTAGAGTATCTTACACGCTATGGTTACCTCAATGAAAACGCCAAGACCGAGGATATACATAATTCAGTTAGATTATTCCAAGACACTTTCGGTTTAAACAGCACCGGTATTTTAGATAATGAAACGCTACAGCTAATGTCTCAACCCAGGTGTGGGAATAAAGATGTCCTACTACCATTTTCAGCAATCCCTAACAGGAAATGGAATAGCACTCAGATAACATGGTTCCAGTTTGCGAATAATTTACACCCGGAAATTATTGAAAAAGCTTTCGCTCTATAGGGAAGACATATAAATGTAACTTTTAAAAGAGATATTAAAAATCCTACAATTATTATATCATTTTCCAACGATAGAAAACATTTCTTTTATTCACGCCATGATACATGTTATTACCAATTTGATGGTCCGGGGACCGTCCTTGGACACGCGTTTCTCCCCACCCCATATTACAATCAAACCGATATCCATATGGATTCTGAAGAGACTTGGGATTTTTCAATGTCACTACCCCAACATGGAAATTCATCGTTCTTTTTAACTATTTTACATGAGATTGGTCATGCCTTAGGCTTAGACCATTCATATGATAAAAGTTCTATAATGTATCCTTTATACCGTGACCCCGAGAATATCACATCGCTTGATGAATATACTCTCAGTAACGACGATATACTTGCTGTTCAGTTCTTGTATGGACGTGCGGGAAACACAACATCTACCACAACAACAACAACCCCTGCTACAACCACTACTTCTACTACCACGACTACACATAAACCGTATGTGCAAGAGAACAGAGATATTTGTGGGATAAAAACCAAATAAAAACATTTGTTATAGTTAATAAAAAGATTTTCGCATTCTTTAGAGATTATGTGTGGGTTATAAATTTATTACCAAGCTATAGATACCCTGAGGAATATACTAAGCCAACAAAGATAACTGATTGGTTGTGGTTTTTACCTAGAGACTTTTATGAGGTTTCAGGCAAATACCAGAGACCCAATGGAGAGATTGCATTATTTACAAACAAACAGGTATATATTTTTTCATTCCCAACACTGAATCTAAAAGTAAGCTACAACATAAACACAATACTGCGGAAACAGGTGTCAAAGATTAACGCTGTTGTTTCAACTAATTCCGGTAAAACACTTCTAATTGCTGATGACCTATACATATTTGAAATAAACAAATGTACATTCACGGGAACCTTTTTTTGGTCAACTTCATCCGTATTGTTTGGTGTGCCTGCCCGAGTTAGTGGGGCCTTTAGGTATATAAACGGTCGCATTTACTTTATAACCGACAGTGGTGTTTTAGAGTATAATGAATTCAGTAATACAGTGGAAACCTCACACCCCAGTGCATTAGAAATACTAGAACTGACCTGTATACGTGAGACCCTATTAAACAAGCTATACGAGGTGCTGAGATACATCAAATAAAATGGGGAAATCAAAGAGAACCCGCATCATTCGGACTTCTACTGTCAAAGGAGGTGGAGGTATTATCTCTTCTATTGTTAACAGAGCGATGGACGCTTTACCTTACGAACTTCACCTGCCCGGAGGTTACCAATATTGTGGGCCTGGGACTAAATTGAAAAAACGATTGGCAAGAGGTGATCCGGGTATAAATAAATTATATCAAGCGTGTAAAGAACACGATATAGCATACTCGAGATATAAAGATTCGAAAAACTGGAGGCGCGCGGACCAAGTATTGACCGAAAGAGCTTGGCAACGAGTAAAATCGAGTAACGCTTCAATTGGGGGAAAAGCCGCAGCTTGGGCGGTCACAACAGCCATGAAGGCAAAAACAAAATTTGGTGGGAGAAAGAGGAAAAAATGAGGTCCAAAAAGAAAAGGCAAGGGGTTATATCTAAGACCGTACAGAACAGAAGGTTCCGGCAAGAGAAAAAGGCGTAGCTCAAGAAAAAAAACATCAAAATACCAATAAAACCACTTACGAACTACGAATTAATGGATTATGCGAAATGCTTGGGAATACCAAACTTTAGAGGAGTGTTTATGCGTGATAACCTACCCACTCGCCCCAGGGCTTATGAGACAGCTATAATAAATTTAGATTCCAGTAGTGGTACCGGTACTCACTGGGTATGCTACAAAAAGCTTATTAATAAAGTATATTATTTTGACAGTTTCGGTAATCTGAGACCCCCACCGGAGCTATAATAGCTCCAATAATTGGAATACTTCAAAGGTTGTGACATTTATTATAATAGTAAGAGAGAGCAAAGTTTTAATTCAGTCGTTTGTGGACACTTGTGTTTAAAGTTTCTCAGCAGTAATGTTTTGTCTCACGGGGACAAGTAGTGTACTATCACATGAACTGTCATTCCCTATCGATGTCAGTAATGGGAGATACGAACTCGGTCTCATAGAGATTATGACTTGGAATTCTATACCTAATATAGAAAAAAATCAACAATATATTTTATTATAGTGACAATAAAGAAATCCATATTCCTGATGGATCTTATGAACTCCAAGATATTGAAAAGTATATCGCGGGAAAATTACCAAAAGAAGTTGCATTCAGTTTAAAACCTAACAACAATACATTGAAAGCCGAACTAAATTGCTCAGAGGCGGTAAATTTCGAAAAACCGGCAAATATTGGCAAACTACTAGGTTTCAAACCCGAAATCTTACCGGCTAAAATGCTACACACGTCACCTTTACCGGTGGATATTTTAAAAGTGAATTCCATACGCGTAGAATGCAATATCACTCCTGGGTCATATCTGAACGGTATCGAGGGACATGTAATACACGAGTTCTATCCGGCCGTACCACCCGGGTATAAAATCATCGAAATACCTAAGAATGTTATTTACTTGCCCGTGATCGCTCAACGTATCACAAACATTAGTGTGTCTTTTAAAGACCAAAATAACGCGTTAATAAATTTTCGCGGAGAACCTATTTCGGTTAGACTTCATCTTAGGCACAATGGGATGTACAATGGGATTACTACATAGGGATGTATCCCATATAAAAGTGCTTAGTCCTAGACGGAAAGCCAACGAGTTAAGTTGGAAAAATATTAATTTCTTACGCTCTCTCGGTTTTAAAGTTTACAAGAATGGCTCTACTGGCAATAGTCGATAAAGCTATGTATGATGATAGTATTACTAATATGGAGTTTCACACACATCAACCCTATGCGTCTACTACATATAAAAATAACGATGAAATCAGAATCCCCATCTTACAACAAGACATAATCACCGCTCCATTTGATAGTTATATTATAATAGAAGGCAAAGCCTCCGCCGTCAAAGCCGATAACACTACTGCTCAGGATGTTAAATTCATAAACAATGCAATTGCATTTTTATTTGAGGAAATCCGATTTGAACTTTTTGGCGTAACCGTGGACCGCATCAGAAGCGTCGGACTTACTACTACTTTGAAGCACCTAGTTTCTTTGCGCAGTGAAGAGAAAAATAGTTTAAAAAGCGCGTGTTGGCTGGGACCGGGGCAATCGGAAACGGTCACGGATTTCGTTTATTCTACACCCTTGCGATTACTTTTGGGATTCACTGAAGATTACAGAAGAGTTTTAGTAAACGTCAAGCAAGAATTGATTTTGCTAAGATCTTCTACTGATTTGAATGCAGCCATAACATCCGCGGCTGGAACATTAGATTTAAAAATTTCTAAAATTTACTGGAGGGTCCCTCACATTACTGTAAACGATTCAACGAAACTTAAACTTTATAGATTTATCGAAAAGAATCCTGCTATCCACATACCATTCCACTCATGGGAGATACACGAATATCCCAACCTACCGACGACTACCAAAGTATTATCATGGCCTATCACGTGTAGCTCTAGGTTAGAAGTTCCTAGAATGGTGATTGTTGGGTTTCAAACCGATAGAAGGAACAGTTTAGTAAAAGACATGAGTCTTTTTGATTCATGCAAAATTCGAGAAATAAAATTATATTTAAACTCTAAATACTACCCGTATGAACCGACCAACGATAACAGCGCTTTGTACTACGATTATTACAAGTTGTTTCAAAACTCTTACTACGGTAGAGTGGGATCCCCAATATTGGATTTTGATGACTTTAAAACTAAATGCCCGCTGTATGTCATCGACTGTTCTAAACAAGACGAGTCTATAAAAACCGGAGGTGTAGAAATAAAATTGGAAATTCAGGCCGACGAGGACTTTAAAGCAAACACTTGGGCCTTCTGTTTAATCCTACACGACGACCACTTCACATACACTCCCATAACAGGGGAGGTACGCAAAGTGGCCGTTTAATCATGACAAAGAAAAAAGTAACATTTTCAGAACCTCTCGTAACGAAGGTTTACATTTTACCCGAGGAAGACAGAAAATCAATTTGGATGCAAATCGCTAGAGACAGGGGTCGCCGGCAACATTCTTTAACTTGACTCCGGTAGTAAAAGAAATTAACTCTAATGGAATTGCATAATCAGTCAGTCACGATCATGGAGTCGAGCGGAGCGGATCCCGCACCTATTCCTAAAATTAACGAACCCATTAATCTGGTAACCGGGGTGTTTTTAAAATCTGTTCACTACCTAGATTCGGAATTAAAGAAATGCATTATAACTGGGATATTCAAAAACAGAGACAACTCTCTTGGGATTTTATTCAAGGGGAGAAATGGATTAGTATACTGGTCTTATGACCATTTTTGCCAATTTTACAGCAAATTTAATGAAATAACGCTATCGCTTGAAAATAAGAGTAGAATAATTGTAAACGAGGGGACCTATAGTATAAAGGTTGCTACGGTTTTTGGCAATCATTGTGTGTTCATCTCTGATGGAGATCACTCCCTAGCTCTAGGCATTACCGAGTGGTACATGTTGTTCAATAATTTATCGCTAATATCTCGGTCTCTTTTGGAATTATTTTATATCGAAAGGGAGATTAAAGCTTTTATCGATCAAGTTATATCGGGTAATGAAATTCGGTCAGATGAGTTACCAGCTCACTTGTGTGACCGTTTAGTAGACGAAATTTTACTGTACACCCGGTGGCCGAATGGAGGCCGTAGTTGAATTTCACGGGTTCAAAGACAATAATAATGAGTTTATTGTAAAAGAGCTGGCCATTGTAGGGAGATTGTATAAAACACAGATAGTGTTCCGATCTCCTTACAATTTCAACAGATTAAATGACAAAATGCAGAGAACAGCTAACTGGCTGACTCACTACTTCCACAGGATAAAGAGGGAAGATGGTGAAATGCCATTCAGTAAGAAACTGATGCGTTCTCTGCTAAAACCCTTTGATGTTATTCATACAAAGGGAAGTGAAAAAGCTCAATTTCTAAGGAACTTCCATAATAATGTAATAGAAATTTATGAAAAACAAAACACAGTCACAGTAGACTGTATTATACATAAAAATAATAATAAAAAGTGCGCTCTAGCTTCTGCGGAGTACCACATCCGGGGTTTATCCCGGGTGAAATCTTATTGAGTTGGCACCCTTGTTCATCAGGCTGGGTTAGCCCCTGGTAAGACCATGGAACAAGGCTATACGGGTTTGAATAAGAACAGTAAAACATTGTGTTTCCCTGTATGTGCTCGGGAAATGCAGAAGTTTAAGTGCATAAAAAATACATAAAAAGTAAAAAATAAAAAGGGAGGAAGCATTTTTGTAATGGAATGGCTACCACCGTAGGTTGCGATGGTTGGGGCAACCTACCCCAGAGGTTAGGCCTCCGGGGGAAGCTCTGGGTTAACAAAAAGAACGCGCCTACAACTGTACGGCCTGGTATTTATGCCTACCGTGGTGTGGAAAACAGTTGACAACAAAGGGGGGAACAAAAAGTTCCTCCCTTTGAACCGCAAAAAATAATAAATTAGAATAATATTTAATAATAGAAACACAAGGGGGGAACGAAAAGTTCCCCCCTTTGAACCACAAAAAATAATAAATTAGAATAATATTTAATAATAGAAACAAAGGGGGGAACGAAAAGTTCCTCCCTTTGAACCGCGAAAATAATTTATATCAGAGTAATAGGAGTACAAGTGTAAAAATAAAATGGAAATACACTCACCAGGGCTGGTTGTGTAATCTGTGCCACAATTGTGGCACAGATATCTTACGCACCAGTGGTTTTTCACACTAGCGCGTAACACGGGGGAGATGCATAAATGATATTTAACAATCAATGTAGGGACCACCTGTATAGGGTGGCCCCTAAAACAAATGCCCTCAACCCATACGGGGAACAAGGTGTGTTCAAACACAGTAAACTCGACACAAGTGTGTTGTTGCATGGTTTAGCACAGAATAAGGATAAAAGAGATAGCTAAACCCAACCACTCTTCCCCCACCACTACTAACCTTATCGTAGGAAGTGTTCCAGCCAGCCGGTGGAGAAATGCATATTGCACCGGTAACAATTATAAAAAACCAACCACCTGTATTCCACCCGGGTTAATTCCCCGGGTGGAATACAAATGTGGTAATTTATAGTTACGAATGGTGCAATATGCACCGTGTGAGGGCAGAAAAAGAGATGTGTAAAAATAGGGCAAAAAAAAACATCCACACAAGTAGCCATCTCGCCACCGACTGATCATACCCACAGCCACTTCCGCGCTGATAAAAAAATTTACACTCACCATTATCGGATAGCTGGTACTCCAGCGTGACCCGAATTTGTATTCCCGGATCCCGCACAAAAAGACTAAGTAAACACATGTATACTTCGTTGAGCTGGTCTACGTTGAATAGTATACAATCCCACCTCTCCATTATGCTACAGCAAACTGACTGGTAGAATGATATCTCAGCAGGATGTGGTGGGGGTAAACCAAAATAATAATTATGGTACTCACCCCAGATTCATCACTGCTATCCATGTAGCAATCACACGGAATGTCTCTGAAAATTAATATTCGTCGTCCGCAAATCGGACAGGTTCCAGGATTGGACAGTCTTTTAAAAATTACCTTATCAGCCCTATAACTACACACGTCACATTCTGAATGTGTGAAGAAATTAAATTTACATTTTTGAAATAAAGGAATGTAGTGGGATCTAACGATTGTAATTTTTTTAATTGTTCTTTTAGATCTGTAATTATTGAATTTGGTAAAACATTTTTAAATTGATTAGTGATATGGTAAGGTGTGGGAAATCTAGACAAATACTATAAAAGACACAATTCATACAAACTCACGGTGACGCCATAACCAACTGGTCAGGGGAAGCGGAGGGGTAGTACGATTGGGGGTAGGTGGGGTTTACTAGCCTTGAATATGGTTGACAGCTGATAACTGTAAAAGAGGGGGTACGTGTATAAATACAGGCCACCCTATGTACCGGTTCAGAGATGCTCTTTATTGTGCTTAATATGGTTTTATTCTTATTAGTTTTACTTGCGCTTCGAACCGCTGCTGCAGACAGAGACGAAGAAAACATCCCTCCACAGGTAATAATTTCTTATTTTATTGAAGATGTTTATTTTAACTATTATATATCAATGCAAATAGGTTCTATCAATTGTTTTTGTTTTTAGGGAAATTCACAACAACAGCCAGTCAGTCAGGACATGTTTTTTGCAGATGACTTGGGTGTACTTGTTTTACAGGTAAATATTTAGACTTTATAAGCAAATACCCACTAAATTAATATTTTTATTTATAACTAATTTAATTCAACATTTGCAGACGGGGTCGGATATATCAAGCATCTCAGATGTGTCTCAGGAGCTAAGACAAATATCTCATGTAGGTTCATTGAGTATATTATGTTTTTTCTTTTTAGTTTTTAGCAATAACAGTTAGTAATACAACTGAAAGAAATATGGTTTCTTTCAGGATGAGTTTAATGGACGACTAACACAGATGATAGGAGTCTCTGGGGCTAGCAATGGAAGCTCTAATGGCAGATATATACATGTATCACGCACATTTTTACAGGATGGATCGGTTCTTGTAAGACACCATTTGGTTAGTATAAAGTAACACTAATTATTATTATGATTACTTTTAATTATTAGAGAAAATATAAGTTATAGTTATGTTTTTTATTTTAGGAAAATGATGGGATAAATCCTGAGGAAATCCGACGTGAACTATCACAAGTAAGTACTTTAATATTTAACTATCAAATTTAGTTATATCCTATTCCTAAATTCTAAGTACAAATTTACTTTTTATTTTTACAGTGGCAATTGCCAGCGCCTCCAATTCAAAGGACTCCACAAAGGATACGGGTAAGGAACATTCTTTCTTTTGTAAATTATCTTTATGTTTTAATTATAAATTAATTTGTTTTTTGTTTTTAGGACATGAGAGATCGTTCGCCAATAAGACGTCCACCTTCGCCGACACCGGCATCTTCACCCAATAATGTAAGTAAATATTGTTTAATTTTTATCTAAAGTATTTTTCTTTTTTTTATAAAATACCCATAAAATAATTTTATATATATATATATATATATATTTTTTAGATACCAAGTCCACCCCAACCCTTCCCTGAGGCACCCCGAAACCCCCCAACACCGGCATCTTCACCCAATAATGTAAGTAAATATTGTTTATTTTTTATCTAAAGTGTTTTTCTTTTTTTATCAAATACCCATAACATGATTTTATATATATATTTTTTTAGATAGAAGACGAGTTCACATTTCCTACCCAGCGGATATTCCCTGGAGAAGAAAGAAATAGACCACCCCAACCCTCCCCTGAGACGCCCCGAAGCCCCCGAGTAAGTTCACACATTATAGAGTTATTAGATTAGTTTACATTATTATTTGCTATATTAATTTATATTATTATTTTTAGATTGCCATTTTGGAGGAGAGAATGGCCGGTGAGCTACGTACCAGTCAGCCCTCTGTTAGACCATCAAGGAGGTATGTGCCACCAACGGTAGGTTATTTAAAATATTACTCTTTAATAATAGTTTCTACACTATCTGTTATTTCTATTAATACAGTTTTAATGTCTCAGAACGAGAGTATCCAGCTAACGGGGGAACAATATTTTCGTGACAGAACCTGGCGAATCTTGTCTTATTGGGGAAGACCTGGGCAGTTTCCACCCCCACCAAGCTACCAGCCTCTATCTTCAGTAAGTTTAATACTTTTATTATTATTTATATTTAACTATATTTTTTGTAAAAGTTTTTTTCTCTGATTATAAAATAATGTTTTAGACCGAAGCAACTCAAAGAATGAATGATTGGCTGGAATATTATGGACCTACGTCAGAGACAGGAATTTACGTTTTTGAAGAACGAATCATAGTAAACGGTGTTCGTTGGAGGCGATACACCCTCATGGTAAGAATATATATCTACAATTTTGGTATAATTTATTTATAGTAGCCCTAACGAGTGAACTAAAATGTGTTAAATACATGGCCCACCATCCTAATCTTGTTCACAAAGTAAAGTATGTAACAATGAAAGTCCAATCAAAGTATAAATAAAAAATGACATAAAAGGGTACTCTGGTATCTATTTATCTGGTATAATATATCTACAATAACATAACTTGTTTTTTATTGTAAATGTGTTAAATACATGGCCCACCATCCTAATCTTGTTCACAAAGTAAAGTATGTAACAATGAAAGTCCAATCAAAGTATAAATAAAAAATGACATAAAAGGGTACTCTGGTATCTATTTATCTGGTATAATATATCTACAATAACATAACTTGTTTTTTATTGTTTTAAAACAGAAAAATATATACACTATACCATACCTTTAATATACTACAAATAATAACTAATATAATTTGTTTTCAGCAAGGTGTTCATATTATTGACCCGGAAAGACGTGTCCATAGAACTAATAGGGGTCCTACCGAACGCACGGTTGAATACAGATCCAGTAATCTCCAGGTAATCAGGTTTTTATTTTTTTCAGCTAGGGGGCGAGCAATTCCTTGAGATGGATTTAGAGGTGGCTGACTTTTACATACTCGGTAGACCACCTAACCAGATAGTTAATTATGTAATTGAACAGAATACTGAGGCTCTTCAGGTAATTAGTTTTTATTTGTTTTTTTTTTTAGAGAGATAGGAGAATATACATAGCCCCTAATTGGGAAAATGAACTTAGGAGAACAATACCACCCCTAGCAAGAACAAACACTGTAATCGAACGAAACTCAACTGCTCTTCAGGTAATAGGGGTTTTCTTCTTTCACAACAGCAAATATTACCTATTTAATAGATATACCAATAACAATATACAACTATAAATTTAATATAAGATTGTATTGTTTTCAGTCATTGGTGGTGAATACTGTCTCCCCTGAGGCACCCCAAAATAATACGGTTAGTAATTCATATATATATAATTTGAAACTTTAATTATTTTAAAGTTTAATAATTTGATATATTAATTTGATAAATTTGTTTTAGGATTTAAGTTGTTCTGAGAATATGCCTTTGGGGGAGGGACCACTCTGTATAGGGTGTCGACGTGAGGAGCGTCTGATTCATCTCAGACGGAGAGCTTTGTTTCAGGTAAAAAACTACTTATAGTAATTTCAATTTTAATAATTATTAATTTTTTCTTACTTGTAAAACAAGAGAGTTTAAAACACTCACCTTATGTTACAGAATGCTGAGCAGTCCTCCACAAGGGCAGATAGTCGTGCAGTACTCCAACTTGCTCTGGTTCGAGCGGAACTCCGAGAAGTAACGGCAGTAGCGTCACAGGTGCTCAGTACGCCACACACATCACAAACACTGGAAGTCGCGCCGGTGATATGGGCCGACATAAGGTCGACCCTTGAACATATTTTAAGTGTTCAGGGTCCGGTCATCGCTGACCATCTGCACTACACCAGAAACGACACGACGGTAACCGAAAGTCCACGATGTATAGAATGCCAAATATGTATGACCGCACTACCTAGGACAGCCCTACAACCCTGCGGACACGTCGTATGTCCTGAATGTTCTATTCGTCTGTTCCGCTGCCCACATTGCAGGCAAACCATCACCGGTCGCTTAAATTTATATTTTTGATTTTGTAAAATAAATATCATTCTTAAAATTTACTGTTTTTTTAATTTATTTACCACCTTATTCACAAACACTTTTACACCTAACCATCTTAACACTCATAAATTTAGAATTTTACACTCACAACACATCTCACTACACAATCACATCACAATAACACAACACGCACTACACAACTACATCACAATAACACAACACACACTACACAGCCACATCACAATAACAAGAACAACGCACAGACATCTCTCTACCTCTACCATAGAGTATACCTTGTAGTGTATAACATATAATATAGTATACTTTATAGTATATGGTTTATAGTGTATACTTTATAGTGAATGGTATGAGTTGGTAACACTGCGGGGAATTGCAGGGAAATTTTGGGACACCCCTAGGGGTTGGCAAATCTGCTGATTTTTTTCCCGCGCTTTTCCACCCCCTAATCAGCTGATTTTCAAGGTCATTCCGTTTTAAGTCTTAGCCACGTCTACTAACTTATTATTTGGATTTTTTAATTTGGCATAACTGATTTTAGATAAAACCCAAAAATGCATTCCTATGTTATTCTTATAGGAAAGCGACACAGCCAACATTTAAAAATGGTACAATGGGAAACAACTAGCACATATTTGCTTACATCACGCCCGAACCAACCTACCTGAACAACCTGAAGTACCTGAACAACTTATTAAAAACTGGTTTAGTAGTAAGTCTTTATTATTGTCCTCTATGACTATTATTTCCCTTTATTCATGATCTGTTTATGTTATTGACATCAGGAACATCAGGAACCCTAGTTCAGGAACATGAAGAGACAGCCTGTTGGTTCACGGGGGCAGAGCGGACTGCCTGTTTGAGTCTGAAAATCAGTTTTTACGTACGCATGGAAGTTGACCCTCTGAACGGTCAAACGACCGTATGATGTCCCTTCTTACACTCTCTCTCTTCCTTCAATACCCAATCCTTTCAATGGCATGTGCAAAATGCCCGTTGGAGGAAGTCTTGCAACTATTTGGCCAGGGTCTCCTTGTCCACCAATAACAACAACACGTCATGAAAGCTAACTTACATCCCTTATCCCGAATTTTTATTATGAAAATTTAATTACTGAATTCCGTTTTAAGTCAATGAGTAGGCTATCCAGGTCTGTTCGGAAGGAGCTATCTAACATTGACACTACAAAAACAGTGCATACTAAACAACTACAAGTGGGCATAAATATAGATAAATTATAAAAGATAGTGATTTTGTGACTGAGGATGTTTTATTAATGACCTGAAACCACTTACAAGCAGCGGAAATTGACTTCTTTAAGCTGAACCAAATAATTTTGGTAAGTTTGTGAACATACCTGAATTGTTCTCTGGTGTAGTAGGCCTATTGACAAACAGATATGACTCTTAATTTATACTTTTCTCAAAATAGTCTTATCTTATTTTTGTAACCAAAAAATAATTTGCCATTATATATATTTGGATGTAGGAGCACAGTAATAATCGAAATAATTTTTTTATTTGAATACACGGGGGCAAGCAAGCTGATTTGTTCTGATCTTTTAAATATTTAAAATAAACGGGCATATTAAAAAAAAAAAACATTTAAATATGATATAAATCTATTCAACTTAAAGTAGGTATTTTAAAACGATGTATGTAAGGCAAGTGAGATTTTTCGAACAATGAATTATATAAGTTTTTTTTTACTACCACAAAGTGGGATCAAATACTTCTTGGACGCACTAACAGAAATGCAAAAGTTTTAATTCCTTTTTAGTATTCATAGAAATATAAAGCTATTTATTTTTATAAACTTCTTCCAAGGTTTAATGAAATGAGTACAAGAACTTATACAGGGTGTTTCAGAACTCCCTACCAATATTTTAGGGCATTGTTCCTGGGTTAAAAACATATCAAAATATCATATTTAAATTGTCCGGAAGTCTTAAGTTACTCTCACACAACCGCCATTTTGTTTTTTACACATAATAATTTTTATTTCCGTAACGGATGGTTGTATTCAGATAATATTTGGTATAAATCTTTATCATACCAATGTACATTCCCAAGAAAAAAATTAATTTTTTCCATTGTATATTTTCAAAATGGCGGCCATTTTAAATTTTCAAACTAAAATATCTCAAAATCGGTAAATTTTATAAAAATTTTACAAGACACAAAAAAGTTGCTAAATTAAATTACCTAACCAATGATGCCAAGTTTGTAAGGATCTGACACCAAAATAACGGAGTTATTGCGATTTTCCTTCATGAAAACGTGGATTTTGCATTGAATTTAATGCAAATAAGGCCATTTTAACAGCAAAATCAATGTTTTTATGAAGAAAAATCGCAATAACTCCGTTATTTGTTGTCAGATCCTTACAAACTTGGCACCATTGGTTAGGTAATTTAATTTGGCAACTTTTTTGTGTCTTGTAAAATTTTTATAAAATTTACCGATTTTGAGATATTTGAGTTTGAAAATTTAAAATGGCCGCCATTTTGAAAATATACAATGGAAAAAATTAATTTTTTTCTTGGGAATGTACATTGGTATGATAAAGATTTATACTAAATATGATCTGAATACAACCATCAATTACGGAAATAAAAATTATTATGTGTAAAAAACAAAATGGCGGCTGTGTGAGTAACTTAAGACTTCCGGACAATTTAAATATGATATTTCGATATGTTTTTAACCCAGGAACAATGCCCTAAAATATTGGTAGGGAGTTCTGAAACACCCTGTATAGTAAATTTTTGAATGCGTGTGGATTTAGTTGTGTTTATTTATTTTTATTCTTAAATTTAGTTTTGCCTTATATTTATTGTCTGTTCATCCCAGAACGCCCAGAAAAAGAATACTCCTAGTTAAACTTAACCAACGTAGCTTTTTTTTTAGAAAATCATTTGTTGGAACTTTGAAAAATGATTCACGATGTGTAAAGTTGTGATGGAAAGTTATGGCTGGGGAAAAGAAATGTAATCAATTGTCAATCCTCGTGAGGGCGACCCGCCCTGAGCTGGGCCAACGAGACCCTTTACAAATGACCACCGCTGCTGTGAGGCTAAACTGGCATTCATCACCCGACTAACCGGCGCGGCGACTTGTTAGAACTGGACGTTTAAAAAGTACTAGGAGTTTGTAGGGGCAAAGGTCCCTAAAAATATAAATGATGATTTTATCTCCAAAACTAATTGAAATTCATCACCTAGCTGCACAATAACTTTATTTCTTCTCAAGCTGTAGTATGAATTTACACTGTTGGATTCTCTTATAAATATTATTTAATCTTGACGAATATTTTTTGGTGGTATCAAATCAGTAATTCACCAATAATCTCGCCTGCATTAAACTACAGTAGGTAGTCTATTTTGTTGTAAAAATAAAATATTTTGCAATATTACACTGCCAAGACGCAATAAATTAATTAGTTTAGACCTTAAATATGTACACGTAATGACTTTGTAACTCAAGTAAGTCCAATAGTTCAATACAATATGACAAAATGGTTATAATCCCATTAATACTGTATACTACTGCATCTAGGACCCTGTGCCCCCCACTTCCCCACACTTGCCGTGTCCCTCGTCCCCTTTCGTGATCCGTGATTCCTGTACAACATATGACTGAGCAACCCCCTATGCCCCCGAACCCCTTTGCCCCCATGTCAATGTACCCCCATTCTCCCTTGCCCACTTGCCCGCCGTTCCCCGAGGCCCCCGTGCTCTCTTAGTAGTGGAGAAACGCGGGAGCTGGCTCAGTTCAAGGTCACCTGAGCGATGACGTCATCGAGGTCAATGACCTCACCGATGACGTCATCGATGACGTCATCGATGACGCAATCGATGACGTCATCACCAATTACGTCATTCTGTGACGTCACACCCATGACGTTGCAGAAATGACGTGGCGATGACGTCATCACCCCTTACGTCACCATTATGACGTCATCGATGTCACAAAGGTCAAGGTCACGCCGAAACCTAAAATTTTCGGCACTTTTGCTGTTTCTCGCACTACGCTCCGAGTTTCAGTCAGGTTTCAATGACCTTGACGACTTGGAGTGAAATTAGACGAGAAACAGCAAAAGTGCCGAGGAAACTCAAAGTTTGCAACGTGACTATGCCTAAACCGTCATGAGACACCGCTCGAGTGACCTTGAACCGACACAACTCCCGCGTTTCACCATTACTGCAACCGCGATGCGCACCCTACGACAGACACCGAGCGACTGACTGTCCGGCCCCGCGCACTCTAGGGTATATTGGCTCGAGAGACTAAGACTCTAAACCGTCAGGAATGGAGTAACTAACTGAACTTTGCAAGGAAAAGTCATTTCTTCCAATATTCTAAACAAATCTTCATCAGTTAAACTTACATTAGTATGTTTGGTATAAAACTTAGGGTGTCCGCGCAACAGTTTACGCCACTTAGCTAAAGTCGAAACCCGCTTGACCTTGAGCGGTGGACACTGAGCAGCTAATAAAGACTTAACACGGCTAAGTTTCTTACCCAAAGTGTCTCGCGACATGGCTTCCCCTCACAAAAGTCCGCACAATACTGAGAGACTGTTGGTAGCGCATGAGCCAGGGCAAAAGTGGAGGGGGGTAACAGCAGCAGTGGGGAAGGTTACAGTGGTGGGGGAAGGTGAGGTTGTACGCTGGAGTATCGCATCACTTCACCATGAGCTGTCCTACAGTCAACACACTGTTCTCTCGGGCTGAGTTGGCAGTAGAAGAAACATTGGTGTACAGCTAGGCTGTGAGGAGCGAGGAAGTAAAGTCAAAGTGGAAGTTTTGTTTAACTCCAAGATAAAGAGTTGTGTAAATAAACTAATTGTATCCCTGCAATCTCCAATAACTCTAAAGAAATACCGATATATAAAGAGAAATCTCATCCTTTGGCAAAATGAATTGGAAATGGAAAAGATCACAGTAAAATTAATCTAACTTAAAATCTGGACTGGACACTCATGGTGATACTACGTGGCGTGAAAACGCCACCCTAAACATTACAAGTTAGGTTAGTGAGCACCTCTGGTATGATAACCGACGTGCTAGAGTTAAAGTGTGATGACCTTGAGTCAAAAACACAGAAATACTACAAGTCGATATCGTCCCAGAGTTAAGTGTAGTGACCTAGATTCAAGACTTGTAAAAATACTTACATATAGAGAGTTAGAAAACAGCGAGGTGCACCGCATGGAGCCGGAGACATACTAGCGGAGCGGTGGTGTGCAGCCTAGGGACTCGGTTGTGGAGGGGGTATAGCCAACACTTAGAGTAGAAGTGTAGTGGGTGACCTTGACCCACTTGACCCCCCCCCTCCCTCCCCCACCCCCCTCCCCCACCCCCTCCCCCACCCACCCCCTCCCCCACCCCCTTCCCACCCCCTCCCCGTTTTTTTCGGAAAATTTTTTGACCTTGACCAAAAGTTTTTTGCTCCGGACGAGAAGTGACCCCCCCCCTCCCCCCCGAACTTTTTTTCGGTAAATTTTTGGACCTTGACCAAAAAGTTTTTTGTTCCGGACGAGAAGTGACCCCCCCCCCGAGAAAAAGTGACCCCCCCCCTCCCCCACCCCCTCCCCCACCCCTGATATCCTGGGCGTGCAGCCCCGGTGGGGATATAAGGCGGCCCGGCCACAGCCAGCTCGCAGTCAGCTCCCGCGCGTTGGACGTGAACGATCGGGACGGACCGCCATAGGCCTCACTAAACACTGAAAGGCGCCTTCACTGTTTAGCGAAGTCTACTCTAAGACTTGTATTATTTCTAAGATATTGCGCTTGCGTTTGGGTATTGGGAATTGTTTTATATGAGACTGTTTCACTTGTACCCTATGTCTCCTGTGTGTCTTGTTTGTCTTTTATCCTATGTGTCTTGTTTGTCATATGTGTTTAGTGTGTATATGCTTGTTCCAGCACTTACCATGTTGAGCTCAACCTATTCTGTAAGTGTGTTATATTTATTTAATGTGTATTCGCTTGTTTTAGCACTCCCCCTTGAGCTTTTTCACAGCTCAAATTAAATTTTAAAGTTAGGGAACGGGAGTAGACCCCCGTGTAAAAATTATTTTATACCAACGGTAGCATGAGTCCTCTCAGGCATGCAATATTGCGGCTGGGTTGGGAACCGGTCCGTTTGTACGCTGGCATGCAGGACCACAGCTGTGGCCAATTTGCGGCGGCCTCTGCACTCGGACCGAGGACGTAAGCCACTAGGGCTGTCCTCAACCTCTGTTTCCCTTCTGGAAACTCAAAATTATGTAAATGAATTTTTGTTAGATATTTGTCTTTTTGTCCCCAAGGCCCCCGAACATTCGTGGTTCGCCATGGATGTACGGGGGCCGAAATTTTTTAATGTTCTTGTGGCCTTGACCCACAAAGGCTTATAAAAATTTACTGCATTGCTAAAGTTAAATATTAAAGATAGGGTACGGGAGTAGACCCCCGTGTAAAGCTATTTTAAACCAATGTTAGTATGGGTCCTCTCAGGCATGCAATATTGCGGCTGGGTTGGGAACCGGTCCGTTTGTACGCTGGCATGCAGACCACAGCTGTGGCCAATTTGCGGCGGCCTCTGCACTCGGACCGAGGACGTAAGCCACTAGGGCTGTCCTCAACCTCTCTCAAAATTATGTAAATGTTTTGTTAGCTATTTTAAAAGTTATTTGTTACCAATGCAGTAAATGTTTAAAAGTCTAGCGTGGGGAAGGTCAGACAACATTGGATGTTTCCTGTTGTCATAGTTGTGTATCTTCGGAGGCTACAGCGATGGCAACCTATATGCCCCAGGTGGGGCTTAATTTTTTTTAAGTTTTCCGTGACCTTGACCTAAATATAGTAATGACCCCCACCCCCCCCTCCCCAACCCCCTCCTCACCCCCTCCCCCAACCTCTCCCCCACCCCCTCCCCCGCTCCCTCCCCCCCGAACTTTTTTTTGGGAAAAATTTTTGACCTTGACCAAAAAGTTCTTTGCTTCGGACGAGAAGTGCCCCCCCCCCCCTTCCGGGTACCTTGGGCGTGGTCACCCGGTGGAGATATAAGGCGGCCGGGTTGCACGAATTTCTCATTTTAGCTCCAGCTCTCATGCTGACCGGTTCTGAAAATGTATCGTCGTATACCTTATGATCCTTCGTACTATAATCTGTTTGGTATTAATAGTATTACAGACAATGAGCAGAAATTGTATAAAAAATTTTGTTGTTTACTTGATAGAACGCTAAAACTACCGCCAAATACTTTCACCTACAAGCTACCCCTGATAGACAAGGATGATGTAAGCAAACTAAACAACAATTCAAGTAAAATTTCTGGAAGAAAAAAATCTTGTTTGTGTAAGAGAAGTGTTTCATAATGAATATTCAAAAAGATTGGCCTTCGACTTTATTAAGGAACATGCAGGACGTGAAAAAGAACAGTACCCAGGATTATATTATTTATATCTTTTTGAGAATGGAGCAAGTGTAACGGTAGAAATAAGTATCAAACTAATGTAATTCTCCCAACCAAGTGTTAAACTAGAACTTTAACTTGACTTGATAGAGGTTTTGTAGAACAGAGCGGGGGATAGATCACTTTGCGGCAATGGACTAGCATGCTGCTTAGTGGTTTATCCCCCGCTCAAAGGGTATCTTTACGCGACCTTGACCCACATAAATGCATAGGGATATAAAAAGGGCAAAAAAATTGGATGGATACACCACTTCTATACCATGGATCCATTGCAGTGCTCTATCCCCCGCTGAAAATAATAATTCCAAATGACCTTGTTCCCACATAAACTTGCTCAAACAGACATCTTTCAAAAAATTTGTACAAAGTAGTGGATTTAAACCAAACATCATTGGTTTATCAAGCTGTTGAAGAATATATTGAAAATGGGTGTTTAAAAGCCAAATCTACTACATGATTGGTAACCGGATGTATATGACGTTACCTTCCCCCCACCCTTCAACCTCGGGTATAAAGGGACCCGGTTGAGCGCGCTGCTCATTATTGCGTGGACATTCACCGAGTGCACACTCAAAGCCAAACTGTAAAAAATGGCTCTTTGCGATATTTGTTGTGAGTTTTTCCAAGACGAAGATATCTTTGTTTTACACCGAGAATTGCATCATGAAGAGGACAGAAAAGAAGAAATTGTAGTAAGTGAAGAAGACTTAAATGCGATCGATCGGTTAATGGAACAAATACCAGAAGCAGATGGACGACTGGGATAGCTATCTACAGCTACACCGAGAATTGCATCATGAAGAGGACAAAAAAGAAGAGATTGTAGTAAGTGAAGAAGACTTGGATGCGATTGATCGGTTTTGGAAAACCCTCAGAAGCAGATGGACGACTGGGCTAGCTATCTACAGTTAATGCAAAGAAGAAGACCAAGTTTTATTCAATTTGCTTGAGCTGGACCATCTACAGCTGGAGGATTTATTCCAGAAGAGGAAATGGAAGAAGAAGATACGGAAGAAGAAGTGGAAGATGTAAGCCAACTGCGTACCCAAGAAGAGGATATGGAAGATATAAGACAACTGCGCACCACAGCCTTGCCAGGACCAGTTGTAACTCATTTCAAAATTAATAACGTGCAATTAGAATTGGAAAATTTTATAACTCAAGCTAAAAAACTAGTTGTAAAAACATTGACGGAAGAATTGACAAGATTGAACTTTATTAAATTTGGATTGGTGTTGGAGGCTATGTTTACTAATACCGATGGTGAAAATTCACCGAGAGCATTCATTGCTAAAAAACCGAACCCTTACAACCACATCTGATATCAGCGAAATTTTAGAAGAATGTTTGAATGAACTGTTAATGAAACTCCAAGAACATGAAGGAAGAGGATCTGGCTGGACGTTATCATCGATTGAAGGTATGGATGTGAGGATTCACAAGCATGGATATGGTATAAGAGGTAGCAGCTTTATCCCTCTACCAAAGGTTATCCGAGATACTAAATCATGTATCAATGTGAAAAATAAGGACAATGAATGTTTCCGGTATGCAATGTTAGCAAAATACGTGGGACATAATACTATTAGACCTAGCATAGCATACGAAGCTGTTCAACACCGCTATAACTTTCGAGGAATGTCGTATCCTGTGAGTCTTGAACAAATTACTAAATTTGAGAAACAAAATCCAGGTGTTTCTGTTAACGTGTTTCGGTTTAGATGATTCAAACAATGTGTATCCACTACGAGTAGGAAAAGTAGAGCAAAGTAACCATACTGATTTATTATTGATAACCAAAGGTGGGATTTCACATTATGTTTATATTAAAAACTTTGAATCTTTGGTTGTACGACAAGTGTCAAAACAAAATCGTAAGATAACAATATGCAAGAGATGCTTTTGTTTTACATGCAAGGAATTCAGACGTGGAGGATCGGAGTGGTTGATGGAACACCAAAGACTTTGTAATGACAACTATGAAGTGAAGATTAGTCTGCCACCGCCATCTCGAGCGTTCATCCAATTCAACAAAACAGTTCACCCAATATCGGATTCCAGTAGCCGTCTACGCAGATTTCGAATCCACGTTAGTACCACAGGAGCTTCCGAATGGTGAGGTGACTAGAAGAACCAAATATCAATTGCATCAACCTAACAGTTTTTGCTTATTGGTGAAATCCACTTTGCCTGAAGAACAGTTGAAACACTATGGGTTAACATCCACTCAAATACTCTACCGTGGGGAAAAAGCCGCTAAGTATTTTGTAGACCAGTTGTATGATATTGCTGAAAAGGTGCAACGCTTATTCGGTAATGTTTTACCTATGGAACCTTTGAACTAAAATCAACAAGAAGAATACAATTCAGCAACAAGATGTTTTTTATGCAAGAAGAGCTTCAGTGAAGAAAATCAAAAAGTAAGAGATCACGATCACCTGACAGGGTTATACAGAGGAGCTTCTTGTAATTCATGCAATATAAATTACAAACTACCAAACTTTATCCCTGTCGTGTTACACAATCTTAGCGGCTATGACTCCCACTTCATTATCCCAGAGTTAGGACGGGATGATGGAAAAATTAAAGTATTAGCTGAAACATTGGAGAAGTACATCAGTTTCTCAAAAACAGTAGGTAAAATTAAACTTCGCTTCGTAGACTCTTATAGATTTATGTCATCTAGTTTGAGCAAATTGTCTGAGAACCTAAGAAGAGAAGACTTAAAAGAATTCAGCAAAATTGTACCTGAAGATAAATTGGACTTAGTAATGCGTAAAGGAGTGTTCCCCTATGATTACATAACTTCTGCAGAAAAATTTGAAGAAACCAGTCTGCCACCGATTGAAGCCTTCAATAGCAAGTTAAATGAAAGTGCAATCACCGTTGAAGACTACAATCATGCTTGTAATGTTTGGAACCAACTAAACATTCAAACCTTAGGGGAATATTCTGACTTTTACATAAAATTGGACGTAACTCTGCTGTGCGATGTGATGGAAGAATTTCGAAACACCTGCTTCTCCGCCTATGGACTGGACCCTCTGCACTCGTACACATCTCCAGGATTAGCATGGCAAGCTATGCTAAAGTCAACCAACTGTCGATTAGAACTTCTAACAGATATAGATATGGTGCTCATGATAGAATCTGGTGTACGAGGCGGTTTGACACAAGCTGTAACACGTCATGTCAAAGCTAACAACAAGTACATCCCAGGATTCGACGAGGGACAACCATCACTCTACCTTGGCTACTTTGACGCAAACAACCTTTATGGTTGGGCAATGTCAAATCTGCTTCCTTACGCTGACTTCAAATGGATCGACCCGGCCACCATCGGCGACATCTCACAGATCCCAAAAAATGGTCAAAAAGGTTATATTTTGGACTGTGATTTGGAATATCCAGAGCACCTTCATGATCATCACTACGACTTGCCTCTCTTAGCCAAGACTGAAGTTTCACCAACAGGAAGATGGCCAAAATTGATGATGACCTTGGAGAATAAAGATAGGTATGTGGCTCACTACTGGGTAGTTCAACAAGCTCTTGAATTGGGTCTACGTTTAGTAAGAATTAATAGAGCAATTGAATTCACCCAGTCTTGTAGGTTGAAACCATATATTGATTCCAACACTACAAGAAGAGCAGCCGCAACATCAGCATTTGAAAAGGACTTTTATAAATTGATGAACAACGCCATCTTTGGGAAGACCTTAGAAAACAAAAGAAAACACAAGATTGTAAAATTAGTAAGTGATCCTAGGAAATTGGAAAAATTAGTGCAAAAACCAAATTTTGGAACATCCATGATTATAAACGAAGATCTAGTCGCCGTTAGTATGAAGAAAACAACAATAGTGATGGATCGTCCGTTATACATTGGAATGTCGATTTTAGATATAAGTAAAACTCTGATGTATGATTTCCATTACAACAAAATGGTTAAACACTACGGAAGAGACAACATTGGAGTTGCATACATGGATACTGACGCGTTCATCTACTGGATAAAGACTTTGGACATGTATGAAGATCTAAGGAGTTTCCCATACAAAGACGACTTTGACTTCTCTGACTATCCAAAGAACCATCCAAATTATAATGAAAAGAATAAAAAAGTAATTGGAAAATTTAAAGATGAAGCAAATGGAATGCCTTTGGAGGAAATAGTTGCGCTGATGTCCAAATTATATTCCTTCAAGATGTATATGGAAAATGACATACCGACAGTGAAGAAAGCTAAAGGAGTCAAAACATCATACTTAAAGAAACATGTGACATTTGACCATTACAAGACCTGCTTGTTTGAAGATTCTACAATGTCTGCAACGTTCAACACTATCAGAAGCTTTAAACATGAGGTCTACAGTGTCACTGAAGTTAAAAGAGCACTATCAGCTCAAGATGATAAAAGGCATATTATGCCGGATAAAATCCATACTCTTCCTTTCGGCCACTACTCTCTAAACCCTATCAACTAGTAACCTATTCTTCGTCCTTCTACAACGTCGACCTTATTCCTTTCTCCTTCTGTAAAAAAATGGGGAACACGGCAAGTCCAACGCCGTGTTCCCCATTTTTTTACACAAGTTTGGATGACCTTGACCTATATAAATGATGTGAATATTTAAGACAACATTCATTGTGATTATACATGTGATACATGAAACATTCAAACCTGCAATATGAAGAACTTGAAGCAAGAAATTGTCAACAAGCTTCATAAACCTGCAAGAAGAAAGTTTCCGCGAAGAAATACAGTGATAAAAGGAATAAATGATTTATATCAAGCGGATTTAATCGAAATGATTCCTTACAGTAAACAAAATAGAGGATTTAAATACATATTGACTATTATTAATTGTTTTTCAAAAATGGCAGATGCTTTACCACTAAAAGATAAAAGTGGCAAAAGTGTTACAAAAGCAATGGAAACAGCTATACAAAGAGACAAACATACTATAAAACATTTACAAACTGATGATGGAAAAGAATATTTTAATAAGTAATTTGCAAATTTAATGAAAAAACACAACATTAACCATTACTCAACCAATTCAGAGGTAAAAGCATCAATAATTGAAAGATTTAACAGAACTTTAAAAGGTGCCATGTATAACATGTTTTCCAACAGAGGATCACACGTATGGATTGATATGTTACCAAAACTTATAAGCGATTACAATAACAAGTTTCATAGAACTATCGGTATGAAACCAAGCCAAGTGACTAATAAAAATGAAAAACTTGTATTAAAACGTATAAAAAATAATACTAAACAAAAAATTGAAAAATTGAAGCCTAAAAGGTTTAATGTTGGTGATAAAGTGCGAATAAGCAAATACAAAGGTGTATTTAGTAAAAGATATCTTCCAAACTGGACAAATGAGGTATTTACCGTATTTAAGGTGCAACCTACAATACCAGAAACTTACATTTTAAAAGATAATAAAGGACAATTGCTGGAAGGAGGGTTTTATGGACATGAAATGTTAAAATCAACAGTAGGTGATGTATATTTAGTTGAAAAGGTGTTGCAACGGAAAAAAGATAAGGTCAAAGTACGATGGTTAGGATTTAATAAGACAGAAGATTCATGGATACCTAAAAAGGATCTAATATAACGATAGAGCATCATTTTAGGTTGAACCATTACAAAGGATGGAGATAATACCGAAAAAAGACAATTTTACTATTAATAATATAGATGAACTCACAGTGGATGGTTCTCAATTCAATACTGGGAAACATGGTGTTTTGTTACCAAACACGGTGCGTTGTTTGGTTACCGGTCCTTCCAATTGTGGAAAAACAAATGTAGTATTTAATTTGATTACAAACCCTAAAGGATTACGTTTTAATAATTTATATGTATTTTCAAAGTCACTACAACAACCAAAATATCTGTTATTGGAACAAATACTCAATAATGTGCCTGAAGTTAAATATTTTAAATTTAACGCAAGCGAGAGTGTCATGCAGCCGCAAGAGGCTAAACCATTCTCAGTATTCATATTTGACGATGTATCTTGTGAAAATCAAAATACAATAAGGAATTACTTCGCCATGGGTCGACATAACAACATAGATAGCATTTATATTGGTCAAACTTACAGCAAAATACCGAAACAGCTCATTAGAGACAATGCAAACATGTTAATTGTATTTAAACAGGATGAAACCAACCTAAAACACATATATTATGACCATGTAAGTGCGGATATGCCATTTGAACTATTTAAAGAGTTGTGTGGAAAGGCTTGGGCTGAAAGGTATGGGTTTTTAACAATTATGAAGGAACAACCGCTAAACAATGGTCGATACAGGATAGGATTTGATAAATTTATACTAATACACTGATCATGATGTAAAACATTCATTGTTGTACGACACGTCTTGCTACAAACATGGTTAACCAAGAAAAGTTAATAAAGGAAATAAAATCACTTAGTGATTCTATTCGGGATAAAAACAGAGCATTAAAATTAGGTATTAGCGAAAGGGAGAAATTTCTTGAATCTACTTTTAAACCTATTACTGAACCCTTGAAACAATTAAACAAAAAATTTGCTAAACCCGTTTTGGAAGGAGATGCAATTGCACCTATTACAAAGTTTGAAAGAGAAAATGTAAAATCAGAAGATTTTAGTGATGAAGACCTGGAATCCTCTACATATAGTGGTTTTACCGGCGGAGAACCCGAAAGAGAGCTAGAATCACCAGACTATAGAGGTATAAGAGAATTATATGAAGTAAAAGTTAAAAGAGGACATGAAGATGTATCAACTGCTAGTGAAGAGGAAAAAGAAGAAGCAAGGGAAGGTCCGTCAAACATAAGCTTGTTGGGTGAAAACATTCATAACAAAGGACCTTTAGGAAGGAAATACATGATAAAAATGTTAGCTGGAATAAATCCTAATAAAAACTACCATAGTTATGGAGTAAGATTAACAGAAGAAGGTTTAATGGTTGGTAATAGCCCGGTAAACATTGATGATTATGATAATATTATTGTTGGTAATCAAAGATATAAGGGCACAAGAGGATTATTTGAATTATTATTT
This sequence comes from Neoaliturus tenellus, assembly GCA_030545055.2. Taxonomy (NCBI): domain Eukaryota; kingdom Metazoa; phylum Arthropoda; class Insecta; order Hemiptera; family Cicadellidae; genus Neoaliturus; species Neoaliturus tenellus. The sequence continues at coordinate 272,079,450 of CM061533.1, read as the reverse complement.
GAAAAAAAGCCTTTAGAATTGTTAGTTAAAGAAGAAGACATGGAAGCATATAAACAGATTTTGGAACACACCAATGCATACAGGAGAAAATATTTAGCTGACCAACCAGTTTTTAGATCTAGGTCTTTAAAATATAGAGAATTTGTATCCAAGTTAATACCGACAACGAGAAGACAACCAATGCCGATAATGCCAAGAAAACCTGTAAAACGAAGGTTAGTATCATCCACTTTGGATATAAGTGCTGCAGAACCAAGAAAAAGAAACAAATCTCTTACAGGTACAGGTTTAATGAAGAAACTATATAACACAAATGTGATTTATTACAATAATATCAATAAATTGGTAGATAGAATGAAGCTAATACATGAAGCTAAAGAAGCGGGTCATACTGGATTGGAAAATGAATGGGTGGCTTTAGTGGATGAACTCCGAAACCGTGGGGTAATCTCATAAAAATGCGTTGCTCCCTAAAATACTATTCAGTTGCACCATGAGTGTCGACAAGTTCGGACGTTATTCCTCGGATGGATTATATTACGCAAATAATTTAAAAAGAGGTGCTGGTTTACCACAAACTCCTGATGGAGATTATGATATTAGTAATAAAAGGTTAAAAAACATAAAAGATCCTGCGGATGAAAATGATGCAATAAATTTAAAAATATTAAAGGAAAAGATATCACCAACATTAAGACTACAAAATAACACTTATGATGCAGAAAATCATAGAATTATCAACGTTGGTAAACCAAATCAAAACGGTGATGCAATAAACAGAGGTTATTTGTCATCTGAATTAAAAAATACATTAAAATTCAATGGAAAAACGTATAGTGCTAACAATAAATGTATATCCAATGTAGATGACCCTAAAGATGAAAAAGACAGCGTAAATAGACGCTATTTACATTCCTTGATACCTGAAAAGACAAAAGATGGTTTTTCTTTTTATAAATTTGTTATTAACGATATAGGATATCCGAAAAATGAAAATGATGCTGTAAACTTAAAATATATAAAAGATCATTGTATTACACGTGATGTAGGAGTTATTGATTGTCTAGGTAATTGTTTAGCAAATGTTAAAGATGGTTCGGCGCCATCAGTTGGTGCAACAGTGGGTCAAATGATGGAAACCTTAAAACAAGAAACAACCTCTTTTGTAAAACAAGATCAAGTAGTATCGAAGCAAGGGGATGAATTTGTTCAAGGTAATGAAAAATTTAATTTATTAACATACAAAAATAATGCTTGGGATTGCATGGATAAAAAGTTATCAAATATGGGATGGGGTTATAATGCTCGAGATGCAGCTGCTTTATCACAAACCGTACATCTAGATCCAGATCATTATTTTAGATTTTTTACATATAATAATAGAGTACTAAAAATCATTTTAAAACAAGTACCCTTTTTTTATAAATCATTTATTTATAAAAAAAGGGTACTTGTTTTAAAATGATTTTTAGTATAATACTAGTAGCCCTATCAATATCAAATCTAATAATAGAGTAATAAAAAACTTGCACCATGGAAGAGATCCAAATGATGCTGCAACTGTAGGACAAACATTACAATATGACAGCGCAAAAAAAGAGTTTATTCATAATAAGCAAAGATTTAAATTAATGGATGTAAATGATTATCAAAATATACTAATTGCAGATCCAAATTCATTTAGCGGATTTAGAAAATTGTCTGGTGAAGAATTTATTCATAAAAATCATGTATTTAGAAATGAAGCAGACAGATCATTAATTAGTGCAGATTTAAAATATTTTAAATGTCCTGGGAATGATGAAAATGTAACTGATGAAGACTAAGAATTTGTATAAAAACTGATATGGGTTAGAAGTCGGGACTAATATTATAAAAATGGGTTACACTCTAGAATGTTATTCAGTTGCACCATGAGTGTTGACAAGTTCGGACAGTATTCATCGGATGGACTATATTACTTTAATACTTTAAAAAGAGGTGTTGGATTACCACAAACACCTGATGGAAATTATGATATTAGTAATAAACGGTTAAAAACATTAATGATCCCACAGATGAAAATGATGCAATAAATTTAAAAGTATTAAAAAAAGAGATATTACCAACACTGAAATTAGACAAAAACACATATAATGCGGGTAATCATAGAATTTCCAACGTTGGTAAGCCAAATCAAAACGCTGATGCAATAAACAGAGGTTATTTATCATCGGAATTAAAGAATACGTTAAAATTCAATGGAAAAACGTATAATGCTGAAAATCGACGTATATCCAACGTAGCAGACCCTGTAGATGAAAAAGACAGCATAAATAGACGCTAGTACCAGGGGGACCGAGCTTAAGCTCTGTTTAAAAGTATAAAAGGGTTTTTATTCATTTTAAAAGCACTTTTATTATTCACATAATTTCAGTAACCATGTTTACATTTCAACTATTTATAAACAACTAATCTAAACATGTGATTTTTAATCAACAATAAACACAATTAAACCATATGAAACATCTCCCTTTTTTTAGTTCTTTTAATAAAATCTGTTTGGGCTTTTTGGAATCCTGGATGATCTTCTGACACTTTTAAAGTCGTTTGTCATATTTGCCTGCTTAAAATGATCTTCATCTATTTTGGACTGTCTTTCATTTATTCTACATTCAGAATGTTTTTTCTTGATGTAATGCGAGTTTCTTCTTAAAATACTGTTATTGCTTAATGTTTTAACCAAATAAGACCTAGGTTCACTTAACTTTTTTACTATAAGGGCAGGACTCCAAAATTTTGTTTTTACATCCTGGACATACACCTCTTCTCCTTCCTGGAATTCAACTTCTGTCTTTCGAGCTGTTTTGTTGTACCACTCTTGTTGATATTCCTTATTTTTCATCATCTCGTTGTATACAGCTTGAGGGACCGTTTTAGGCTGAAGATGATTTTCGGGTATAGGTAATTTAGATCGTAAGTGTCTACTGTTTAGAAGTTGAGATGGAGTGTAACCCAGATTTGCCACCGGTGAGTTTCTGTAATTCAAAAGGCAGAGTTCAAAATCCTGATTGATTTCAGTACATTTTTTAAGCATATTCTTTACAATACCAACTGCTTTCTCCGATAATCCATTGCTCTTTGGATAGTGAGGACTAGATGTAATGATGTCAAAATTCCACTGTTGAGCAAATGTTTTCATGTCATAACTATTGAATGGTTGATTATCGGCTATAAGATATTTTGGGATTCCATTTCGACAGAATAGCTCTTTGAACTTTTCGATTATAGACGTACTACTTTTGTTTTTCAATTTGAAGACATCTATCCACCGTGAGTAAAAATCCACTGTAACAAGATAAGAATTTCCTGCATATTCAGCAATATCAGCCCCAATCTTGTAAAAAGGCAGCTGAGGGATATCGTGAGGTCTCAATTTATCATTCATTTTAGAACGTTGATGTTTCATACATATTGCACAATCTGACACAATATTTTTAACGTCAGATGACATTCCTGGCCAATAAAAATGTAAATTTGCAGTTTGTAAAGTTTTGGTGGCTCCCATGTGAGTTTCATGTAGGCGTGAAAGCATGAATTTCCTCAGCTTGTCTGGTATTATAAGTCTGTCATTGTAGTACAAAAGCCCACCTTCCAATGTAATATCGTTTTTCATTTTAAAATAATGATTCAAAACACCTTCCTTAACTGACTTTGGCCACTGGGTTTTACAAAACTGCATAACTTTACTTAATACTTCATCGTTTTTTGTCTCCTCTTGAAATTCTTTAAACCTTTCGTCACTGAATTTTACTTCTGCAGAGTCAATGCAATGTACTATGCCATCTAATGGTTCATTCCATAAAACTTCATCTTTTATACCATTTCTTGATAAAAAATCTGCTACATGCATGTATTTACCTGGTAGATATTTCAACTTGAAGCTGTAGATCAGCCACTTGAGTCTGAGTCTTCTGATTCTGTTATTAACAATTTTGCACAAAGGCTTATTAAGAACTGACAAGAGAGGCAGATGATCTGTATAAACTGTTACATTTTCTTGCCCATAAATATAGTTGTGAAATTTCTTGCAAGAAAAGCAAATAGCTAATAATTCTTTTTCAATTTGAGCATATTCTATTTCTGCTGGTGTGAGACTTCTGGAAAAATAACTGATCGGTCTTCCATTTTGCATGCAACAACATCCCACTGAATCTTGCGATGCATCACATTGGATTTCAATAGGAAGAGAAGGGTCAAAGTGTCCTAAAACCTGATCACTACAAAGTGACAGTTTAATTTTTTCAAGGGCTTCCGAATGGTAATCACACCACTGCCAAGGAACATTTTTCCTCAGTAATTCCCTGAGAGATGATGTAAGAGAAGCCAGATTGGGAACAAAATTTCTTAAGTAATTTACCATCCCAAGAAACCTTTGTAGTTCTATTTTACTACTTGGAGTTTTAAAGTTTTTGATTGCTGTAACTTTTGATGGATCTGGTTGCATTCCTTGTCTACTAAATACAGCACCAATGTACTTTACCTTGTTTACACAATATTGCATTTTATTAAAATTAAATTTAATATTATACTGTCGAGCCCTTTCCATTACTTGTTCTAAAATAGCATCATTTTCTTCCTTCGTGTCGGTAGCTATACACAAATCATCAAAATATATTGAGAGACCTGGTATGTCTTTGAAATACTTGTGCACCAACCTTTGAAAAATTTCTGGTACACATGATAAGCCAAATGGAGCACGTAAAAATCGGTATGTTCCAAATACTGTACTGAATGAGCATAGTTTACTTGATTCTTCGTCCAGTTTGATGTGATAAAAACCATCCTTCAAGTCCAAAATTGTATAGTATCTTTTATTGGTAAGATTAGGAGCAAGGTCCTCTAGGACAGGAATTGAATACCTTTCTCTTATGATATACTTGTTCAATTGAGTGGGATCAATACAAATTCTTAACAATCCATTTGGCTTTTCAAGTACAACAATATTATTAACCCATTCAACAGGCTCTTCCACCAGTTGTATTATTTTATTTTCAACTAAGGAATTTAAAGCACCTTGAAATTTATCCTTAATTTTATAAGGGATTCTTCGTGCTGCACTCACCTGAGGGATAGCATCTTCCTTTAATTTGATTTTACATAAATCAGGAAAGCAGCCCACGCCTTCAAAAACATCCTTATATTTATTAAACAACTTAAACTTTTCTTCAGAATTTACATCTGACATGTCTATCTTTTGATCATTACCAATGACCGATTCTACTTTTTTGATGAGATTTAAATTCAGGCAAGATTTCAAACCCAATATTGGAGTACAATCTCCTTTAACTACAATTAAAGTAACAACGTCCATTTTATTTTCTGTTTCTATGTGAGCTTCAATATACCCTACAGGAATTATCTGAAACCCCCCAAAAGATGTGAGTTTAGTATGTCCTTTCTTGATTCTCTGTGTTAAACCATTTTGTTTCAAAAACGAATAAGGAACTATATCAACCTCAGATCCTGTATCTAATTTCATGCTTAATTTATATCCCTCAATATTTACAGTTTTGTACCAAGCTTTTCCTTTATATTCAATAGAATCAACCTCAAAAACATTATCTGTTTCATAAGCAACAGAGCCTAAAACTGAATGATTGATGTTATTTGTAAGCTCATTACAAGTATCGTTAGACTTACACATATTAGAAAAATGGTTTGCTTTTTTACATTTAAGGCATATTTTACCCCAGGCTGGGCACTGTAGCTTGGCATGATTCTTTCCACATCTAAAACATTTAAAGGATTTCTTACCTTGCGGTTGTTCCAATTGAGTATTTTCGAAACGGTCCAACTTACTTGACCTAGCTTGGTTCCTTGTGACTTGGTGAACTTCTGGCTTCAAATTTAATTCTTTCATATTTTCTTCAGTCAGCTCCATTGTTTTACAGACTTCTAATTCTTTCATGTTTTTCTCAGTCAGTTCCATCATTTTACAGACTTCTAATGTTTTTTCTAGCGATACATCTTCCCTTAATAATCTCTCTTGAACATTCTTTGATGCTAGACCCAAAGTTACCTGAGCTCTCAAAAGCTTGTCTTCCTGTTGTCCAAAGTTACACGGTTTTACTAAATTTTTCAAGTCTGAGTAATATTTATTAAATGGTTCATTTGGTTGCTGTGTTCTTTTGAAAAACTTAAATATATCCATCATTTCATTCTTCCTAGGAGTACAAAACTTCTCTAACACTTCAAGTATTGTCTCCACAGTTTCTTCTTTATTGTCAAGTCTAAAGTCTTTGTATACTTTCAAAGCATCCTTTCCGAGTAGATTTTTAAGTCTTGCTGCTTGAATTGCATTTGATTTCTTTCCTGTCTCTGTCGCGGTAAAATATATTTCAACTTCTTCTTTAAAAGTTTTAAAATTCTCTTCTAGGTTTCCTTCTAGGCTCAAAACATCAGGTTTGTTAAATTCCATTGTTACTTTTCAAAACCACTTACAAATATAATATTAAAAAATATAATGTAATGATAAAATTCTTAAAGACTGCGCCATGTTTAAAAGTATAAAAGGGTTTTTATTCATTTTAAAAGCACTTTTATTATTCACATAATTTCAGTAACCATGTTTACATTTCAACTATTTATAAACAACTAATCTAAACATGTGATTTTTAATCAACAATAAACACAATTAAACCATATGAAACAAGCTCGGTAAAATTATTACTTTCGTTTCTCACACAAAGCTCGATCGCTCCGCTCACTCGCCAGGCGGAAGGTTTGCTGCACATTGGTATGATTTTCCTAAAACCACAGGTTAAAGATGTAACACATTGGTTTTTTTTATCTACAGTTATCAGCTGATTTTTGTTCAGTTAAAAAATTTCCATAAGGATAACATGGGATCTTTGAAGGGCTCTAGCGCGAAAACCGGATTTTTCCCAGCTATGGGACCAGCTCCAATCGATTTCTGGTGGCCAAAACCCCCATATTCCAAAATTTGAAGGAAATCGTCGGAGCCGTTTTTGAGATAATTGTGCAAGCAAACAAGCAAACAAGCAAACATTGCTCGTATAAGAGTATAGGATTTACATTCTATAATACCTGAAAAGACAAAAGATGGGTTTTCTTTTAATAAATTTGTTATTAACGATATAGGTTATCCAAAAAATGAAAATGATGCTGTAAATTTAAAATACATCAAAGATCATTGTATTACACGTGATGTAGGAGTTATTGACAGTCTTGGTAATTGTTTAGCAAATGTAAAAGATGGTTTTGCACTATCAGATGGTGCAACGGTGGGTCAAATGAAGGAAACTTTAAAACAAGAAACCTCCGGTTTTGTGAAACAAAACCAAGTAGTAACACGTCAAGGAGATGTATTTGTACAAGGAAATAAAAAGTTTACTTTACTTGAAGAAAACAATTATGTTTGGGATGGTAAAGGAAAGTTATTGACAAATTTAGGTATTGGTGAAAAGCCTGGTGATGCTGTTACTTATGAACAGATAATACAATTAGAGCCAACTGGAAAAAATGGTGGAATTGTGATAACAAACGATTAACAAATGTTGCAGACCCTGATTATGCCGATAACGCTGTAACTGTTAATTTTCTTGTTAAAGTAATAGGTAATTTATTATTTGATATGCATAATTATATTGCAGCAGGACAGCATAAACCTATTGACGAAAAAATGAGAAATACATGGATCAAACAAGAAATTCTTTATAAATATTTCTTTAATCAGAACACACAAAAGTTTAGATCATCAGATTGGGGTACTTTTGATATTTAATTAAATAACATCATAAATTACATCATTTATGTGCAACCTATCATAGAGGTAACATATAGGTTACGCTTTTCGAATATAAAAGACAATCATGAAGTTTCATTACACCAGTCCATATCTAGACACTATACGGAAAAGAGGCGGTATCACGTCCACAGCGGTTTCTCTGTTAAGTAAAGCTTTAAATCGTATTCCAGTAGGATCTATCGTAAATAGAGCAATAGACGCTTTACCATACGAATTTCACATACCGGGAGGTTATCAGTATTGCGGACCAGGAACTAAATTGAAAAAACGATTGGAAAGAGGTGATCCAGGCATAAATAAGTTAGATCAGGCTTGTAAAGAACACGATATCGCATATTCCACATTTACCGATTCAAAAAATAGGTCAATCGCTGATAAAAAGCTAGCGAATATAGCTTGGCAAAGAGTAAAGTCTAGTGACGCTAGTATTGCGGAAAAAGCAGCAGCTTTAGTGGTAACAGCAGGTATGAAGGCTAAAACAGCGGTAGGAGGTGGAAAAAGGAGGGGTAGGAATAAAAAAGGATCAACCATGAAGAAACATGGTGGTAATATTAGACTAAAAAGACGTTCTACGAAGAAAAATAATAAAAAACCGACAATATGGTCAATGGTAAAAAACGGGGCTGGTCTATACCTAAGAACGTATCGTGCATATTAAATAAAAGAAATCAATTAGTTATACCACATAAAGCGTTGACTAATGTTGAATTATTCAAATATATTTCCTGTTTAAAAATACCATTTTTTCGCGGAGTATTCATGAAAGACAGTTTACCAAAGAAAATATGGAAAAATGAGACTAGAATCGTAAATTTGGATAATACTGAAGGGCCCGGCACTCATTGGGTGTGTTATAAGAAACTGAATAGCAATGTATACTATTTTGATAGTTTTGGAAATTTGCCGCCACCGAAAGAACTTGACCATTATTTTAAATCTGCTAAAAACATATATTACAACTATAAAAGAGAACAACCTGATAATACTTCAATATGCGGTCATTTATGTTTGGAATTCTTAGCTAAAAATATCATCCACTATTGAGATGTCTTCCTATACGGTATCATTAACAGGAAAATCGTCCACTTTACGAAGTACCCTTTTTCCAGCGTTACGCTTGCAAAAAGGAAGATTTTGGGAGGCAGCACTGTTGGATTTTACAACTTACAACTCTATTCCCAATGTTACATAAGGTAAAAATAACTTATTGCATTATTATAAAGGAAAAGATGCCAGTGGGAAGTTTACAGACTTAGAAGAGAGCAGTTTACCCACAGGTTCTTATGAAATTGATCATATTAATGAATTTTTGCAAAATAAAATGGGAAAAGACTATATAACACTAAAAGGTAATAACAATACAATGAAAGCTGAGCTTACTTCAAAATATTATATCGATTTTACTAAGCCCAACTCAATTGGTGATTTATTAGGATTTCCCAAAGATGGAGCAATTTTAGAACCAAATAAAACACATTCTGGTAAACAAACTGTAACAATATTAAAAGTCAATAGTATAGACATAACTTGTAACATTATACAAGAAGCTTACAGAGATGGAGCAAATACTCATATAATACATACGTTTTACCCCAGTGTACCACCTGGATTTAAAATTGTTGAAAAGCCACAAAACCTGGTATATCTACCGTTGAACACCACTTTCATTTCAGACATCGTGTTGAACGTATTGGATCAAGACGGTAACTTGATAGATTTCCGAGAAGAGCCTATTAAGGTTAGATTACATTTAAATTCGACACTTTAATACAAAATCATGGGTTTAACATTTAAAAGCGAACAACCTACGGGAATCCGCCTTAGTAGCTCTTCAGCTGTGGAGGAGTTAACACGCGAGAACATTCGTTTCTTAGAGAGAATTGGATTACAATTAACCAATTATGGATATACTGGATATAGCGCAGGGTCCAACATTCGACGAAACCCTATGGGAAAAAGAATATCACACCCACAACCCTTACACTTCATCAAAATTAAACAATAACGATGAAATTCGTATTCCCATACAAAATTAGGACATTTACACACTACCATGTGAAAGTTACTTGTATATTGAAGGAAAAGTTACTAAAAAGGACGGTACTACTACTGGTACAACAGTTCCATTTATAAATAATCCCATGGCTTTCCTGTTTGATGAAATTAGATATGAAATATCAGGTGTAACAGTTGATTCCACTAAAAAAGTAGGTATTGCAACAACTTTAAAGGGATTAACATCTATATCACCTAATGAAACCAATTTAATACAACCTGCAGGATGGGTTTTACCTGCAAAAGACACAATCACTCCAGATACAAATGGAAATTTTGATTTTCATATTCCATTACGTTTGTTGCTTGGTTTTGCTGAAGATTATAGAAAAATTATATTAAATGTTAAACAAGAATTAGTTTTGTTGAGATCTTCTAACGATAAAGACATTATTAAAGCTCCAGACGGTACAACAGATGCAACTTTAGAATGGAAATTAACATTAGACAAAATTGTATGGAGAGTTCCGCATGTTAAATTAGCTGATGAGCATAGAATGCTACTATTAAGAAAGTTAAGGGCTGATCGTGATATTGTAATTCCTTTTAGAAGTTGGGAATTTCATGAACATCCCAGCTTGCCAGCTACGGATCGTCACTCTTGGACTGTTAAAACATCTAATTATGTGGAACGAGCCAGGTATATTATATTTGGTTTACAAACAGGCAGAAGAGACACCATCACCAAACATGCAGGCCAATTTGATCATTGCAACTTGAAAAATATTAAAGTTTATTTAAATTCACAATTTTTTCCATACGATAATTTAAATGTGTCATTCGCTAATAAAAAGTACAGCATATTGTACGATATGTATGCAATATTCCAAAGTTCATATTACGGTAAAACAAATGCACCTTTACTATCACCAGAAAAGTACTTAGATGGTTACCCGATAGTTGTAATCGATTGTTCTAAACAGAATGAATCAGTAAAATCATCAAGTGTGGATATAAAAATATAAATGGAATTCAACGCGGCTATACCAGCTAATACAACTGCATACTGTTTAATTCTACATGATAAAATCGTAACATACACACCTTTAACTGGAATTGTTAAAAATGTATTGTAAAAAACCGGTTTTGTTACATTCCAATGCATTCCGCGAGTATAAAAGCAGAGCGTTCAGGTCGCTCCTCATCAGTTTGTTGCCTGTTCTTGTATGGGTAGCATCTTATTCAATATGGCTTCTCCTAGTGGTACACAAGAAAATGTAGTAGATATTGAGAGGGAGATATCCGACTTTTTAGATCTTCAAGGTCAACCGGAGGGAGATGAACACAACGCTTGCGGACAACTCCACGCCAGTAATAATGTTGAGGAAAAAGGTAAAAGAAGAAAGAATGCACAGAAGAAGAAAAGGGATATTGAAGATAATATTTCTCCTAACATATTGAGTGAGGTATTCTTGCGAATATTTTATCCAATCTCATCCAGTTTGGACAAAAGTGTTTTAATCGGTGTTATGAAATCGACGGATTATTCACCTGCTGTAATTTTGACTCATGGACCCAAAATGATTTTGTTCACCGATAGTGCTTGGGAATCTTTTATGAAGCACTTGCATCTGCTAGAATGCTATTTAACTAGTAACATGTATGGAAGAAAGACAAGAGTAGGACTTTTGGATTCAAATGTGGAAATTGATATTATAAAGAATCGTGGTGACCATCAATTGCGGTTTAAAGACACAACAAGACACGATAACAAGACTCAACTTAATCGAGAAGAGTTTTTTATTCTAACCTGTGCAACTGAACCAATAACAAGATACTTGAGACAACTAGTGTTTTCAAGTTCTATTATTAAAGATTATTTGGAAGACACTTTGGACAAACAACCGGACGCACCTATATTGTACGGACCTGTGGATAATTCTATATTTAATAGGGTTCCTCATGAAGTACAAATGTGGAGACAATTGGAAAAATACGCTCAACTACATAAGAAATCAGTAAAACAGGAAGAAGAGGAAGAAGGAGGAGAAGAATCAAGTGTTAGTGATGAAAATGAAAACAAGGAGAATGTAAAGATGGAAACTTAGATGTCAATGGTTGGTTTTTACAACAATATTAAACACTTTGTGGGGTTAGGCCTACCGGGGACGGTGCCCACGTTAAATATACACCAACGCGCCAACAACTGTACGGCCTGGTATAAAAGTCGTACCTACCGTGGTGTGGAAATCAGTTGATCTTTGGACTTTGTCATGAGCAGACGAGTGGCCTTCGCAATGGACAAGGAAGAAGAACAAGTAAAGTCCAAACCTGGTATAATTGAGTTTCAAGCGTTTCGGGGTAATGACGATAGATTTATCATAAAAGAACTTGTGTTTTTCGACATCAATAGAAGTGTTCCATATACATTTTTGTTCAAACCACCATGTTCTTATTCATCATTAGCTAGCAAAGCCGCTACTACCAACAGGTGGATTTCAAAATATTTCAATCATATCGATTGGTATGATGGTTTTGCAAGTTACACAGACTTGTATCACATCATGCATCAGTTTTCAAACAGGTTTACCAATATTTATACAAAAGGACTGGAAAAGAAGAGATGGATCGAAGAATTTACTCATGTTCCGGTTAATGATGTGGACTTGGATAAAAACTACAAGTATACGATGGAAAATGTTTGTATTTGTACTAAAAGTCCAGAACATGAAAAAGATAGACATTGCGCTTTAAAAAACGCCTATAAACTCGCATCTTACCTTCAAAGTGGGGATGTGGGGAGTGGTGGGGGTGACGGGGGTTATATAAGTGAGGAGCAGACCGGGACCTGGCATGAGTATTACTCGAGATTCCGAGACGACAACATCTCCCAGCAAGAAGACGAAGAAGACAATCTTTAACTCAACCATGGCATCTCACCAGTTCCTGCAAACTTTGGTTGAGCAGTTCAATGCTCACTCCAAATCTACCATACTACCTGTCAAGAAGTGTTCCGAACTTAAAGATGAGAAGCACTACATTATCCACGCCATGAAGAAGATGGAGACTATAGTTGGAGAGGCCATCTGCTGCAGTCTTAGCGAGGCACCGTTCACTCCGGGGGATGAGCCCAAGTTCCAAGTCTACCTGCCGAAACGATTCGTCCATCTCCTCCAGAACGAGGATCTGCGCTCCATCCAACCCGGCTGTCTCTACCTGGTTTCCCACGGTTGCACGGGTAGCAATTTCACCGAGTTGACCATCCACATCGCCGACAAGCAGCAGTGTTAGATTTAAGGTTTACTGTTGTACATATGTTATTGTAATGTTTTATAAATAAACCATAAAAGACAAAAAAATACAAAATACAAAAAAAAAATGCAACATGTTCAATATGTGAGGTTTGTCACAGATTGATATCTTGCATTTTTTTAAACTTCGCGTGTGACCTTGACCTTTGACCTTTGCATTTCACAGTTACCCTCACCACCAAGCTAAAGGTCAAACCTGCTTCGATGCAAACACCCCCACCACTTTTTCATAGTACCCCCAAGCGCTGTGCCTCAGCTTCATTTCAACTCCGACGGTCAACCGTACAACATCAAGATGTCTCTCAATGTAAGTTGTGCTAGTTATGAGGAGGTAACCATTAAGACTCAGCAGGAGCTGAACGACTTGTACAAGGAGTTGCAGCTGATGGTGGCGCGAGGCTACCGTATAAATGTGCAAGTCTACGCTTGCAATATACGCAATCTCCGACACTCAAAAGAAGAGTCTGAACATTACTCTTCTCCAGCGACTTCATCACCGGCGTCCATGAAGACTGAAGCGAGCCAGACTTTGGATTATTTCAGCTGACTAGCAGTTGTCTTCCTTCTTCTTACCATTGTAGAATATGTTTATTTCTTTATTATATTAAAGATGTAAAAGAGAAAAAACACCTATCTTGTTACTGACATATGTGCTCAGTAACAAGATAGGATTTTTTAAAACACGATTTGGATGACCTTGAAACTTCCCCCACCACTTTTTCATAGTACCCCCAAGCGCTGTGCCTCAGCTTCATTTCAACTCCAACGGTCAACCGTACAACATCAAGATGTCTCTCAATGTAAGTTGTGCTAGTTACGAGGAGGTAACCATTAAGACTCAGCAGGAGCTGAACGATTTGTACAAGGAGTCCGAAAAGGAGGTTGTCAACAAAACCGATGATCAACAATTGTGGGACTCCTCTATTACAGAAAAGGAATTACATGCAGCCGTCGAAGCTGTCGAGGAAAAGGAAAAGAACCTCAGGCAGATCTGGTTGGCTCAGATGGATATTTGCGGATCTGTGCCGCGTGATGATTTTGAACTTCAATGTCAGATGGCGATTACCCAGCAACTAGAAGAAGCCGAAAAGGAGCTAAAGAGTGGAGGTACTATCCAGGCGGTGGTGAAAACTGAGAAAAAAGAAGAATATAACGAATATGATGATTAAACGTACTGTTGATCTCAATCCTTTTAGTTTTAAATGGTTATGTTATAAGTAAATAGAAAAAGTTTCCTTTTTAAAAACTCCATTTGGATGACCTTGAAATTTCCCCCACCACTCTGTTATATCAACATTGCTCGTTGCAACAAGCATCATTCCTCCTTCAACAACCATGGCGGACACACCTGCTTGCGATGCCATGTCTTTCACCGAAGATGTACCCACTACAAGTTGGAAATTGACAATCGACAACGTGCATTATTTAGAGTCTATTCTCCTCGACAACCCTGGAATAAAGCTCAAGGTTACTTTAGATTATGATTGGTCTGAAGTTATAATGCAGCAAGACGATCAAGAATCAGATCACAGTGGAGGTCAACAATCACCGGAGTATTTGTCTAATTTACCATTGTCCACCATATATCCTACAAATGAGGTGGAAAGGGAAGAAGAGGAGCATGGGGTTTAGAGTTTCTTATTTTTTAAAACCCAATTCGGATGACCTTGAGATTTCCCCCACCACTTCCCATATACCTAGAGCGCGCAGGGCCGGACAGTCAGTCGCTCGGTGTCCGTCGTAGGGTGCACATCGCGGTTGCTACTCCAATTCCTGACAATTTGGGGTAGTTCAAAGTCACCACACTTCTACAACTTCAAGGTCATCACACTTTAACTCTGGGGCGATATCGACTTGTAGTACTTCAGTATTTTAACTCTGGGACTGCATCAACTTGTATTATTTCTGTGTTTTGACTCAAGGTCATCACACTTAAACTCTGGGATGGTATCAACTTGTAGTATTTCTATGTTTTGACTCAAGGTCATCACACTTTAACATGTAAATTTAAGGTAGCACCAAAACGGTGCTACCTAGCTTGACATTTTCAAGTTTCCCGAGGTTATCGCAGTTCCCCCCACCACTTCCCATATACCTAGAGTATCGGGGCTGGACAGTCAGTCGCTCGGTGTCTGTTGTAGGGTGCGCATCGCGGTTGCAGTAATGGTGAAACGCGGGAGTTGTGTCGGTTCAAGGTCACTCGAGCGGTGTCACATGACGGTTTAGGCATAGTCACGTTGCAAACTTTGAGTTTCCTCGGCACTTTTGCTGTTTCTCGTCTAATTTCGCTCCAAGTCGTCAAGGTCATTGAAACCTGACTGAAACTCGGAGCGTAGTGCGAGAAACAGCAAAAGTGCCGAAAAAATTTAGGTTTCGGCGTGACCTTGACCTTTGTGACATCGATGACGTCATAATGGTGACGTAAGGGGTGATGACGTCATCGCCACGTCATTTCTGCAACGTCATGGGTGTGACGTCACAGAATGACGTAATTGGTGATGACGTCATCGATTGCGTCATCGATGACGTCATCGGTGAGGTCATTGACCTCGATGACGTCATCGCTCAGGTGACCTTGAACTGAGCCAGCTCCCGCGTTTCTCCACTACTTCTCTTTGTCTTCAATTCCTCCCCCGTGCATCCCATGCCCAACTCACCACCATGCACCCGATGTCTCTAGTACCAATTGTGCACTATGCCAATGTCCCCGTGTCTCCCATGCCCACCGTCCTCCCCGTGCTTCCCATGGCCCCTTAAAGCCTTCCCCATTCAACCCGTTGCCCCCCCGCGATCCGTGCTTAATGTACTCCCTATGCCACAGAGGCCCGAGTGCCCCCATGCCTCTATGTCCCCCATTCTCCCAAGCTCATATGCCCGAAGTTCTTCCTCGAGTCCCCCGTGCTCTCTATGTCCCCCATTTCTCCCCCGTACCCCCCATACCCAGCCACCCCCGGAGCCACTGACGTCTAATGCGCCTTGTGCCAACATGCCTATACCGCTGTGTCTCCCATACCCTCGTAGATTCATGCCCGCCACTCCTCCCCGTGCCTCCCATATCGCCATTCCCTTATGCCTGCCGTTCCTCCCCGTGCCCCGTCTGTCCCTCAAGCCTCCCCCGTGCCCCGTCTGTCCCTCAAGCCTCCCCCGTGCCCCCCTCTCGTGACCCATGCTTCCCGTATCCCCTATGCCCTGTACCCCCTCTGCCTCTGTTACCCCCATTCTCCTGTGCTCACATGTCCACCGTTCTTCCTCGATGCCCCCGTACTCTCTATGTCTCCCATTCCCCCTTCGTGTCCAATATATCCCTCCAAGTCTCCTTCATGCCCCCCTCTTGTGACCCGTGCTTCCTGTATCCCCTATTTATCAGATAAATTCACTAACAAGAATTACAAAATTTAAATCAAATTGAACACGAGTTAGACATACTTCAAAACATGAGTGCCCTAATAATAAACCACAATAAACTAGAGGACAGAGTTACCGCACTTGAAAGCGATAACTTACATAATAAAACCAAAGGAATCAGCATTTTTTAGAAGAAACCTACAAGAAAAAGACCAGATGGAAAGATACAAGCCTAACAGGAAAGATATTTGTAAACTCCAACAGAAAAACTCAAAGAAATTTACTATTTTCGTAAAAAAACTGATAGGATTAGTAATAAGATAGACAGAATGAATCATGTCTTGCATACAAATAGACCAGAATAATTATTATTGTTCGAAACGTGGGAAAAATGAAGAGAAACTTTCGAACACAAGACTGGCACGTTACTCCCTAGTCTCAGCATTTTACAGAGAAGATGTTGTAAAAGGTGGGGTAGCAAAATTTAAAAACCAAACTATTGAGAATGAGATAAAATCTTTACAGATCGATCACTTAAGCGTCCCCATGGATTTTTGAATTTTTGGCTATCACTGTAAAACTCAATAAAAAGAAAAATGTTTATATCTTGGATGTTTACCGTCTTCCTAAGAAACATAAAGAATCTTTCCTTCTTGCTTTACAAACCCTTTCATCAATTTTAGACAAGTGGATGTCTCAGAGCGTCATCATCGTCATCATGGGAGATTTTAATGTGAATTCACTTGAACCATCTGTTGAAGAGTCACTGCTAAATGAACTTCTATCTACTTTTAACTTCGTAAGATTAAATTTACCACCAACCAGAATAAAAAAATTTCATTCTTCAATAGACATGGTTTCCATAACTGCTGATTACAAAAATCATTTTGGAGTTAATGTTATACATACTGGAATTTCAGACCACACGGGTCAAATGTGCGAGTTAAACTTGGAAGTTACAATGAGAATGAACAGTTTAACTACATGTCGACACATCAACATTGCAGGTTTAGAAAGCCTTAGGTTAAATCTTTCTTGTGAATCATGGGAGGAAGTTTACAAATGCAAAAACGTGGAAGAGGGGCCTATAATAATTTCTTACTAATCGTTACAAGTGCTCTTGACTTTACATGTTCACTAAAGAAGTCAAGAAGAAAATTATATAACCCATTGAAACATATTTATGACTCTGAAGCTGCTTGTTTGAAGGATAAATTCCTTAGAGCACGATACATGTTCAAGAGAAGTGGAAAAGATGATGATAAAATAATTGCCAATCAGTTTAAGAAGTCTTATGACCTCAAACTTAGATCTTTAAGACGTGAAGCGAATGCAGGATATATCGTATTCCAATGACAAATGCAACGCGATTTGGAATGTAATTAATAGTTAAAGGCGTAACAAATAAGATTGCACCTCTTATATTCATAAACTGACAGTAGAAAATGACGATATTGAAGAGCCAGAAAAACTGGCTAACACATTTAATGAATATTTTACAACAATAGCTGAAGAAACCATAAAAGGAATCAAACTAGGAAATTCGCCAAAAATCCAAGCTTCCCAAGTAGGAAAACTTGACATATCCTTTCAAACAACAGAACTGTCACTAACCTCAGACAAAGAATTACATAGGGTCATAGGTTCGATGAAAACTAAAAATTCTTCTTTAATAGATGAATTTTCTTCAAAAATGGTAAAATACTGCCAAAAAGAATTACTAAATCCTTTACTTCACATAATCAACCTCGGTCATAGCCAAGGAGTCTATCCCAGTAAGATGTAAATTTCAAAAGTCATACCCGTGTATAAAAAAGGAATAGAGCTGAAATAAGTAATTACAGACCCATTTCATTGGTGTCCAGGTCCTCAAAGTTGATGGAGAAGTTTGTTTTCAATAGAACAATGAAACACCTTCTGATAAATGACTTGGGCTTAGAAAAACAACATGGCTTTCTAAGGAACAAATCTACCTTAACAGCTTTAGTTGACATGATAGAAGATGTCATAGATCGCATTGAAGAAGGAGAGAATGTCTCGGGTATTTTCCTATACCTAAATAAGGCTTTTGACTGCCTCAGCCATCACTTAATTCTGGTAAAACTCAAGACCCTTGGATTTAATGGAACTGCATTGAAAATGTTCAAAAGCCACATAAACTTTTGACAGCCCAGGAAACTTTTGACGATTTTGGTATTTTTCCTTGAGTTCTTGGCCCTCAAGCTTTAAAATTAGCCATCATACGTAGCCCTACCTTTCTTCTAACTAGAGATATTTCGTCGTGACCGATTTTCTTACGAAATTATATATATAGATTTTTCTAGATTCCAGATTATTGCACTGTGTTAGATGCTTAAAATAATTTTAGGAATTAATATAAATTTGAAAACCATAAGACAAGATGTCAAGAAAAGGGGTAAGAACACTTTTTTTGCTCATTTATATGCCAGAAACATTTTGTTAAGAAGATTTGTGCTTAGTACACACAAACGCTTTTTGGGAAAGTGATCTATAGTCGTCAAGTTTTGATGACCCAAACGGTATTGTTAATAAATTAAAATAAAATATACTGGAAACTTTTGAAGTAAAAAGCAGATAATCGGCTAAGGTTCATGCTATTTTAATTTCATGATTAGGGGCTTTTGCCCCTAAGAGCCACGAACAATTAACTTTTACTATTAGCCAGAACATAGCTATGGTTATTAATTAATGGAAGTTAAAGTAGTTTGTAATTATATTGATTATTTGACTAATTTAACATGTATTACTTTGTATTTTCTATTTGGAATACTTTCTAATTTTTCAATTATTGGCTATCTTTAAATATTTTTTAATATGCATAGGCCTACAACAAATAAAATAGTTCTCATGTTAATGTTGTACTTACTTTCAATTGTTATTTGTAATTCACTTATTTTAATTTAAAAAAATTAAAACTGTAAAGCATTGGAAATTTCTTAAAGTTTGACTTTAAAGTAAGAAATTGTAAAAATGAAACCGGAAAGCGTTTCAATTACTTCTAACTACAGAAAACCCTGGGGCTTTGGAGGCTTCATCTTGGGAAGGGTTTAATTGTTCTCCATTGATTTCCACGTTTTGAGAAGAAACTCAGCACTGTGTTCTAATTGTTTCACAAAATATTTAATTTATTATAAACTCAAAGGAATTTTATAACAGGTATTATATATATATATATATATATATATATATATATGTGTGTGTGTGTGTGTGTGTGTGTGTGTGTCCGTGGTACTGATAACTTTTGAAGGGGACCTCCGATTTTGATGAAATATGGTATGAAGGTGTAAGAGTAGGTCTATTTTCATGAGTTCGCGAACCAGCATGATCGGGTTATGGGAACCATGGTGTAAGTATATAAGATACTTCCATAATAAGATACTTCCACTATGATGGGAACGGGGTTTTTATGGGGTTTCAAAAGGGTCAAAAATGTTTTTTTTTGCAGATTGGAGCATAATTTTCAAAACTCTACAATTTTAACTAAAACCATTTGAAAGAGCTCAAAAAAAAATCAATTTAGTATTTTGAATTTTTAACTTGGCTTAACAGGTTACGGAGAAAAGCCAAAGATAACTTTTCCATGTTAATCTTATGGGAAATCAACGAAACCCTGTATCGCTTGTTTATTGGAATAACTTGATGAAATTTGATTTGTACATTCACTTGGTAGGGTTCAACTGATATTTGCTTACAAAACCCACATGGCGGCAAACCTCTATACTCACCGCTTTGGGGTTTATGGGGAAAATGAAAAGAACACCATAACTTGATAATATTTGGTATGTACATTCACTAGGTAGGATTTAACTGATATTTGCTTGCAACACCCATATAGCGGCAAACCTACATACTCACCGCCATGGGGTTTATGGGAAAAATTAAAAAGTGTCGAATATTTATACAGTTTGACATTTACCTAACGTAACTACATTTCCTAACAAAACTAACATTTTCTAACAACATCCCAAGGCAGCAAACCTAAATACCCATTCCTATGGTGTTCATGGGGAAAATACGATACCTCAAGATCGTTTGGAAATTCGCTGAGTGCCGAATTTCTGAGTACCGAATTACGGCAGTCTGCTGCGACAGGGGTATTTTATCTATATATTAATCGCTTAATCGCTTTTTAAGATGCCGACAGTAACTGGGAGTGTTTTATTAATTGGTAAGCTAGTTTCTTTTAGCCCTTTTTTCTCAGCTTGTGTGCATTGTAGAAAAAATATGTGCATATTGTTAGAAAGGTATCATCCTGTAGATGGGCAGGATCGCATTATAATTCCCATCGATCCCTATACCCATGGCCACGCCCCAAAGGTTTTTAAAGTTTCATTGGTAATCTTATGGAAGAAGGATAATTGATTGCATGAATCATTAGACAGCTGTTAGTGTTCTGATAACAAATTGTAGAAAAATATAAAACAAATGTTCCAGTTATAAACACATTTTAAAATTAAAATTTTGTCCAGATTAACCGAATATTTGGTCGAATTTCGATCAGGTGGTGATCTCTGGTATTTTTAATTATTCTATATACTTAAAACAGTATTAAATCATAATAGAATTTCAGAGTCTGGTTCAATATTATTTTATTTTAATCATATTTGAATTGATTAATTGTGTAATTTTCATTAAAATAACATCGGGATTGAATAAAGCACTTTAAACATCTGTTAAAGTACAGCTGTAAATACGTGTAGTTTTTGGCGTTTACTGATATTCACAATATTGTATTGGTCTAATGTCATTGATTTATAATTAAATGTAACCTTTGTATTGTGTCAAAATAAATTGATCGATTTTTAGCAACAAGTACACTAGTTTACTTTAATTATTTATTTAGTTTTTCATGTGATACGGTAATTAGCTGTTTTGATCGATAAAGAATGTATTATTTTAGAGATATAAGAACAAAATGTGAAGTTAAAATTTAACAATATGATTAAATTAATAATGAAACATTTGTGATCATCATTGCTCCAGGGAATTCTATCTTTGACCTTTAAAACTTTGTAATAATTTTAAATATTGCTGTTTCAGAAAAATGTGATTTTAAGTTTGAAAATTTTCAAACAAAATTCGATAAGGCAGTTTCAAATGTAGTAAAAGTTTTGCAACACTGAGATTTTTTTAATAATTAGACAGAATAAAATTTTTATGGAAAATCACGGTGAAAAAAGAACTTTAAATCTGCTATGGTTTAGACAATTTTAGTTTTATGACTAGGGGCTTTTGCTTCGATAAGCCACTAGTTAATTGTAAAAATAGTTTAGTTCCTCAAATAGAACTAACATGATGGTTTCCATACTTTTTAAGTCAAATATGTTTCTAAAGCAGCAGTTAACAGATTTAAAGGTCTAAATACCTGAGGTATTTTTATATACTAGACATCGCCTCCTGATCGAATTCGATCAAAATTTTAGTTGATCTGGACCCAAGAAGTTTAAAAACATTTTATAAT
Organism: Neoaliturus tenellus; assembly: GCA_030545055.2. NCBI lineage: Eukaryota > Metazoa > Arthropoda > Insecta > Hemiptera > Cicadellidae > Neoaliturus > Neoaliturus tenellus. The sequence goes on along the minus strand of CM061533.1, from coordinate 272,057,507 downwards.
TCAAACATCTGTTCTAACAGCTGCCTAATGATTCATTCAATTCTCCTTTCTCCATAAGAAAAACCATGCCAGACATGTCAAGTCTAAATTATCTCCCCCCGAAACTCAAAGTTAGCTACAAATTTTTCTTCCCCTAAAAAAAAATCTCATTCAGTCAACATTCACACTAAAATACATTTTAAGGGGAGGCGGAAAGGTGAAAACTCAAATTTTATAAAAAATTTTTTTATTTTTTTTATTTGAAAAGCGTTTTTTCCTGAAAACAATGATATATAACATGATGATATCATAAGAATTTTACATATTTAAAAATTACAACAAACATAGGCCTATGTATAACGGTAAGTCTGTCAATTTTGTGTATATATATAATAATTATATAATATATATATATTTATATGTGTAATATACTATGTATATAATATATATAATAATATATATATGTATGTATATATATAATATATCTGCTGTAGATGAGCAGAATCACATTATAACTCCCCTCGGCCCCTAGGGCTCCGCCACGCCATTTCCCGAATTTGTTGTTTTTCATGTAAAAATGTACCTTTTCTCGGAAACTACTATAGGTAGAGACTTGAAATTTTCACACAACTTGTATGTGGTGGTGTTGCATACACTGAGTTTTTTTTGTAACCTAATCTTAACCAACTCGGCCAGAATAAAATAAAAACCAAGAAAAATTTAAATTTTTTATGGTATTTCAGAATAAAAATTGTATCTCAGCTATTTTTCGGTGGAAGTGCATAAAAAAAACTCAGCATTTGTATCAAAGGTATACAAACAACTGACAAAAAATACAAAATGATAGGCCTAATAGTTTTTGAGAAAAGGTACATTATATTAGCATTACGGAGATAGGGATTCCGCCTCCCCTTAAATGTTTTCCAATATCAATAAACATAACTAAAATTATAGTTCATTAATGACAATTTGAAAATAAGTATAATCGTGAGGAGTCCTTCTCCGGGGCGGTTTGGCAACGTTGTAATGAAGTTGGCAACATCCCGGTGATAACCCTTATCAGGTGGCAGGGTCAGGGTCGCATTCTTCTCCAGGACGAACGGAGCGCCACGCGCCGCCCGCTGTTGGATAGTTGTCATTGTTGTAGTTACTCCAAGCAGGATTACTCATCACCGACTGGATTGCAACAGCCTCCCGACTAATCAATATCAGATATGTAACAATTTTACAAACATTATTAGCCATTAATATTTAAACATAGCATTACATTTTAAATTAAGTATTCATTCAGCATTCAAAACAAAAATTTAAATAAAATCATTTCCTTGTTCAAACAAAACAAATTTTCAAAACTCCATAACTAAGCTTTTAGAGCAATTAATTCTTTTCATATTATTACTGTTATTATTATGCATTTATTTGCATCTTAACTCGAGACAGAACTTAACTTTATTTTAAGAACATTTCATTTTATTTTAAGGAATTGATTCTTTGTGGTTTTATTTGGTTACAGATCTCAAGAGGATGATTCACATGGACTTCAACTACAATGGAATTTATGAATGGAACATACCGTTTAGAATATTATTTTTCCAACAAAGGAATACATAAGGAAGATTAAAAAGGAATTTATATTACTACAACAAATAAAACTAATTTTAATACTTTGCATTACCACTCCATGCGAAGAAAGTTGACCAAAACGAGTACAAGTGAAGTGTCTTGGTGTAAAAGTGATTTAAGCGTTTGATCAACAAGTGTTAGTGTGTCTTAGTGTGAGTGAAAAGTGTAAAGTGCAAAGTGTGAAAGTGTGAAAGTGTTAGTAGGGCCCCTGAGTAATTGTGTACGTAAGTAAAGTGTTAGTCATAAGTAGTTTTAAGTCAAGGTAAGTCATAATGTAATGTAGTGATAATGCAAGGTTATTTAAATATTTTATTTAATTATGCCAAACGATATGTTATTAAAGCTAACTATTCTAAGTTACATCATACAAAACCTTTTAATTCTCCTTTTTTTGTTTAATGTTATTCATTTAATACTTATCTCTTTTATAACTTCCTTTTATTTTCTTGTTTTGTAACAATACTCATTATTTAATTTCTTCATTTATTTGAGTTTTATCTTCTGGAAATGCATTCTTGGCCAGTAGAAAAACTTTAAAAATATTATTACATATGTTCTTGCTGTAATTATCTTGAAGTAAAAATTATTTACTTTTACAGTCAACTTCAATACTTTATATAGCCCAGTGAATAAAGGTTGTTTATCGCAACTAAATGGTGGAAAGCTGGATTTTATATATGTGATAGAACCACATAAGATGTGTGTTTTCCCAAAAGTCCCCGCTTCTCCCCCTTGAGCTTTCCCCCCCAACCCCCTCCAAAGCTTTCCCCCCCTGGGAATTACAGTGGTTCACTTTATTGGCCATAGGCCGAGTATTACATACACTATCGTGTTGGAATTTTTTTTAGATTATTTGTGATTAGTTTTTCTACAACTTTTGTACCCAAGTATTTTTTCTGAAACCAAAATTTAAAAAGATATGAAATCAAAACTTCGGTAAAAGTTAAATTTTAGAGTACACAATTTTGTTTTCCCCTATATAATTTTTTTATCAACCATAATATGCAAATATGTTACAAATAAAAGTTTTAGTATATTTCTTGAGGTTTAAAATATGTTATTGGTTTGTCATCTGAGTGTACTGATGTAGAGTGAGATTACGGCAAAGCGAGCGCGTGCGGGATGCACCCGGCGCGGGCAGGCGGCGCGACGCACGCAGCGCCAGACCGACTTATAAACAAATTCTGAAAAAGTCCTGAAATAAGTAAACAATCATCCTCCCCCTTCCCCATTTTATTTATTTATTTATTTATTATTATTATTATTATTATTTTTTTTTTTTTTGAGAGGCAGGAAAAATGCATTACGCACACATGGGGCCAGCCTGTAGTGTGGGACCCCGTAAAAACGGTTTTAAACACTACAAAAACTCCTCTACTCTTTAGGATTCTAACCTGGAATCGTTTATCACATTACGACAGACTAGGCCTAAATTTTGCTTACGCCCGTGGGGCTCGCTCCTTATCCAGCCGCTCGATCAAGGGATCTGGGCCACTTTGCGGTCCAGATCGGTTTTCTTTTCCAGGAGGACGCCCCGGACGAACTGTGATAAACAATCCCAGCTGCCCTCATCCTCCGAAATCTTTTGGCCAGCCAAGTCCACCGAAAATGCAAAAAAAAAAATGAGTGGCCTCCAGTCGGGGCCCTTCCCAATGGGGGCAGCGGAAGAAGGTGTGCTCCGCATCGTCGGGAACGCCCAAGCAATAAATGCAGTCCGGTGAACCGGTGTTGCCCAACCGGTTCAGGTACGACTGAAAATGGTCGTGACCTGTCAGGAATTAGGCACCAAAGCAGGGTCAGGACCTTCTTGTTAAGTCGCGCAGTCCAGTAAGTGCTGGAAGGTTTGGGAGCGCTCTTCTGTTCTTGCCGATCTCACCTTGTCTCTGATAAATCGCCTTCCTCTCTCCTGCCAAGAGCTTGACAGGGATGACTCCGGCGATCACCAGGACGGCAGGCTCGGACACTGTCCGGTAGGCGGAACACACCGGAGCACAATTTTATTTTCCCCTATACATTTTTCATTAATCATAATACGCAAATATGTTACAAGTAAAAGTTTTAGTAAGTAGTGTGAAATTGGGGATGCTGGCCCAGTTCAAGGTCACCTGAGGGATGACGTCATCGAGGTCAATGACCTCACCGATGACGTCATCGATGACGTCATCGATGACGCAATCGATGACGTCATCACTAATGACGTCATTTCGATGACGTCACACCCATGACGTCACAGAAATGACGTGCTGATGACGTCATCACCCCTTACGTCATCAAAACGACGTCACCGACGCCACTGAGGTCAAGGTCACGCCGAAACTTAAATTTTTTGGCACTTTTGCCGTTTCTCGCACTACGCTCCGAGTTTCAGTCCGAGTCCCCGTGACCTTGACCACTTGGAGCGAATATTGGACAAGAAACGGCAAAAGTGCCAAGTTAAACCTGAGTTTCTGACATGACTCTGCCTAAATGGGCAATCGGTAATCCCTCAGGTGACCTTGAACTAGCACAACACCCCCAATTTCATATTACTGTGACCGTGAAAACGTAACAACGGAGCGCCGACACCGATGCGCACCCCACGACAGCCACCGAGTGACTGACTGTCAGGCTCTGTGTATTCTAGGTATATCGGCTTGAGAGACTAAGACTCTAAACTGTCAGGAATGGGAGTAACTAACTGAATTTTGCAAGGAAAAGTCATTTCATCTAATATTCTAAACAAATCTTCATCAGTAAAACTGACATTAGTCTGTTTGGTATAAAACCTAGGGTGTCCACGCAACAGTTTGCGCCACTTAGCTAAAGTCGAAACCTTCTTAACTTTGAGTGGTGGACAGTGAGCAACTAACAAAGTCTTAACACGGCTAAGTTTCTTACCTAAAGCGCCCCGCGACATGGCTTCCCTTCACAAAAGTCCGCACAATACTGAGAGACTGCTTGTAACGCATGAGTCAAGGGAAAAGAGGTGGGGGAAACAGCAGGAGTGGGGGAAGGTCACAGTGGTGGGGGAAGGTGAGGTGGTACGCTTGAGTATCGCATCACTTCACCATGAGCTGTCCTACAGTCAACACACTGTTCTCTTGGCCCGAGTTGGCACTAGAAGAAACATTTCTGTACAGCTTAGGCTGTGAGAGCCGAGGAAGCAAAGTCAAAGTGGAAATTGTGTTAAACTCCAAGATGAAGAGTCTCCTAAATAAACTAATTGTATCCCTGCAATCTCCTATAACTTTAGAGAAGTACCACTTTATTAAGCGACACCTTATACTTTGGCAAAACGAAGCGGAAATGGAAAAGATTACAGTAAAATTAATTTAACTTAAAACTTGGACTGGACACTCATGGCGATACCACGTGGCGTGCAAACGCCACCCTAAACATTACAAGTTAGGTTATTGAGCACCTCTGGCACGATAACCGACGTGCTAGAGTTAAAGTGTGATGACCTTGAGTCAAAACACTGAAATACTACAAGTCGATATCGTCCCAGAGTTAAAGTGTAGTGACCTACATTCAGAACTTGTAAAATTACTTACATATAGAGAGCTATAGAACAGCGAGACGCACCGCATGGAAGCCGGAGACATACTGGCGAAGCGGTGTTGTGCAGCCTAGGGACCCAGTTGTGGTGGGGGTATAGCCAACACTTAGAGTACAAGTGTTGTGGGTGACCTTGACCCACTTAACTTACCTGAACCCCCCCCCCCCCCGACAAAAAGTGCGACCCCCCCCCCCGAAAAAAAGGGCGACCCCCCCCCCCGACAAAAAGTGCGACCCCCCCCCACCCCCACCCCCACCCCCTCCCCCACCCCTGATATCCTGGGCGTGGCAGCCCCGGTGGGGATATAAGGGGGCCCAGCCAGAGCCGGCTCGCAGTCCGCTCCCGCGCGTTGAACGTGAACGATCGGGACGGACCGCCATAGGCATCACTAAACATTGAATGGCGCCTTCAGTGTTTAGCGAAGTCTACTCTAACTTTAAGACTTGTATTAGTTGTAAGATATTGCGCTTGCGTTTGGGTATTGCGAATTGTTTTATATGAGAGTGTTTTACTTGTACCTTATGTCTCCTGTGTGTCTTTTATCCTTTGTGTCTTGTTTGTTATATGTGTTTAACGTGTATGTGCTTGTTCCAGCATTGACTACGTTGAGCTCAATTGTGTGTTGTAAGTGTGTTATATTTTTCTAAAGTGTATACGCTTGTTGTAGCATTTCCCCCTTGAGCTTTTGCAATGCTCAAAGTAAATCGTAAAGACAGGGAACGGGAGTAGGCCCCCGTGTAAAGTTACTTTTGTATAATTGTTAGGCTCCTCTCATGCATGCTTTAATGCGGCTGAGAAATAGGAGTTGGTCCGTTTGTACGCCTATATGGGGGTAATAAGCCGATGGCCTCTGCACTCGGATCGAGGACGTAAGCCACTAGGGTGTCCTCAGTTAGTTTCCCTTCTGGAAACTCAAAATTATGTAAATGAAACTTTGTTAGCTATTTGTGTTTTTTGTCCCCAAGGCCCCCGAACATTCGTGGTTCGCCATGGATGTACGGGGGCCGAAATTTTTTAATGTCCGTGTGGCCTTGACCCACATAGGACTTGTAAAAAGTTACTGCATTGCTAAATTAAAAATATTAAAGATAGGGTTACGGGAGTAGGCCCCCGTGTAAAGCCACTTTTTATAATTGTTAGGCTCCTCTCATGCATGCTTCAATGCGGCTGAGAAATAGGAGGTGGTCCGTTTGTACGCTTATACGGGGGTAATGAGCCGATGGCCTCTGCACTCGGACCGAGGACGTAAGCCACTAGGGCGTCCTCAGTTTCTTTGAAAATTATGTAAATGACATTTTGTTAGCTATTGGAAAAGTTATTAGTTAGAAATGCAGTAAATGTTTACAAGTCTCGCGTGGCGAAGGGTACACGACATTGGATGTTGCCTTGTTGTCATAGTTGGGTCTCTTCGGAGGCTACAGCGATGACAACCCAAGTGCCCCACACCCCCATAGGGGGTGTGGGGCTTAATTTTTTTAAAGTTTTTTTGTGACCTTGACCTAAATATAAAAGTTTTCAAAATCTTTAACAGTCAGGTCTTATCAACACAGTTTATATATAGAGGTCTTTTAAAAGTTAACAGTTAGGTATTAGTAACACACAAGTGTGGAGTTGTTTATAGTTGGGTCTCTTGGGAGGCTTCAGCGATGGCAATATAAATGTCCCAAGTGGGGCTTATTTTTTTGAAAAAGTGCGAACCCCCCCCCCCCCCCCGACAAAAAGTGCGAACCCCCCCCCCCCCGACAAAAAGTGCGAACCCCCCCCCCAACAAAAAGTGCGAACCCCCCCCCCACCTCCACCCCCACCCCCTCCCCCACCCCTGATATCCTGGGCGTGGCAGCCCCGGTGGGGATATAAGGCGGCCGGGTGGCATGCACTTCTCATTCCTGTCCAGGTTCCCGTACCGGACGGTCCTCTCTCGCTCCTGAGATTTTGTTTAGTTATTTCAATCTTCTTTTCATATTTACTCTTTCATATTTACTCTTCATTTATTCGCTTCATCAAGATGGGTCTTAAGCTCAAGAATTACCCACCAGCTTCTTCAACCTCGGCCAACACGCCTCAGCCCTCATCGTCCTCCGCTCCGATCCTAGAATACCTCATGACAGCGCAGATTCTGAGCTGCCTGACGATGCCGCCGCCGCCGCCGCCACCGCAGCCTGCCTCGATGCCCAGCCTCTCACCATTGCCACCAACATTGCAAGAGGTTGGCACACCTGCAGCATCGGAAGAGACTGGCGCACCTGCAGCTTCGGAAGAGGTTGGCGCACCTGCGGCATCATCAAAAAACCCCAGCGGACGAGTCCTGATAGCCTCTCCTGCACTCTCGCTGCTATCAGACTCGGGATCGGAGTCTGCGGTGTTTCAAGAGGCGTCAAGGTCGAGGATAACCCCCTATAGCCGCACAAAGAAAATCCTATCCTACACCAAATCACAATGTCCCTCACCCATATCCCCCATGCCATCCACACCAACCAAAGCACCCCGTAAATCCATCTTTTCCCCTGAACTTCCCTCCATAGACCTAACACGCTCTCCTACCCCACCCAAAATTGTTTGCTCCATTCCTTTTGACCAATCTTTGCCTCTTCCACCCCCTTCCACCCCTATTTCTTCTAGCCAGCCTAATTCGGAGAAGCTCCAAAACACTAAGAGTCCAACACAAAAGAAACGTAATCGTGTTAAATGCCCTGCTGGCAAGCGTGATAAATGCGATTATGTTTGGTTTAGCAGAGAGGCTGTGGTTCTTTGTTGTCCGAGTTTTGCTCTTCCAGAAAAAGATCGTTGCCAACGACACTTGAATAAGAAAATCAAAATTCCGACACCAAAGCCCTATAGCCTTAATATTATGCCTGAAAAGTCCAAGTTCAAACACCCCAACAGTCCGCAGAAGCTGAAAATTAATAGGCTCAAGAGGGACAAAAAATATTATTTCATTGTTCAAGCTTATGGAGCATTTAACATAAATGTGCAAATCATTCTAAAAGGTGATGGCCGCCTTCATAGAATGAAAGTACCACCTGCGATGGTACAAAGAGAATTTTTTGTCCCCGGGGCTTATTTAATTCGAAGAAAAGGATGCCTATCTGTTTGGGAAATGGACTAGGACATGGGCTCACCAAAAAATCAAAATTGTTAGGTTGTGTTGGACAATATTTAAAAGTCTTTTTCCAAATTATTTTTCCAAATTTAGTCTTAACCCTCTTAAAGTAAGGGAGAGGGGTATTATACAAGTCAAGTAATGAAAAAAAAAACACTTGACTTGTATAATACTTTAACCTGGCGGTGATGTAAAGTCACTGGGACAATCTCAAACCGTGTCCTTGAGGGTGAAGACTAAGTTACAAAAATCTTTAACAAATAAAAAACTTACCTCCAAACGCTTGTAGCTTGCTACAAGTGTTTGGAGGTAAAAATTTTTTAAAGTTTGAATGACCTTGACCCACATAAATTACTGTTTAAAGTAAACTGCTAACCTTACAACTTATGTCGTGTATCACGTGATACCCCCCACTCTAACGCTTTTAATAAGCTTGTATGAGCCGTTCATTTGCTTCAGTCCGTTCCTATGCTCTGTGGTAAACATGTCACAGTACAATAACAAAGGTGGTGACTTCTTGATAAATGAACACAATGCTTGGGAAGTGCTAAACCGGCATAGAATGGAAGTTGAGTGTTGTATAAGACGAGATGGGTCTACATTTTATCTATGTATTATAAACAAACAAACCCACAAGTATGAACACTGGACAAAAATTAATTATAACAACATAGATGAGCTGTTTGCTTGGGTTTTTGAGGTGTGTAAAGTTATTGAAGAAACCAAAATGATGGGTGTGCTAAAGGTATGTAAAACCGATGACCGCGAGGACTAAGGGAAAGTTAGTGGAAGTCCTTAAGCTATCCCCCCCCACCCCCTCCCTCACCCCGGGGTTACCCCCACCACTAAAAATGGATATATATAGGAGTGGTGATCAACCGTCTTCTCATTCTGCTTTACACTGTTTAGCTGAATACTACCATGTCAGCCATGAACATTCCAGCCTCTACCTCTGGCCCGACCGCATCCAACTCTGGCTCAAGCTCTGGACCGATCCGGCGGGACCGCCTGTCAAAGAGTCGCGTTCGGTTCTTCGGATTCACTCCGAGCAAGACGGAGTTGTGCAGCAGTGGAGCCTCCAGAAGAGAGTCTAGCTTGTATGAAGAACTCCAGCAGGTAGTGCCAGGTGTAGTGGTTGGTGCATCTTCACAAGAAGATACTGTTAGAGCTGCTATAAGATATATTAAAGGTTGTAACGTAATGATAGAGGAAAAGGACAGGTTGTTAGAGGAAAAGAAGAGGTTGTTGGAGAGTGCACACAGTGAAATACTTTTGATCCGGAAAGAATGGGAAAAACTAATTATGAAGTGTGACAGATTGTTAGATGATAGTGATGATAGTGAGGATGAGAGTGGATAGGTGTGGGTAAAGACTTGGACTGGGACTTGCGTGTTTGTATGAATGTGTGTGTGAATGCGGAATACAGAGCGGGGGATAGATCACTCTGTGGCAATGGACTAACATGCCACTTAGTGATCTATCCCCCGTTCTGGTAATGTTTTTGGATGACCTTGACCCACTTTACAAGGTTAACTAGTACCCCCCACCACTGATAAGTGTATATATACGGGTATTAATGTGCAGTTTGGTTATTCTGCTTTGTACCGCTTAGCTGAATACCGCACTGTAACATGGCGTCCAACTTTAAAACATCTTGGGCTTCCTCTTCTTCTTCAAGAAGGCGTGCTGCCAACGTGCTGCCTGCTACTCGTGGACCTGCTCGACCATTCCACAGCATAACTGTTGCTCGGGCAAACGCCTGCAAAGCTCCGATGCTACGGACCTTGCTGGAGGTGAGCCAAGACGGGCAAGGCTTGCTCAGTCCTGGCCAACGGCAGGAGCAAGAAAGGCGTATGGCGTACTTCAGGCTGCAGGGTGTAGTTCCCAGCTTGAAGTTAGGCGATCCCAGAGTAGCAAGCATCAACGAGGCAGCGGACTACATATCACACCTTCACAGTGTTTTAGAAGTAAAGGACCAACAAATTGAAAACTTAAAAGAACAATTGAAACAATTTAACTTTAATCCTGTGGAGTTTGTGGAAGCAGTGATGAGTGATAGTGATGATGAAGGAACTGAATATATATTGGGTATGTAATGAAAGACTTGGACAGGGACATGTGTGTGTGTGTGTGTGTGTGTGTGTGTGTGTGTGTGTAGAATACAGAGCGGGGGATAGACTACTTTGCGGCAATGGATTAGCATGCTGCTTAGTGGTCTATCCCCCGCTCAAAGGGTAGCATTGGATGACCTTGACCCACTTTACAGCAAGGACAACCGGTTAACTGGTATAAAAGAGGGGGTCTATACATCTCGACTTCATTCTGCTTTGGACCTTCCAGTGGAACGCTAGAAACAATGAGTGGATCGCTGCTTGGTGCTAACTTGGACAGGTATACTGTGATGGTGCATTATGAAAACTGTAGAGAAATGTTGACGGCTGTGTATGAGTGTTTGGTGAGAAGGATTTTTCAAGAAAACTGCGAATTTATGTTAGCGTGGAAAAGAAACTTGTTTGTTGATGGCCATGCTACAATGCAAAGCATGAACCACCTCCATGTGTTAAAAGTAGGACATCATAATTTGGACGAACTGGACGATATGTTTAGGGAGCTGGAGTGTTTGATACATCAGGAATGTAAACCATGTGAAATTGAAATTTTTAAATTGGATATGGAATTAGAATAAAATGTGTTAAACAGGACTTGGACTTGGACTTGATTGAGGTTTTGTAGAACAGAGCGGGGGATAGATCACTTTGCAGCAATGGACTAGCATGCTGCTTAGTGGTCTATCCCCCGCTCAAAGGGTATCTTTACGTGACCTTGACCCACATAAATTGTATAGTTGGTGGGGGTATAAAAAGGGTAAGCAAATTGGATGGATACAACACTTCCATGCCATGGCTCCACTCGACAACACCGTGTTCCATCGCAACAGAATTGTCTCTATTCTGGAGGTAATACCTCTAGAAATTATAGAAGTAGAGGACCAACTACCTGCGGTTGATCAGGAAGAGGAGGAGGAAAAAATAATGGATATTGAAACGGACTCTGACGAAGCTGGTTCAACGGACAATGAAGTGGACTTGCACGCCTACGAAACATTAGAGTCATCATCTGAGTCGGAAATGGAATTCCAATTGGAAATTGAAGAAGAAGAAGAAGAAGAAGAACAAGACACTCCTCATCGTCCAATGGATAGGATGTTAGTTGCCAGAAGAATTATGTATTGTCATCGCTGCCTATTCCGTGATGAGGATGATTCCGACTCTGATGGTAATGTTTCACCTTTGTAAAAGCTTAAACAAAAAGTTAAAAAAAGAATGTGAGCGGGGGATAGAGCACTTTGTAGTAAATGATGCTGCTTAGTGTTCTATCCCCCGCTCAAAATAATAATTCCAAATGACCTTGACCTACATAAACTTGCTCAAACAGACGTCTTTGAAAAAACTTGTACAAATTATTGAATCTAGACCAAATATCATCAATTTATCAAGCCTACTGATAAATGTATTACAAACGGTTGTGTAAAGGCTAAATTTAGCACATGAGTGATAACCTGTTTCCATATGACGTCACTTTCCCCACCTATCTGCCTCGGATATAAAGGGTCCCGGTGGAGTGCGCTGCTCATTATTGCGTGGACATTCACAGAGGGTGCATTCAAAGCCAAACTGTTTGAAATGGCTCTTTGCGACATTTGTGGGGAAATCTTTCAAGACGAAGATCTTTTCACCATACACAGAGAATTACATGAAGACGAAGATAGAAAAGAAGATATTACCATGGATGAAATAGACTTAGACTCAATTGACCGGTTTTTGGAAGAGCACCAGAAGCAGACGGATTACTGGGACAGCTATCTACAGCAAATGCAAAGAAGAAGACCTAGTGTGATCCAATTTGCTGGTGCTGGACCATCTACTGCTAGAAGACCTTTTGAAGAAGAAGACACTGAAGAAGAGGACATTGAAGAAGAGGACACTGAAGAAGAACTGGAAGATGTGAAACAACTGCGCACCACGGCCTTGCCAGGACGAGTTGTAACACATTTCAAAATTAATAATGTTCAATTGGAACTGGAAACATTTATAACCCAGGCTAAGGAACTTGTTGGTGGAACCTTGAGGGAAGAACTACAAAGATTAAATTTTATTAAATTTGGAATGGTGTTAGAGGCTATGTTTAACAATACTGATGGTGAAACAGCATTGAGAGCGTTCATTACCAAAAACCGAACCCTTACCTTCACCTCCAACATCGATGATATTATTGAAGAATGCTTGGAAGAACTTATAACAAAACTTCAAGAACATGAAGGAAGAGGATCTGGATGGACTTTATCATCAATTGAAGGTATGGATGTAAGGGTTCACAAGCATGGATATGGTTTAAGGGGTAGTAGTTTTATCCCTTTACCAAAGAAAATCCAAAACACTAAATCGTGTAGGAATGTGCAAAATGAAGGTAATGAATGTTTCAAGTATGCAATGTTAACCAAGTATGTTAAAGATCATCCTGAAAGAGTTGGTAGAGAATATTACGAAAATGAACACCGCTACAACTTTCAAGGTCTCACCTACCCAGTTACCTTGAAAGACATTGACAAATTTGAAAAGAAAAATCCTGGCGTTTCAGTCAATGTTTTTGGTCTGGATGATTCGAACAACGTTTATCCTTTGCGGGTAGTAAAAGATGAGCAAAGAAACCACACGGATTTGCTATTGATAACAAAGGGTGAAATTTCCCATTATGGATAAAGGACTTTGTAGCCTTGGTATGGAATCAGTTATCAAAACATAAAAGTAGGTTAACAGTGTGTAAAAGATGTTTCTGCTTTACATATAAAGAACTAAGACGTGGAGGATCAGAATGGTTGATTGAACACAAAAGACTTTGTAACGAAAATTATGAAGTAAAGATTAGTCTGCCACCACCATCTCGAGCGTGTATCCAATTTAACAAGACAGTTTACCAATATCGGATTCCAGTAGTCATCTACGCAGATTTTGAATCTACGTTAGTACCACAGGAGCTGCCGGACGGTGAAGTGACTAGAAGAACAAAATATCAGTTGCATCAACCCAACAGTTTTTGTCTACTAGTGAAATCAACCTTGTCTGAAAACCAATTGCAAGACTATGGTTTAACATCCACTCCAATACTCTACCGTGGTGAAGAAGCCGCTAAGTATTTCGTAGACCAGTTGTATGACATTGCTGAAAAGGTACAACGCTTGTATGGTAATGTCGTACCTATGGAACCTTTGAATGAGAATCAACAAGAAGAATATAATCTGACATCAAGATGTTATCTATGCGAGAAGAGTTTCAGTGAAGGAAATCCAAAAGTAAGAGATCACGATCACCTGACAGGTTTATACAGAGGAGTTGCTTGTAATTCATGCAATATAAATTACAAACTGCCCCACTTTATCCCTGTCGTGTTACACAATCTTAGCGGCTACGACTCCCACTTCATTATTCCAGAGTTAGGAAGAGATAATGGTAGAATTGATGTTCTTGCTACAACATTGGAAAAGTATATCAGTTTCTCAAAAACAGTAGGTAAAATTAAACTTCGCTTTGTAGACTCTTATAGATTTATGGCATCTAGTTTGAGCAGATTGTCTGAGAATCTACGAAGAGAAGACTTAAAAGAAACCAGCAAGATTGTACCTGAAGATAAATTGGACTTAGTATTACGTAAAGGAGTGTTCCCCTACGATTACATAACTTCTACAGAAAAATTTGAAGAAACCAGTCTACCACCTATTGAAGCCTTCAACAGCAAATTAAACGAAAGTGAAATCTCCGTTGAAGACTACAATCATGCTTGTAATGTTTGGAACCAACTAAACATTCAAACCTTAGGGGAATATTCCGACTTTTATATAAAATTGGACGTAACTCTGCTGTGCGATGTGATGGAAGAATTTCGAAACACCTGCTTCTCCGCCTATGGACTGGACCCTCTACACTCGTACACATCTCCAGGATTAGCATGGCAAGCTATGCTAAAGTCAACCAACTGTCGACTGGAACTTCTAACGGATATTGATATGGTGCTCATGATGGAATCTGGTGTACGGGGCGGTTTGACACAAGCTGTAACACGTCATGTCAAAGCCAACAACAAGTACATCCCCGGCTTCGACGAGCAACAACCATCGGTCTACCTTGGCTACTTTGACGCAAACAACCTTTATGGTTGGGCAATGTCAAATCCGCTTCCCTACGCTGACTTCAAATGGATCGACCCGGCCACCATTGGAGACATCTCACAGATTCCAAAGGATGGTCCAAAAGGCTATATTTTGGACTGTGATTTTGAATACCCGGAGCACCTTCATGACCATCACTACGACTTGCCTCTCCTAGCCAAGACTGAAGTTTCACCGACAGGAAGATGGCCAAAATTGATGATGACCTTGGAGAATAAAGATCGTTATGTGGCTCACTACTGGGTAGTTCAACAGGCTCTTGAATTGGGTCTACGTATAGTAAGAATTCATAGAGCAATTGAATTCACCCAGTCTTGTTGGTTGAAACCATATATTGATTCCAACACTACAAGAAGAGCTGCAGCGACAACAGCATTTGAAAAGGACTTCTATAAATTAATGAACAATGCCATCTTTGGGAAGACCTTGGAGAACAAAAGAAAACACAAAAATGTAAAATTAGTGAGTGATCCTAGGAAATTGGAAAAATTAGTGCAAAAACCAAATTTTGGAACATCTATGATTATAAACGAAAATCTAGTCGCTGTCAGTATGAAGAAAACAACAATAGTCATGGACCGTCCGTTATACATAGGTATGTCGATTTTGGACATCAGTAAAACCCTGATGTATGATTTCCATTATAACAAAATGGTTAAACACTACGGAAGGGAAAACATTGGAGTGGCATACATGGATACGGACGCGTTTATCTACTGGATAAAGACTTTGGACATGTATGAAGACCTAAGGACTTTTCCATACAAAGAAGATTTCGACTTTTCTGACTATCCGAAGAACCATCCAAATTTTAATGAAAAAAATAAAAAAGTAATTGGAAAATTCAAAGATGAAGCAAATGGAATGCCTTTAGAAGAAATAGTGGCGCTGATGGCGAAATTGTATTCATTTAAGATGTACCACGAGAACAACACACCGACAGTGAAGAAAGCAAAAGGAGTGAAGACATCTTATTTGAAAAAACACGTGACATTTGACCACTACAAGACTTGTTTGTTTGAAGATACTACGATATCAGCAACATTCAACAATATCCGAAGCTTCAAGCATCAAGTCTACAGTGTCACCGAAATTAAAAAAGCGTTGTCAGCTCGGGATGATAAAAGACACATTATGCCCGACAAAATCCACACTCTTCCTTTTGGCCACTACTCTCTAAACCCTATCAACTAGTAACCTATTCTTCGTCCTTCTACAAATACGACCTTATTCCTTTCTCCTTCCGTAAAAAAATGGGGAACACGGCAAGTCCAACGCCGTGTTCCCCATTTTTTTACACAAATTTGGATGACCTTGACCCATATAAATGATGTGAATATTTAAAACAACATTCATTGTGATTATACATGTGATACAACAAACATTGAAACCTGCAATATGAAGGACTTGAAGCAACAAATTGTCAACGAACTTCATAAACCTGCAAGAAGAAAGTTTCCACGAAGAAATACGGTGATAAAAGGAATTAATGATTTATATCAAGCGGATTTAATCGAAATGATTCCTTATAGCAAACAAAATAAAGGATATAAATACATATTGACTGTTATTAACTGTTTTTCAAAAATGGCAGATGCTTTACCACTAAAAGATAAAAGTGGCAAAAGTGTTACAAAAGCAATGGAAACAGCTATACAAAGAGACAAACATACTATTAAACATTTACAAACGGATGATGGAAAAGAATATTTTAATAAGGAATTTGCAAATTTAATGAAAAAACACAATATAAACCATTATTCAACCAATTCAGAAGTAAAAGCCTCAATAATCGAAAGATTCAACAGAACTTTAAAAAGTGCGATGTATAAAATGTTTTCCAACAGAGGATCGCACATATGGATTGATATGTTACCAAAACTTATAAACGATTACAATAACAAATTTCATAGGACTATCGGGATGAAACCAAACCAAGTAACTAGTAAAAATGAAAACCTTGTATTAAAACGTATAAAAACGAATACTAAACCAAAAGTTGAAAAACTAAAGCCTAAAAAATTTAATGTGGGTGATAAAGTGCGAATAAGTAAATATAAAGGTGTATTCAGTAAAAGATACCTGCCAAATTGGACCAATGAGGTTTTTACTGTATTCAAAGTACAACCTACAGTACCTGAGACATATATTTTAAAAGATAATAAAGGACAATTGCTTGAAGGAGGGTTTTATGGACATGAAATGTTAAAATCAACAGTAGGCGATGTATATTTAGTTGAAAAGGTGTTGCAACGGAAAAAAGATAAGGTCAAAGTACGATGGTTAGGATTTAATAAGACGGAAGATTCTTGGATACCTAAAAAGGATTTGATATAACGATAGAGAATCATTTTAGGTTGAACCATTACAAAGGATGGAGATAGTACCACAAAAAGAGAGTTTTACTATTAATAATATAGATGAACTCACAGTGGATAATTCAGAATTCAATAGTGGGAAACATGGCAATTTGTTACCAAACACCGTTCGTTGTCTGGTTACCGGACCTTCCAACTGTGGAAAAACTAATGTAGTATTCAATTTGATTACAAACCCTAAAGGATTACGTTTTAACAATCTATATGTATTTTCAAAATCACTACAACAACCAAAGTATCAATTATTGGAAAAGATACTGACTAATGTGCCTGAAGTTAAATATTTAAAGTTTAATGCAAGCGAGAGTGTCATGCAACCACAAGAAGCTAAACCATTCTCCGTGTTCATATTCGACGATGTATCTTGTGAAAACCAAAACACAATAAGAAATTACTTCGCTATGGGTCGACATAACAACATAGATAGCATTTATATTGGTCAAACTTACAGCAAAATACCAAAACAACTTATTAGAGACAATGCAAACATGTTAATTGTATTTAAACAGGACGAAACCAACCTAAAACATATATATTTTGATCATGTAAATGCGGATATGTCTTTTGAACGATTTAAAGAGTTATGTGGAAAGGCTTGGGCTGAAAAGTATGGGTTCCTAACAATTATGAAGGAACAACCGCTAAACAATGGTCGATACAGGATAGGATTTTAATTTATATTAATACATTGAACATGGTATAAACTATTCATTGTTGTACAACACGTCTTGCTACAAACATGGTTAACCAAGAAAAATTAGTAAAAGAAATAAAATCACTTAGTGATTCTATTCGGGCTAAAAACAGAGCATTAAAACTAGGTATCAGCGAAAGGGAGAAATTCCTTGAATCTACTTTTAAACCTATTACTGAACCCTTGAAACAATTAAACAAAAAATTCGCTAAACCTGTATTGGAAGGAGATGCGATTGCACCTATCACAAAGTTTGAAAGAGAAAGTGTAAAATATGAAGGTTTTAGTGATGAAGACCCGGAATCCTCTACATACAGCGGCTTTACCGGAGCAGAATCTGAAAGAGAGCTAGAATCACCAGGATATAGTGAAAGGGGACCTGAAGAAGCACCAACTGCTAGTGAAGAGGAAAAAAGAGAAGAGGCAAGAGAAGGACCGTCAAACATAAGCTTGTTGGGTGAAAACATTCATAACAAAGGACCTTTAGGAAGGAAATACATGGTAAAAATGTTACTCGGAACAATTCCTAATAAGAATTACCATAGTTATGGAGCGAGATTAACAGAAACTGGTTTAATGATAGGTAATAGCCCGTTAAACGTTGACGAACATGACAATATTGTCATTGGTGATCAAAGGTATAAGGGCACAAAAGGATTATTTGAATTATTATTTGAAAATAAGCCTTCAGTATCGTTAGTGAAAGAAAAAGACATGGAAGCATATAAAAATATTTTGGAACAGACAAATGCATATAGGAGAAAGTATTTACCTGACCAGCCTCCTTTTAGATCTAAGTCTTTAAAATATAAAGAATTCGTATCCAAGTTAATACCAACTAGAAGACAAACAATGCCGTTAACACAAAGAAAACCTGTAAAACGAAGATTTATGGCATCCACTTTGGATGTAAGTGCTCAGGAACGAAGAAAAAGAAGTAAGTCCGTTACGGGTACAGGTTTAATGAAGAAATTATATAACACAAATGTGATTTATTATAATAACATCAATAAATTGGTGAATAGAATGAAACTAATACATGAAGCTAAAGAAGCGGGTCATACTGGATTGGAAAACGAATGGGTGGCTTTAGTGGATGAACTCCGAAACCGTGGGGTAATCTCATAAAAATGCATTACTTCCTAGAGTACTATTCAGTTGCACCATGAGTGTCGACAAGTTCGGACGTTACTCCTCGGATGGGTTATATTATGCAAATAGTTTAAAAAGAAGTGCTGGTTTACCACAAACGCCCGATGGGGATTATGATATGAGTAATAAAAGGTTAAAAAACATAAAAGATCCTTCGGATGAAAACGATGCAATAAATTTAAAAATATTAAAGGAAAAGATATCGCCAACATTAAGACTACAAAATAACACATATGACGCAGAAGATCATAGAATCATCAACGTTGGTAAACCAAATCAAAACGGTGATGCAATAAACAAAGGTTATTTGTCATCTGAATTAAAAAATACGTTAAAATTCAATGGGAAAACGTATAGTGCTAACAATAAACGTATATCCAACGTAGATGACCCTAAAGATGCAAAAGACAGCGTAAATAGACGCTATTTACATTCCTTGATACCTGAAAAGACAAAAGATGGATTTTCTTTTTATAAATTTGTTATTAACGATATAGGTTATCCAAAAAATGAAAATGATGCTGTAAACCTCAAATATATAAAAGATCATTGTATCATACGTGATGTAGGGGTTATAGATTGTTTTGGTAATTGTTTAGCAAATGTTAAAGATGGTTCGGCGCCATCAGATGGTGCAACAGTGGGTCAAATGATGGAAACCTTAAAAAAAGAAACAACCTCTTTTGTAAAACAAAATCAAGTAGTATCGAAGCAAGGGGATGAATTTGTTCAAGGTAATGAAAAATTTAATTTATTAACATACAAAAATAATGCTTGGGATTGCATGGATAAAAAGTTATCAAACGTGTCATGGGGTCATGAGGATCATGATGCAGCTGCTTTATCACAAACCGTACATCTAGATCCAAATTTACACTTTGCAGTGTTTACATGTAATAATAACAATATTACAAACTTGAGAGCAGGAAGACACCCGAATGATGCTGCAACTGTAGGACAGACCATCACAACATCATTTAAGGATAGTAAAGTGTATACTTGTAATAATAAACGTATAACAGACCTTAAATACCCTGAACATGTAGATAATGCCGTCACTGTTAATTTCCTTGTAAAAGTTTTAGGTAATGCGTTATTTGATTTTCACAATCATTTCACACCGGAAATTCTTCAAGGGGGACCAGGTCATAAAATTTGGGACGAAGCCGCGAGAGGTGGTTGGATTAAACGGGAAATTTTTAAAAAATACTTTATTAATCCTAATACGCAAAAGTTTAGATCATCAGATTGGGGTGATATTGATATTTAATATAAGATCACTATAAACGATTTCATTTATGTCCAACTCGTCATAGAGTTAACACATGAGTTGCACATTGCGATTATAAAAGGACAATAATGACGTTCAAGTACATCAGTCCATATCGAGACACTGCAAGGAAAGTAGGTGGGATCACGTCCACAGCGGTTTCTCTGTTAAGTAAAGCTTTAAATCGTATTCCAGTAGGATCTATCGTAAATAGAGCAATAGACGCTTTACCATACGAATTTCATATACCGGGAGGTTATCAGTATTGCGGACCAGGAACTAAATTGAAAAAACGACTGGAAAGAGGTGATCCAGGCATAAACAAGTTAGATCAGGCTTGTAAAGAACACGATATCGCATATTCCACGTTTGCCGATTCAAAAAATAGATCGATAGCAGACAGAAAGCTTGCGGACATAGCTTGGCAACGAGTAAAATCAAGTGACGCTAGCATAGCAGAAAAAGCAGCAGCTTTAGCAGTAACAGCAGGTATGAAGGCTAAAACAGCAGTAGGAGGTGGAAAAAGGAGGAGAAGAAGGGTAAAAAGGAAGTCAACCACAAGAAAACATGGAGGAAATATAAGAAGACGACGATCTAGCAGAAAAGGCAGGAAGAAGCCCACCGTGTGGTCAATGTGAAAAACGGGGCAGGTCTTTACCTAAGACCTTATCGTGCATATTAAATGAAAAAAATCAATTGGTCATACCACATAAAGCATTAACCAATATTGAATTATTTAAATATATTTCCTGTTTAAAAATACCATTTTTCCGCGGTGTGTTTATGAAAGACAGTTTACCAAAGAAAATGTGGCAAAATGAGACTGGAATTGTAAATTTGGATAATACTGAAGGGCCTGGCACCCATTGGGTTTGTTATAAGAAACTAAATAACAATGTATATTATTTTGATAGTTTCGGTAATTTGCCACCACCAAAAGAACTTCAAAATTACTTTACATCTGCTAAAAACATATATTATAACTATAAAAGAGAACAACCTGATAATACTTCAATATGCGGCCATTTATGTTTGGAATTTTTAGCTAAAAGTATCAGTCACTATTGAGATGTCTTCCTATACGGTATCATTAACAGGAAAATCGTCCACTTTACGAAGTATCCTTTTTCCAGCGTTACGCTTGCAAAAAGGAAGATTTTGGGAAGCGGCACTATTGGATTTTACAACTTACAACTCTATTCCCAATGTTACGGAAGGTAAAAATAACGTATTGCATTATTATAAGGGAAAAGATGCCAGTGGGAAATTTGCAGACTTACAAGAGTGTAGGTTACCCACAGGTTCTTATGAAATCGATCACATAAATGAATTTTTGCAAACTAAAATGGGAAAAGACAATATAACATTAAAAGGTAATAATAATACGATGAAAGCTGAAATTACTTCCAAATATTATATAGATTTTACTCAACCACACTCAATTGGTGATTTATTAGGATTTTCCAACGATCAGCCCGTTTTAGAACCAGATGTAACACATTCCGGTAAGAAAACAGTAACAATATTAAAAGTCAATAGTATAGACATAACTTGCAACATTATACAAGGAGCTTACAGGGATGGGGCTAACACCCATATCATACATACATTTTACCCAAGTGTACCACCTGGATTTAAAATTGTTGAAAAGCCACAAAACCTGGTATATCTACCGTTGAACACCATTTTTATTTCAGACATCGTGTTGAGCGTATTGGATCAAGACGGTAACTTGGTAGACTTCAGAGAAGAGCCTATTACGATTAGATTACATTTAAAATCGACACTTTAATACAAAAACCATGGGTTTAACATTTAAAAGCGAACAACCTACGGGAAACCGCATTAGTAGCTCTTCAGCTGTGGAGGAGTTAACACGCGAGAACATTCGTTTCTTAGAGAGAGTTAGATTAAAATTAACCGATTATGGATATACTGGATATAGCGCAGGGTCCAACATTCGACGAAACCCTATGGGAAAAGAATATCACACCCACAACCCTTACACTTCATCGAAATTAAACAATAACGATGAAATTCGTATTCCCATACAACATCAAGACATTTACACACTACCATGTGAAAGTTACTTGTATATTGAAGGAAAAGTTACTAAAAAGGACGGTACTACTGCTGGTACAACAGTTCCATTTATAAATAATCCTATGGCTTTCCTGTTTGATGAAATTAGATATGAAATATCAGGTGTAACAGTTGATTCTACTAAAAAAGTAGGTATTACAACGACTTTAAAAGGGATAACATCTATATCACCTAATGAAACCAATTTACTTCAACCTGCCGGATGGGTTTTACCTGAACATGAAACAATCACTCCAAATACAAATGGATATTTCGATTTTCATATCCCTTTACGTTTGTTGCTTGGGTTTGCTGAAGACTATAGAAAAATAATATTAAATGTTAAACAAGAATTAGTTTTATTGAGATCTTCTAACGATAAAGACATTATTAAAGCTCCAGATGGTACAACAGATGCAACTTTAGAATGGAAATTAACATTAGACAAAATTGTATGGAGAGTTCCACATGTTAAATTAGCTGACGAGCATAGAATGCTACTATTAAGGAAGTTAAAAGCTGATCGTGATATTGTAATTCCTTTTAGAAGTTGGGAATTCCATGAACATCCAAGCTTGCCAGCTACGGATCGTCACACTTGGACTGTTAAAACATCTAATTACGTAGAACGAGCCAGGTATATTATATTTGGTTTACAAACAGGTAGGAGAGACAGCATCACAAAACATGCAGGCAAATTTGATCATTGCAACTTAAAAAATATTAAAGTTTATTTGAATTCACAATTTTTCCCCTATGACAATTTGAATGTGTCATTTGCTAATAAAAAGTACAGTATTTTATACGATATGTATGCGAGATTCCAAAATTCATATTACGGTAAAACGAATACACCTTTACTATCACCAGAAGAATACTTAGATGGTTACACAATAGTTGTAATTGATTGTTCTAAACAAAATGAATCAGTAAAATCATCAAGTGTTGACATAAAGATTGAAATGGAGTTTACTGCAGCTATACCTGCAAATACAACTGCATACTGTTTAATTCTACATGATAAAATTGTAACGTACACACCTCTAACTGGAATTGTTAAAAATGTACTGTAAAAAACCGGTTTTGTTTCATTCCGCGAGTATAAAAGCAGAGCGTACAGACCGCTCCTCATCAGTTTGTTGCCTACTGTTGTATGGGTAGCATCGTATTCAATATGGCTTCTCCTAGTGGTACACCTGAAAATGTGATAGATATTGAGAAGGAGATATCTGAGTTTTTAGATCCTCGAGGTCACCAGGAAGGAGGTGAACAAAACGTTTGCGGACAACTTCACGCCAGTAATAATGTTGAAGAAAAAGGTAAAAGAAGAAAGAATATACAAAAGAGAAAAAGGGATATTGAAGATAATATTTCTCCAAACATATTGAGTGAGGTATTTTTGCGAATATTTTACCCAATCTCTTCCAGTTTGGACAAAAGTGTTTTAATCGGTGTTATGAAATCTACAGATTATTCCCCTACTGTAATTTTAACTCATGGACCCAAAATGATTTTGTTTACGGACAGTGCTTGGGAATCATTTATGAAACACTTGCATCTGCTAGAATGCTATTTAAGTAGTAACATGTTTGGAAGAAAGACAAGAGTAGGACTTTTGGATTCAAATGTGGAAATCGATATTATTAAACAACGTGGTGATCATCAGCTGCGGTTTAGAGACACAACAAGACATGATAACAAAATTCAACTTAATCGAGAGGAGTTTTTCATTTTAACTTGTGCTACTGAACCTATAACAAGATACTTGAGACAACTGGTGTTTTCAAGTTCGATTATTAAAGATTATCTGGAAGACACTTTGGACAAACAACCGGACGCACCTATATTATACGGACCTGTGGATACTTCTATATTTAATAGAGTTCCTCATGAAGTACAGATGGGGAGACAATTGGAAAAGTACGCTCAACTACATAAGAAATCAGTAAAACAGGAAGAAGAGGAAGATGGAGGAGAAGAATCAAGTGTTAGTGATGAAAATGAAAACAAGGAAAATATAAAGATGGAAACTTAAATGACAATGGTTAGTTTTTAAAACAATAACCAACATTTTGTGGGGTTAGGCCTATTGGGGACGGTGCCCACGTTAAATATACACAAACGCGCCAACAACTGTACGGCCTGGTATAAAAGTAGTACCTACCGTGGTGTGGAAATCAGTTGACCTCCTGACTTCGTAATGAGCAGACGTGTGACCTTCAAAATGGACAAGGGAGAAGAAGAAGAACAAGTAAAGTCCAAGCCTGGTATTATTGAGTTTCAAGCGTTTCGTGGTAATGATGATAGATTCATTATAAAAGAACTTGTGTTTTTGGACATGAATACAAGTGTTCCTTATTCGTTTTTATTTAAACCACCATGTTCTTATTCGTCTTTAACTAGTAAAGCCGCTACTACCAACAGATGGATTTCAAAACACTTCCATCATATCAATTGGTATGATGGTTTTACAAGTTACACGGACTTGTATCACATTATGCATCACTTTTCAGACAAGTTTACCAATATTTACACAAAGGGGCTGGAAAAGAAAAGATGGATCGAAGGATTTACTCATGTTCCGGTTAATGATATGGAATTGGATAAGAATTATCAATACATGCTGGAAACCATATGTATTTGTACAAAAAGCCCAGAACATGATAAAGATAGACATTGCGCTTTGAAAAATGCCTATAAACTCGCCTCTTACCTTCAAAATGGGGAATTGGGGAGTGGTGGGGGTAACGGAGAGTATATAAGTGGGGAGCAGACAGGGACCTGGCATGAGTATTACTCGAGATTCCGAGACGACAACATCTCCGAGCAAGAAGACGATCTGTAACCTGACCATGGCATCTCACCAGTTCCTTCAGACTTTGGTCGAGCAGTTCAATGCTCACTCCAAGTCAACAATATTACCTGTAAAGAAGTGCTCGGAACTAAAAGACGAGAAGCACTACATAATCCATGCTATGAAGAAGATGGAGACTACAGTTGGGGAGGCCATCTTCTGCAGTCTCAGCGAGGCGCCATTTACTCCGGGGGATGAACCAAAGTTCCAGGTGTACCTGCCCAAGAGATTCGTCCATCTTCTACAAAACGAGGATCTTCGCTCTATTCAACCCGGGTGTCTATACCTGGTGTCCCACGGCTGCACGGGTAGCAATTCTACAGAGTTGACCATCCACATCGCTGACAAGCAGCAGTGTTAGATTTAAGTTTTAATGTTGTACATATGTTGTTGTTGTAATGTTTTATAAATAAACGAATCATAAAAGACAAAAAAATAAAAAAACAAAAAAAAACAAAATGCAACATATCAATATGTGACAGACTTCACGTATTGATATGTTGCATTTTTTTTAAAACTTCGCGGGTGACCTTGACCTTTGACCTTTGCATTTCACAATTACCCCCACTACCGTAATTACCCCCACTACCGCACTAGGATTCAAACCTGCTTGGATGCAAAGAACGGTCAGTCTGTTGCCAACTAGCAAACGATGAGCACCTTGTACGAGCTTTGCTTACAACGAGTTATAACTGACGCATCTTTATTCCAGACGGCTTTACGAGATAATATCCCTATAACAGTAAAGCAGGATATCGAGGAGTACAAGAAAGATAATAGAGGGTATTCGGGATACTCCTGGTATAGGTTCCAAGACGGGGAAAAGTTTTGTAGGCCTTGTGGCAATGCTGCCGTCAGAGACCTTCGACGGTTCGTACAGGAAGGTGGTAGAAAACAGTTTGGATTTCTAGCACCAATGTTTAGATTTGAAAACTACAAGGACACCTGTGCTATTTGTTCCATCCCTTTGTATCAATGGAAAAAGTTTAGAAGTGTTTAATTGCATCTTCCATACCCCCACCACCATCACCCCCACCACTTTTCCATGTACCTCCAAACGCTGTGCCTCGGCTTCATTTCTACTCCAGCAGCCAACCTAGCAACATCAGGATGTCTCTCAACGTCAGTTGCGCAAGTTACGAGGAGGTGAGCATCAAGACTCAGCAGGAGCTAAACGACTTATACAAGGAGTTGCAGCTGATGGTGGCACGAGGCTACCGTATAAATGTGCAAGTTTACGCTTGCAATATACGGAACACCCGGCAGTCAAAGGAAGAGCCTGGACACTCCTCGACGGCTTCCTCACCAGCGTCCATGAAGACCGAGCCAGACAACTTGGACTACTTCAGCTGACTAGCAGTTGTATTTCTTGTCCTAACCATTGTAGAATATGTATATTTTTTCATTATATTAAAGAAGTAAAAGAGCAAAAACACCTATCTTGTTACTGACATATAAGCTCAGTAACAAGATAGGTTTTTTAAAAACACAATTTGGATGACCTTGAAACTTCCCCCTCCACTGCTTTGTTACCCCCACCACTTGACTATTGGTGTACATGGCACATCGCAATTGGAAACCTCATTCCATCTTCAACAGCCACACCGACAACATCAACAATGGCAAACCTACCAACAGATGAAAGATGTCCTCACGCATGTTGTGACTTCGTCCACGAGTTGGAGAAGAGGATGCAGGAGAGGGCGATAAGAAGAAAACAGATCCACTCAGAAAATATCATGATAGTCAACGGCTATCTTTTATTGTTCGGCCTTATTATGGTTGTACTTTTCATACTGTATGGCATAGTCACATGTGTCGGCAAGGTTGCAGAAGAAAACGCTCGCCACCATCAATTGGTAAGTTTCAATGTTACTTTGTAAGTTTTCCTTTTTTTTAAAACTCCGTTTGGATGACCTTGAAAATTCCCCCACTACTCCACCACACCCCCCACCACTTCACCATGTTCCTGCATGAGCATCACATCAACCGTCATTCCTTGTCCGACAAGCAACCATGGCAGACAACAACACCATCAGCCAAGCTGACTCCACTACTGATGTCGGTACAAGTACGGGTTGGACACTGTCGATCGATAGTGTACACTATTTGGAGTCAATTTGCGAACGTATGAAGGAAATACTGCGGGACAACCCTGGGATCATAATACAAATGAATTTAAATTATGATTGGTCCCAAGTTAGAATGCAAGGGGACGACAACAACGGTCAACAATCTCCACAATATTCGCCCATGTCCCCGATCTACCCTTACGGCGAGTCTGACGTCGATGAAGATGAGGCTGATGAAGATGCAGGGGGCAACGAGGCTGAAGAGGAGTAAGCTTCATTCCTTTTTTTTAAAACCTAAATTGGATGACCTTGAGAATTCCCCCTCCACTATTTCCTTTTTTTAAAACCCAAATTAAATGACCTTGAAAATACCCCCTCCACGTACTTTTGGTTTACCCCCTCTACTTTTCAATACTGTTACCACAGTCTGTAGCTCACATCATTCCTTGCTTAGCTATCATGGCGGACAGCACTCTTTCTCGAGTTGACTCCACTACGGATGAAGAATGGCCATTTTCCTGGAATGTTCATCTGCAAGACTCGGCAGAAGTGGATATGTTGCATGAGAAATTGGTGTATGTATTAAACGAAAACCCCAACATTGAATGTAGAATGACTATGGATTTCGATGCGACAGGGGTCCACACTCAACCTTCCACTTCCAGCCAGCCTGAACCTCAGCTACAGCCGAAGAACTTTACACATCTTTACACTCCAATACGGCCGGAGGATGTGGTTATCAGCGAGGCAGACTCTACTACAAGTTATATTGAGCCAACGAATTGGAAGCTTGTTGTTGACACCTTACACAAGGTGGACTTAGTATGTGACAAATTAAAGGAATTGATGATGCAAGATCCTGGTCTTCGTTTTAAAATTGATTTGTTTTTCATCTGGGGAGCACCTGCACGGGGCTCTTCGTCTGACAGCTCTCTAAGTACAACGGACGAGGAGGAGGAGGACGACTAGTTATCTTTTTTAAAACTCCGT
This sequence comes from Neoaliturus tenellus, assembly GCA_030545055.2. Lineage (NCBI taxonomy): Eukaryota > Metazoa > Arthropoda > Insecta > Hemiptera > Cicadellidae > Neoaliturus > Neoaliturus tenellus. The sequence continues at coordinate 272,029,552 of CM061533.1, read as the reverse complement.
TTGGATGGCCTTGACCTTTCCCCCTCCACTGAGTTTATTTAAGGTGCACTCTCAATGACTGCAGCATCATTTCATCGCGCACCTTCACCACAGCAACATGGAGAGTCAACTCAACTACTGTTGCGAACAGAAATGTTTTTCATGGCCAAATGACATTGATGTTGCGGATGGCCTGGCGTGTAGAAAATGTGAAGCTTTTGGTCAATGCATGTGTAAGTGCAAGTCTTGGAAGAAGCCGAAACCGGAGTTGAAGACATTCCATGTGTACCAGATGAGAGGGCATAAGTACACTTGTTGCCCTGAACGTTGCATTGAATTCACATTAAAACAGCTAACTGGCTGCAAACTGTGCAACAATCATTTTGCAGGTTTTTGCAAACATTATTTAGGAGCCTGTCAGTACAGATCAACTTGGCATACAGAAGCACTCACTATCAATGAAATCGCTATAGATACACAAGAGTAGTCTTTCTACTCTTTTCTTTTTTTTTAAAACTCCATTTGGATGACCTTGACCTTTCCCCCTCCACCCACCTTAGTTTATATAAACCCCATTCCCACTGACCACAGCATCACTTCATCGTGCTCCCTCGTCAAAGCAACATCAGCTATGGAAAGTAAGCGCATCTCATGTTGCGAGCATAGGTGTTTGGAGATACAAGGCGTCACATATTGTGCAAAGAAGCGTTGGGAGGAAGAGACGGGGACAACCTATTGCTGTGAGGATAAGTGTTTCCTCTTACCAAAGTGGCAAGTGGATGGGCTGGCCTGCCGGCAATGTGAATGCTTCGGATGTTGCAGGTGTAGATGCAAGAACCAACAGCTGCCACCACCGGTACTACAAACTTTCAAAATCTACAAATCCAAATACTTTTATACTTGTTGTCCGCAGCGGTGTATTAAATTTCACTTCTCCAATCTTACCAATTGTCGGAAGTGCTACGGACACCCTGATGGGTGGTGCACCTGTTTTCTGGACTCCTGCCGCTACAGATCGGATTGGTTTACAGATCCGTTGGAAATTGATGAGGTCGCCCAGGAAGCACAAGAGTAGTCTTTCTACTCTTCAATTTTTTTAAAACTCCATTTGGATGACCTTGAGATTTCCCCCTCCACTTCCCCATATACCTAGAGTACACAGAGCCTGACAGTCAGTCACTCGGTGGCTGTCGTGGGGTGCGCATCGGTGTCGGCGCTCCGTTGTTACGTTTTCAAGGTCACAGTAATATGAAATTGGGGGTGTTGTGCTGGTTCAAGGTCACCTGAGGGATCACCGATTGGCCATATAGGCAAGGTCATGTCACAAAATCTAGTTTAACTTGGCACTTTTGCCGTTTCTCGTCGCAAGTTCGCTCCAAGTCGTCAAGGTCACGGGAAATGTGACTGAAACTCGGAGCGTAGTGCGAGAAACGGCAAAAGTGCCAAAAAATTTTAAGTTTCGGCGTGACCTTGACCTCAGTGGCGTCGGTGACGTCGTTTTGATGACATAAGGGGTGATGACGTCATCAGCACGTCATTTCTGTGACGTCATGGGTGTGACGTCATCGAAATGACGTCATTAGTGATGACGTCATCGATTGCGTCATCGATGACGTCATCGATGACGTCATCGGTGAGGTCATTGACCTCGATGACGTCATCCCTCAGGTGACCTTGAACTGGGCCAGCATCCCCAATTTCACACTACTTTAGTATATTTCTTAAGGTTTAAAAATATGTTATTGGTTTGACATCTGAGTGTACTGATGTAGACTGAGATTACGGCAAAGCGAGCGAATGCGGGCAACTTGAACATTTCCCCGCCGCGCGCGCCGTGTTGTATCGGTTGGTGCGTCGCCTCTCAGTCGTAAGCATCACTCAGTTCTCAACTGTTTGACACATGTTAAGACCTTGCTGCTAAAATTACGCGTGTAAAAATGGAACAGTAGCCTGCAATAATTATTTATGTAAAAGGGACTTAATTTTCAACAACGTAACATTGTTAATATTTATTGCCAGTTTTGGTTCCGGGGGATATTCCCTACTCTTTGCTTGGCTTATGTAGCATATAAGAGAGCTGTGATTTATGACACAAGGGACGGAACACGGACGATGGAAGTCACTTCTGGTGCCGCGCAAGGTTCAATACTCGGCCCGGAACTGTGGAACTTTGCTTATGACAGCCTCCTGAGGTCCGAGATGCATGAGGAAACCATGTTGGTTGTGTACGCCGATGACGTCGCAGCTCTCATTGCTGCAAGCAACGTTGAGCTGGCCCAACTTAAGTTGAACCGAGTCATGCATGTGGGCAACACCTGGATGTCCGATTACGGTCTCTCGCTTGCTCTCAGTAAGACGGAGATTGTGATCCTCAAGAAGAAGAGGATTGACACGCGTTCCGAGTGGGAAGGGATGTGGTCCTATCAACTCGTGCTGCCAAGTACCTCGGAATTATGGTGGACACCAAGTTAAGTTGGAGGGAACAGATCTTCCGCACGGTGGACTGGTGGGCAAGGCCGCTAAGGTAGTCACTTACCTTAGTAGGCTGATGGCCGATTTCGAGGGTCCAAGATCCATTCCATTTTGTTTGACTTCTCCCATAAGGATTAAAAGGTGTTAATGGTGGCTCCCACTACCCTCACAGACCCGTACCTAGCGTTAGCCATACCGGTCCTGTCTTGCGACAAGGAGAGTTATGGAACAAGTGCTCCAAATCACATTAAGGCGGATTGGACCCCCACAAGATCCAAGCAGAAAACGTCTGTTGATGTCCGCGGTCCAGTCTAGAGGTGTGGCCAGACGCTCTCGATAAAGGTGCTGCTATACATCGACGTCACGTCACGTCACGTCGCGTCACGTCCACGTTCGCATGGTATGCTCCCTGTGTATTGAAATGGAACCGGCTATACATCAACGTCACGTCACGTCACGTCACGTCTTCATTCGCACTCGAATGCTCTGAGGAGCATTCGGGTGCGAATAGGTGCGAATGGGTGCGAATGAAGACGTGACGTGACGTGACGTGACGTGACGTTGCTGTATAGCCGCTACCAACGTCCATTCGGCCGTTCGGCTTTCGCCTCGGGTATCTTCGTACGCAATCGGGAAACTTCGGAACCAATGAGAGCAAGGGTGGATTTTGTCCGAATGTTTGTTTTGTTTACTTCCGAGCGCGCGGAATCCGTGAGAATTGGCGGAATGGACGCGACGTCCAGTGCGAATGCGAATGCTTGACGTCGATGTATAGCACCCCCTCCGGAATCGCCGGATCCATCGATGCGAATGGATGCGAATGAAGACGTGACGTGACGTGACGTGACGTCGATGTATAGCAGCACCTTAAAGCGACTCGCCCTGGTTCAGCGCCAAGCGGCGATCCGGGTGTGTTCCGCCTACCGGACAGTGTCCGAGCCTGCCGTCCTGGTGATCGCCGAGTCTTCCCTGTCCAGCTCTTGGCAGGAGAGAGGAAGGCGATTTATCAGAGACAAGGTGAGATCGGCAAGAACAGAAGAGCGCTCCCGAACCTTCCAGCACTTACTGGACTGCGCGACTTAACAAGAAGGTCCTGACCCTGCTTTGGTGCCCAATTCCTGACAGGTCACGGCTATTTTCAGTTGGACCTCAACCGGTTGGGCAACACCGGTTCACCGGACTGCATTTATTGCTTGGGCGTTCCCGACGATGCGGAGCACACCTTCTTCCGCTGCCCCCATTCGGAGGGGCCCCGACTGGAGGCCACTCAATTTTTTTTTTTTTTTTTTTTTTTGCATTTTCGGTGGACTTGGCCTGCCAAAAGATCTCGGAGGATGAGGGCAGCTGGGATTGTTTATCACAGTTTGTTCGGGGCGTCCTCCTGGAAAAGAAAACCGATCTGGACCGCAAAGTGGCCCAGATCCCTTGATCGAGCGGCTGGATAAGGAGCGAGCCCCACGGGCGTAAGCAAAATTTAGGCCTAGTCTGTCGTAATGTGATAAACGATTCCAGGTTAGAATCCTAAAGAGTAGAGGAGTTTTTGTAGTGTTTAAAACCGTTTTTACGGGGTCCCACACTACAGGCTGGCCCCATGTGTGCGTAATGCATTTTTTCTGCCTCTCAAAAAAAAAAAAAAAAAAAATAATAATAATAATAAATAAATTAATAAATTAATAAATAAAATCTGGAAGGGGGAGGATGATTGTTTACTTATTTCAGGACTTTTTCAGAATTTGTTTATAAGGCGGTCTGGCGCTGCGTGCGTCGCGCCGCCTGCCCGCGCCGGGTGCATCCCGCACGCGCTCGCTTTGCCGTAATCTCACTCTACATCAGTACACTCAGATGACAAACCAATAACATATTTTTAAACCTCAAGAAATATACTAAAACCTTTATTTGAAACATATTTTCATATTATGGTTGATAAAAAATTTATATAGGGGAAAACAAAATTGTGTACTCTAAAATTTAACTTTTACCGAAGTTTTGATTTCATATCTTTTTAAATTTTGGTTTCAGAAAAAATACTTGGGTACAAAAGTTGTAGAAAAACTAATCACAAATAATCTAAAAAAAATTCCAACACGATAGTGTATGTAATACTCGGCCTATGGCCAATAAAGTGAACCACTGTAATTCCCAGGGGGGGAAAGCTTTGGAGGGGGTTGGGGGGGAAAGCTCAAGGGGGAGAAGCGGGGACTTTTGGGAAAACACACGTCTTATGTGGTTCTATCACATATATAAAATCCAGCTTTCCACCAATTAGTTGCGACAAAGGGCAATTTTTGTCGTTTATTTACTGGGCTAATAATTCTTTACTTCAATACTTTATACTGTTCTTTATAACTTCAAAACTTTATTCATTGATAGGAAACCGGCTCCTCGATTTGTTTCTTCCATTTCATTAATAAATTAAAAATTACTTTTATAATTCTTCACATCTTTAAAAAAAAAAAACTTTTCTTTCTTAAACTTAACTAAATGAATTCAAATTAATGCTAAAAATCAGTCTTTATGCTGTCCATTTTAAACTACAGTCTTTTAGAAAATATATTTACATTTTAAGTTGAGAAATGTGTACTCTTTTTACAACATTCGGGTCCTCCACTTTTTGCACAACACAACTCACATCAGAAATAAACAATAATATTTTATAGGGTCCGTCATAACGTAAAGCATGTTTACTTGAAAGTTCTTCTCCTTACTACTTAATGGATAAGTCTTGACATAAACAATTGAACCTTTCTTAAACGGATGATCACTCATTTCTTGCGAATACAGAGTCCGTTTTTTATTTTGTTAAATAGCTTTCTTGGCACTGTCCAGAGCTTTCTTTAATTTAATTTCCATTTGTTTCTTATTTAGATTAGAGTCCATCAACTCATTAATCGACCAAGCATTAGTAAGGGGCGTGTTGGGTTTAAAATTGAACACCAACTCAAAGTTGCATTTACAGTTTCATTAACGGCACTGTTCATTGCTAGTTGTAAATCACATAGAATAGAGTCCCACTTGTTTTGATTGTCATGATAATAAATCTGAAACATTGCTTTTAAATTCCTTAGATACCGCTCACTATTATTTTGCCTTGGTACCATAGGTATTATTGGTCTGTGCAAAATTCCTTTATTAAACAAGAAGTTTTTAATCTCGTTGCTTGTAAAATATTTTGCATTGTCACTGACAATTTCTTTGCAGACAGAGAAATGTTTAAAAACATTATTTTCTAGAGCTCTTATTATACATTTACTGGTGCATTCTTTCAATGGGCAAAGCCACGTATATTTACTATAATCGTCTACAACAATTAACAGGTACTTGCTAAAGTTCTTAGTTCACAATAAAGGTCCATACGTGTCAATATATAGTTTGTCCATTGCATGACTTGAAACAGATGTTATTAACGGTCCATTGAAAATTCTCCTCGCAGGTTTTCCTTGAGCACACAGCTTGCATTTTCTCACTCTATCAGTTATTTCCGGAATCAGTCCTGGCCTATAAAAATACTGGTTTATTTTCTTCCCTGTTTTAAAAATTCCTAAATGACCACCAATGTAGGAATCGTGGAAATACTTGAACACCATATCTAGAAGCATTTCAGGGAGATAAATCTTGGCTGGTTCTTTGTTTGATTTCCTGTACATTAACACTCCTTGATTCATAAAAAAATTATCTTTTCCCTCTCCATTGCTTAAACTAGAAACAATATTTCTCACTTCCGGATCTTGTTTCTGAAATTCCTTTAATTCCTTAAAACTTAAAGGAAAGTCCTTAATATTGTTACAAATCACAATTTCTTTGTTTACGGTTGTATCTTCACTTGAACGTCCTTTGCATGGCATTTTTGACTTGTTTAGTTTTAATTTATTTACATCTAGGCTAAGGTTTGCATAACTATGTACATTATTTACACTTATTTCTGGCTCCATATCTTGTTTGTCAAAAACTCTAGATAGGAAATCGGCAATGACATTGTCTTGACTCTTTACCAATACTATTTTAAATGGTAGAGACAAAATTATTCCGACCCAGCGGCCTAATTTTCCCAGTTTCTTGAAGTGCGTCAGCAGGTAGGCGAGAGCGCTATTGTCGGTTATTAATGTGAATTCCCTGATTTCCAGCAGTTTTCTAAATTTAGAAATAGCACACACCATTGAAAGCGCTTCCTTCTCGTATACCGATAAGCATTGCTCGCTGTCAGAGAATTTCCTGGAGTAAAATGCCACAGGTCTGTTTACCCCGTCGTGATTCTGAAGGAGACAAGCACCGCAGGCTCTATCACTCGCATCGCAGTGTAAGATAAAAGGCAAGTTGTAATTTGGTATTATTGGCTGGAGCCGTTCTCGGCGGTTCGCTTTGCCATTACAATGGGGAATGATAAGACTGACTACTGTTTCTACTTGACATGTCTTGATTTGTTAAATTAATATTGTACAATTGGTACATTAACATTGAAACTTTGAAAGCCTGTGGGGCGTAGCCCTGGTGTCCGATGTGAATTAGAATGTGATTCTGCTCATCTACAGGACTATACCTTTCTAACGGTATGCTCGGATTTCTTTTCTACGATGTACACGAGCTGAGAAAAAAGGAGGAAATGAAACATGCTTGCGTATTAATATATAGATACTTAGAAATACAAAGAGTACTGTAACTACATCTCAAAATTAAATTATTTCTTAACTTAAATATAAAATCTCGGACTCCCTGCCTGTGCAACAGGAAATCATGTCTCCCATGTCCAGTCATTTCCTGTCCCACGATATTGATTCCTTTGCCAACTCTGCATCCGGTCAGCGACCAGAGACCAGGGACAGAAGACTGCAAGGCCTGCATCTTTGGACAGCCGCTCGTCAAGTCCACGTGGATTGTCTAGGCCAATCAGAACAAAGCAAATTCCAATAACATCATCTGATTGGCCGATCAAAATTATGGAGAGGAGGACATCTTAACCATGGAAAGCGTCGGACGGCAGTCTCCAGGAGGTCTTCAAGAAGTACGGTTTCGGAGTCAATCGTTTTCGGTCGTTCGCGAGTGTTGTGAAGTGAAGTGAAAAATTATGGCCTGTTAGATCACTTCCGTAAGGAAGAGTAGAGTCAGTGCATGTGCGTGTGTTAGTCATTCATCGTCTCTTCAATTATAAGTATGTAACAAAATTGTCAAATTTTAATTATGTAAATTAATGTCATCCTGCTTGCTCTCTCTCTCTCTCTCTCTCTCTCTCTCTCTCTCAAGGGTAATATTTAACATTTTCTTAATTTAATATGTAAAATTTCATTTCACTGACCTCCTTAGTGCTTTTTAAATTTATTTAATACATTAATTGAATTTAAATATAAATCTTTATTAACATTTAACTCGGTAAATCACTCCAACTGCCTTTGATTGCTTTTATTCAATAATTTAACTTAGTTATTCTTGTTTAATATTTCATTGTAATGCTCATTCCCTCATTATATGTTGTTTAATCATTTGTCGAATTTGTGGAACAGTTTTATATAAATTTCATTTAGTTTTCAATATAATGGTGTAGTAACCCTTTGGAAATGAGCTTTTTATTTAGTCCCGAGTCCACCTCTTGCTGCCCCCAAACAGTAATTTCTTCCACAGATCTCATAAACAGCTACATCAGCTACATTAGCTACAGTACTTAGTTTAGAAATTTAAACTAGTACCAGGTTAACCGAGCCTAGCTCGTTGGTTTGAATTCACTTTGGTTATAGTGTCATGGTAATAAAGCTATTAAATTTCCAACAACAACCAACCAACTAAACCTCTTCACAGTTAACAGATGTTTAAAAAACAGCGAGCTTAACATTAATGTTCCTTTATTTTTGTATACCTTTCGTTGTTATTTCGTTACCAAAATAGCAAACCCATAAGACCAATGTTGAAAATAACGATTTTAAATTTAATTTTAGACCAAATTTGATTTTTCCTGGGGTTGAGGCTGTTTTAAAACTTATTTTCGGGCCGAAATACTCCTTAATGCTAAGTTTAAGCAAAATCTACCCGCTAGGTTTCGGGACAGTGCTCGTATTATAGTATAGGATTGTGGTAGTAAATGATAATCCATTCTGACTTAAACTGACAAGGTTTTATATTTGTACTGTAATATTTCATAATTGTGAAAATTTCCATGTAAAGTAATATGTGATCATTGGAAAAGTTTTCATTTGTACTGTATAATAATTTTTGCAAACAAAATCTCTCCAATAATAACTAGCAATAATTTATGATCTGTTTACGCAAACCTCCCAACATTAACATATCTAATGTAAATCAAATACAGACTGTGGTTAAAGCTGAGTTACTTGTTAACATTTTTATATAAAATTATACTGTTGAAAATTAGTTCTAAGCTATTATTATTTACTTGTTTTAATTATGTCTTTTTTTACTTTTAAAATCAAGTTGGAAAAATTGTGTTGGTCAACATGGTAAAAAGGGGTTTGAGGAGAGACCAATCTCACTAACACATTTTCCTGATTCCAAAAACTTTATGTAACTGTTTTATTCAAATTAATAATGGCGGCGAGTTACTACAAATTACAAATTGGTTACTTTCCAGTGTCCAACTTTTAGTAATTATATTATTTAATTAAAACTAAGGGTTTCATTCATTATTCACTCACAAAAATAAACCCCTACTAGTCCTTTATTGCTTCGTGTTGGCAATAAATATTTTTTATATACAAATATACTGTATACTTTATTTTCAAAAAAGATTTTCAATAACTTTGTACATTATATTTATAATAATGATTCACTTTATATAAAAATAATGAGTACAGCCAAAGAAATTAATTTTTTACACCCCCCCCCCCCCCCCGGTGATCACTAAACTTGTGATCAATGAGTGACAGGAAGAGTAGGGACAAAAGTCATCGTCAGTGAGGCAATTGAGGGGGGGCAAATTCAACTTTAGTGAAGCAAAGACTGGAGAGGGAAGGGTCAAAAGTCAACATTTGTGTTCAACTCATCATAAACATTCTCACCTGTTGTTACACATTGATGACAATGAATTTCCCCAAGGGCAATTGACATTAAACTGGTTTTATATTTACTTTATACCTAATGAATTATTACCTTGCAGGTTGCGGGTTGCATTAATGCATGCCTGTTTCATTAGTTTAGGTTTAAATGTTTAGTTTATATTCAAAATACTAGGGGGGCCGGGCTTAAGCTCGGTAAACTTATTACTTAAGACGTTTTAAACGTTTTGAATTGGCGGGTTTTCTCATGGCGTTAGCAACACCGCGTCATAAAGGAGGAATATAGAAGAAGCTTTCTCCACTCTCCGATCATCAGCGCGGCCCATTGCTATGACGATGACGAGATGACGGCTAATGAAATTGCAGTATAAAAATCACAGATAAATGAGACTCTTGCCTGTGACCAATGATTATATATGTAAAACACTCAAAGAGATAGGGGGAATAAAGTGAGTTTTAATTAAATAAGTACCAGATTAAACTTTTTCGAGCATTCAACTTGGTTTTATTCGTTTTTATATCGTGCATTTTTTGTCTGTCTGTAGAGGGTGGCGCGTGCCCCCATGCCCCCCTTGAATCCGCCACTGGATGTGTTTATAACTAAATTAGGTGATGCTATTATTTAAAGATATAATTTTTTAATTGACACCTTAACTTACTGAAACATCATCTGCTGGACGAAAATTACTAAGACATAATTAGAACACAACACAATAACATACTATAGAAAATAAACATTAAATAGGGAAATTATTTAGTGAAATTAAAGAAAATTATTGAAGAGAAAAAAATAATAAATGAAGATATATTAGGTTTTCTGCCATTAGGGGGTTATAAGCAAACATCAGGTTTATTAAATAACATTGGTTAAGGTATATAACAAATTTGATAACTTTACGTGAAGAACTACATGTGATTTGAATTTTTTGATTCTTTTCCCTATCGGCATATAAAAAAATTGGAACGAACTCGTCTGTGTTTCAAGAAAATTCAAAAGGGCAAAAGTCAACGTCAGTCAGTATGGGATATAAGCTATCCCAGATAAATAAATTACCACAATAAAGTATTCGAAAAGAAATATCCAGTAAATATATAAAAGGTATATAAAACGCTTACACGGTAATCAGTGTAATGATGCAGGTAACAAAAAAAACTCGGCATTCAAGGAAAAAGAGTTCTTAATTTAATGGTTGCTCGAACCGCACCTCAAAATACGAATTTGAGTTTAAATAAATTCGGCCTAGTATTCATTTTTTTATAAAAATGACCTGCTTAAAATTCTATCAAGAAACTTTATTAGACCATTTTCAGGCTTATACTTCCATAAAAGGGTTCAATTTTAAAGGATTTAAAATGATACAAATATATAATGTGTTAAAATTCTGTAATTTTTGACACTAGTGAAATGAATGTTTTATGAGGTCAGTATTATTTTTATTTGGTAAATAATGTAATAAAAATTAAACTACCTTTCCAACATTTCTTATAAAGGTGTACATTCCACAATGGTTTTTAATTAAATATCACTTTCACAAAAAACCTGGATTAAATATTGTAATAATTTCTTTTTTATAGTTGAGCTAGGTACTGTCTTGCTGTCTTGAGGATGATTTGTATAACATTTTCAATCTGAAGTCTCACATGTTGAGAGTCAATCTTACTATAGAGAGAGGACAAATATCTTACAATTCGGCGGACGTACTTGTAAAGAAAGGTGTGAAGTTTCTGGAAGGAAAGACCAAGAATAGACAAACAAACTCCACAAAAACAACACGAATGTAAAAAACAAGTCAGTAGGGGTATCGGTTCACAGCATGGTAATACACAGAACATTTCTAACACGGGAGAATACCATGGCTACTCCCGATATAAAGAAACAACGTAAACGTGACACGTAAACACTGATAAACGTGCAGAAGAGATAGCACATGGACGTGTTTGTTTTGACGCAATAGATTGTACAAATAATCATTACCCATTTCAAGAGTTGTGTCTGGCTCTAATTTACAATTAAACAAGCTTTAATGAGAGTAGAACTCAATTAACACTAAATATTTTTATCACTCCTTGATGCTGTGCATAACAAACCTATTGCAAAGTGAATTATAATTTTCCCTCACAAAATTTTGTTTCATAGTCACGACATATTTTGGCAAAGTGTAGCGGCATCAGTTTCTTGAAGGGGAAAAATCATTCAAAACTCTTACAGAAAGGCTTAGGCCTAGACATGGTGGACATTGTTTCCAAATCCGTGAATATGAAAACTATAAATGACTTAAGAAATGTCATTTCATGTTAAAATGTTATAAAGTCTTAATGTCAATAAAGATCAATAAAGGATGTCAATAAAGGATCTTTTAATGTCAATAAAGTACAATGCCACACACTATATCTCTAATATATATATATATATATATATATATATATATATATATATATATATATATATATATATATAAACCAGAAATAGTGAACAATGAAATGTTTCACTATTAAAATCATATCCACAAATCTATTAAAACCAATATCTTCTGGATTATCCATCACTTCCTGTCGAGATCATTCTTTAGAATAATTCCATGTAGGTATTGGAACATGTTTTGAAAATCGATTTCAAGAACTGAAAAATGCTTGTGTGAAAAAAAATAAGTCAATTATCAATACAGTGTGATTGAAAAGTCCCGGAACGGTGAAATATATTTGTTACCATTATAGATGAAGTAATGACACTTGATAATATCAATAATAGCCATAAATGTGTAATCTTTTAGGCTATTATAACTATTTTATCCCTTAAGGGAGACGGCTCACGAGGAGTCAGACAAAATTCTTAAAAGAAGCATAGGTCGAGTTTGGTATCAAATTAAAGGTCTCTCTTAGCAGAATACAATACCGCAAATTAGACTTCAAATGAATGACCGAGACTTAAATGCCATTCAAACTAGGTTTCCATTGAAATTATAGGGGTAAAACTTAAAAATGCAATAACTTTCTTAATACTCAACCTTTTAACGTCGGGTTTGTGGCTTATTTCTCCAAATGCAAAGACGTTTAAGATGATGAATGATTTGACAAAGGCTACAACAGTTTTCTGTAAGACTTCCAAGCGGGACATCTTCTTAAAGGGTGTTTAAATTAAAACTTCTTTGGCCTCTGTCACACCATAAATAGTTTTAAAGGTCTTAGCATTTGGAATAAAAAGCCACAAACCAGACGTCCAAAAGTTGAGTATTAAGAAAGTTATTGCATTTTTAAATTTTACCCATACGATTTTAATGGAAATGTCTTTGCCTGCCATTTCCGTCTCGGTCATCCATATAAAGTATAATTTGCGGCATTGTACTCTGGTAAGTGAGACTTTTATTTTGATACCAAATTCGACCCATTGTTCTATTTAAGAATTTTTTTCTGAATGGGCTTATCCCATTTCCTTTCTTTTATTTCTTCTTTTATTTATTTATTTCCTTTCTTTTTTCTTTCTTTCTTTCCTTTTCTTTCTTTTCCTTCCATTTCCTTTCCCGCATCCTTTCTTTTATCCCCTTAAGGTATGAAAATGTGATAATATCTTAAAATAGTAGACATACATGGCAATGATTGATACACCAAGTCTCATTAATTTTTCTAAAATTGTTAAAAATATGTTTCACCGTTCCGAGACTTTAATCACATTGTGCATTAAAGAGATTAGAGGTCTGAGACCTTTCTTTAAAATGAGGTAATATAACATGTTAAATACTAGACTTACTAAGTAAGATGATTGACTTATACCTTAAATATTGTATAAAAGATGTAAATACAAAATTAATCCTTTAATTTTTAACCATGATAATTTGATTAGGAGTTTGCCTGATTATTATTATACTTATAATAGTCTTAAGTTTAATTTTCTGTACATGATAACAAATGTTCAAATTTAAGGTTTTGTTCAGACTTCTGTTAGGATTTGCCCGAAGAAAAAAAAAACAAGATCAATATGCACAATATTTAGTTGCACAGTTGCACTCCTCTATGTCTTGTCATGATTAAAAGAAGTATGGATAGTTTATAAAAAGTCATCCTGCATATTCTAAATAAATGAATAAAAAATACATTTCAAGAAAGTAAGTAGTCTTTTGGATATCAGAAGAAAGTCAATGAAATTGTTAAAGAGTAAACTTAAACATGGTTCAGAACTTTCATCATGGAAACATTTGGATAGCTAAGTAAATAAAGGAAATGTTGTCTAAGGGAATATTTAAGGAGCTACATATCTTGGGAAAAGTTTTTTATAAACTTTCTTACCTCGATGGTTCCAGATATCTATTCTAATGTCATAAATAACGGGTGCTTAAAATTAGTTGCAAAAATGTAGTTTCCACAGCAACCATACATAATAAGTTATACACGTACGTAGGAGGTAAACAGATACATTTTCTAATTGAATAAAAATTAATTAGTACAAATGATTTGAAAAAAATATTATAAAAATTAATATTAGAAATTTGTAATAAGAAAAATGGCATTAGTGATTGTGAACAAGACTAATGCAAAGTGATGTGGAGATTTCATTCGGGTTGTTTCCAAGCAACAAACGTAAAAAGTATTACCGTAGTTGGTATTATGGAAATATTATTCACCTTCTTTAAAAAATTCTGTTTGGGTGAAATTATAGTATTTACTCTGCTTTTAAGTTCTGAAGGCTGCTCTAAGGCAAACATTGTTTCTACAGAAATTTTTTTCGGTCCTAGGAATTTTGATTTCTTTGTTTTTACCTGTATTTTATGGCCTCGAGAAACCGGTTGGAGCTGGTTCAATGACTAGAAAAATCCTTTTCCGTCCTAAACAAGCCTCCAAAATGCTAATGTTATTGGCACTTTTTTTATTTAACAAAAATCACCTGATAAATGTAAAAATAAATCAACTTGATTCATAAAAACGTAAAAAAGTCATCCTGACCAATAAATGTAAACAAAATCGCAGCACGTGGCAAATGAGCGAAGTGAACGAGATCGCCGGGAAGGTGATGAACCGAGCGAGTGAGCGTATCTTACGAGTTTTACAATATTACAAGTTTCTTGAGCATATGATCAATGCACCCGTCATATTCGTGCACCTGTTACTCGAAGCTGTTTATGGACTAAAATTAGTTTAAAATGTAATTATGAGTTATTCAAATAAAAGGTAAGGGACGAAAATCGTTCCGTTATGAAAAGCATCAATAATTTTAATATTCATGGAACCCAGTCATTGTATTATCACTTTTGCATGCCAAAATATTGAAAGGTTAGAAATGAATTGGTCAGCATTCAAGAATTTAAGTGATACAATTTCTGGTAAACAAGAAATGTGTATCAGCACCTGTTACTCGAAGCTGTTTATGGACTAAAATTAGTTTGAAAATGTAATTATGAGTTATTCAAATAAAAGGTAAGGGACGAAAATCGTTCCGTTATGAAAAGCATCAATAATTTTAATATTCATGGAACCCAGGCATTGTATTATCACTTTTGCATGCCAAAATATTGAAAGGTTAGTCATGAATTGGTCAGCATTCAAGAATTTAAGTGATACAATTTCTGGTAAACAAGATACGCTGTCTAATGCATCTGATTAAAAGATCGAATTAAATTGATCCAATTAAGATTAACATTGGGTTTTCTTTGGCTCTGAAACAGAGCCCTATTGAAGAATATTATTTTAGAATTACTAAGCTTCTTCTCATAGTATTATATTATAACAATTATACAAATCTTCATACAGTATCATTATCAAAACAGTTTTTTTTTTTTTTTTTTTTTTTTTTTTTTTGCGAAAAGTGTACAAATGTTTGGTATTTCTGCATAATTTTGCTTCTTTACGGATTGCGCAATGCCCTAAGGTCGCACAATTAATGAAACTAGCCAAGATCACACCACTCTGGTCTATGCCAGGAAAAATGAGAACATAAATCAAGTCAGTTTTCATGGAAAATCGGAGAGTATGCACACACAGACATGCAGCAATTTAGCTAACAAGGATTTGTATTTCTCTGATACATAAAACGTAAAAATAACAAAAAAATCCAAAAGTTAATTAATGTTCATACAAAAGCATTATTTTATTTACTGAGTGATGGGATAGTCTATAGCAATCCTATATTTATTTAAGGAGTTAGTATTCTAAAAATTTAGAGCAAATTCACCCGAATAATTTTACTAAGGAGATAAAATATTAGTGCACTAAATATAGAAAAATGCCATAAGCCAATTGATTGAGTCTAGGATCTATAGGCTTGGCAACTTTGCTCGCAAGATTAATAACTCTACTAGGAGCTCCGTTCAATTGCATTGATCTCTCACGTCACGCCATAAAACAGTTTCAGCTTTTGCTGTATATTATACTTACTGTTTTAATTGCATAAGTCACAGTATTGTTGTAGGATGACTAATATAAGCTTCAATTAACCAGGTGGTGGTGTGTTTTGACGCCCCAAATCACTGTCTCTAATTACGCCATTACCATGGGCGAGCAAGTTCGCTAACCCCCATCCACCTTCATGGGGGTGGGTTTTATTATTATACGTGCGTGGGATTCCCTACGTCAGTGATACCCAACCCAACCCAGGTGTTGTTTCTCTTGAGTTCGTTGTAACCCAGATCAGCATATTACATTTGAATAATGTAAGGGAATAAAATTATTAATTGACTAATTGACAGATTTTTCTCTAAATTGCAGTTTGCATCCTTAGTAAAGTTTTTGCACCACTGCTCATTGTTTTACACCCACGCCTTGTTTCACCTTTTTAACCTTTTCTTGATTATTATGTTGTTATGGAATTCAAGGAGCAGCCTCTCCCTTAAGTTACGACCAAGAAAATTTTGAATGTATAAATTATCAATGGTGCAAACTTACTCATATCAAAGAAGTATTTCATTGCGATATAAAATTCCTAGGTATAATATTAAGAATGAATAATTCATAAGACTTTTGAGAGAGACTTAGAAATGTGTATCATTACTGTAAGCACAGGTCTGTTGTGTTTGCATGATTGTACAAATGATTGGGAAAACCCACATTCGACCTTTGTTATTTTACTTTCAATGTTATAGTAACGAACAATGTTATCCTAACCTAATAAGTAGGCCGACAGCAATAATCTATGAACGGATTTTATAAAGTTTTTGGATTCTGAAACATTTAATGATAATAAAAAAATAAATAAAAATAAAAACTTTTTTATTCTATTAGTGTTCTGTATTATAAATTCCTTTTTTCTAACTAGGAAATTCAGTAATTGAAAAGTAGTAATTAATTAAAGATCTGCATAGGATAACACGAAGTGTTAGCAGTTCCAAGGTTCAATGTGAGGGACAGAATTAATGTGGTGGTCCCATCCGAAAAGGTGACGTCATCTATGGAAGTAATTAACTAATGCAATGTAAATTTGGGTTGTCGGCATCCCACACAGCACAAGTACATCCCCAGGAGTTCCTAAACATATCCTTATGGGATATTGGAATATCCCGGGGAAATCCTTAATATCCCCAATATTCTCAAAAAGTCATCCCAGGGATCTCCTGGGGATATTGAATGTCCGCGCATATCCCGCGTTTTGGGATATCCTTTCGGGATATCCTTAGGATATTCAAATATCCCTATGGGATGTCGTTAAAAACTGGTCTAAAACTTGTAAATTGTTACTATTTTCATCAAAGTTTATAAATAAATGCATTTCTGCTAACGAACAAATTACAAAAATGAAAATAATTTGGAGCAAAAAGTATAAGCCCATGCCAGGATTTGAACCTGTGACCTCACACTCAATGACCTGACGCTCTAACCTATTGAGCCAACTGACCTGTGCTCTGAGGTGTTCTCATTTACTATTAAGTATTGAAACTTGACCTTCATTGGTGCACTTGGAAGTTTTGCGAGTCAAAGTAAAAAAGTTAGCCTAAATTTGAAGTAACTTTACAAATTGACTATTTTCACATATTTAAAAATTTTGAAATAAAATAGCAAAACCTTTTGAATGTGAACTGTTATATGTAATTTGGATTGTATATTTTAACACAAAAAGATTATTAATTATACTTGATATATTTTAATTTGAGTAAAATCACTACATTTTATTTGATGTAGTTTGACCTTTTGAAAGTGTATTTGATGTAAAATAGATACCTATCCTGTGTACGTTATGGTGTGTAATGGTAAATCGAGATATCCCAGCGTAAACCCAAATATCCCCAATATTTTCTAAGTCATTCCAAGGATATCCTAGGGATATTGCAAATCATACATTTTGGGATATCCTTTCACGATATCCCCAGGACATTGAATATTTTTAAGAGATATCCTTCGAGACCCATCTGGAACTCCTGTCATGAAGAGAGGCAGCCATGGCATTGCTTATGAAAATTTCCCATACTTTTTACTAAGAGTTATTTTCAGAGGTTTTCATTAAAGAAAATTATTTATTAAAACTTTAGTTTATAGTGAATGACCTATACACTATTTTGCATTATAGCTTTAATCACTGACACTTGCTATGGATGTTCTTTGTAGATCCTTTCAACTATAATGTTTGAATTCAAACAAATCTATTTGGCTTGTAAACAATGTTATTATCTAATGTTATTAGATTGTTTAATTAATTTTTCTGGACCTATATGATACAAGTTTATTTAGTATTTCAATAATTTACACTGTGTCAACAGATATTTACTTGGGAAATCCTGAGAATATCCTAAGGATGTGAACGATTTTATAGAATTTAATTAAAACTATGCTTACGGACATATTCCAGGGACTTCCCCAGGAGCTCTTTTCAGAAGTTTTCGAAAAGAGGCCTCAAAGAAAAATGGTTGAATGACTTGATGATTTTAGACTTTTAGCAAAACCCCTATTTTGAATGTTTGAACTAAATTGAAAAAAAAAACGCACATATCCTAGGGATATCCTTGGAATATGGCCGTTTACGCAGGCCTGACACATCCTTGGGATATCTCTGGAATATAATTTGAAATTTTGTTTGACGGGTGTCTTATAGCCAAAAAAGTAAAACACAAATCCATTTTAAACCTGTTTTGTTTGAATTTGTTTAATTTTAGTCCTATTTACGTAAAAAGTTTGTATTTCTATTAAAGTCCTTTTGGGATATGCTTAGAATGTCCTAGAATATCCTCCATATCCCGGGATCTGAATAGGATATTTGGGACTCGTTTGGGATATCCTGGGGAAATCTTGTGCTCAGTGGGATATTATCGATTACCTCAAAAGCTTCATGGAAATACCGCATGGATTAAAAGGAACCTCTACGTTACTGCCACATATTTATTACTATATTAATAAATTATTTGCCGTTCCATATTATGGCCAGTGGCAAAAGTAAATTTGTGAATTTAATTACATTTTGCACACGTAAAACTTGAAATGGAATTTGCAAACACCCATAATCTTCTCCTAACAAATATTTTACCTAATAAAATATCACCCAATATATATCACCTAATATCACCCGTTGAAAAATCTTAGAAAATGAAGAAGAATGGTCGTAATTGTTTTAAAACTTTCCTGAACCTACTGAAAGGACTGCATGGAATAAGTAAAACGACCTTTACGAGTTTTGTTAATAGACGTCCAGCCTGCAAGAGACCAAATGGAATAGTCCAGCCTTTATATCAATCTACTTTCAAATTTCATAATAATTCCACATAAGAAATTTAGGAAGTGAATCAAACAGCTTTGTAGGATTTTTTTTAATAAAATAACAAAATTAAAAGTAAAATTGAATTTTTTATTTATTTATTACATCACAATATTTATGTTTAAAAATCGCTTCTCCCATTATATTAATCGCAATTATGTCGATTAAATACAAGTATTAGGCCTATGTTTTAAAGTAGTATTGTAAATTTAATGAATAATATTATTATGATGAAGATTTTATTATTATTTTACGTACAATTTAGTTTTACAGAAAATTTTGTCTGTCAAAAAAATTCAATATTAAAAGTTCCCTTATACAAAAATAAGTATGCAGCCGAAAAATGTTTTCAAATATATTATAAATAAATTCAAAATACCAAACAGAACAAAAAGTAATTGGAACACTCAGAGTAAGGGAATCAATCACGTAAAATCGGTCCCAAGGCGAAATTCTAAATCGAAACAAAGGTGCAGTCTTCGGGATTCAACAGAAAACAGTTTTTGGTTAACCTTGAAATGTTTGTAAAAAGACTAGTCAAAATTTACGGTTTGTTAAATAATAAAAAGTGCACTAGATTCTAAATTATTACTGGGCAACAATTATTGGAGTTCCAACTTTTATATGGTGTCTCGGAAAAATGTTACTATAATTTCAATACATATTTTATATTTAGCGTTGATAATCCTCTTCATAATCAACATTAGTTTTAGATTTCTCAATCGATAGATATTTTAATAATCTTTGTGATATATAACAGGACTTCCTTAAAAAATTATCATATAATGCATAAAATAATATAATGTATAGCGCTTACACTGTACAATGTCCTGTATTGCTAGGTTTGCCGTTGATCTATGTGTGATTTTTATAAATTTTAATATTTGCTGTGTGTTTTATACACCTATATCAAACTAAAACGTAACATCACTTATTGTGTTAACAGTGTTAGTAAATTGAATTTTCAAAATTACAAAACATTTGTAAAATTTGATTATTTACCAATTTTAAAATTATAACTCTTAACAACTTATAATCAGTTTACTTGGGCCTGTTAATCTCATAGCAAATAATATGACATGAATAAAAATAGTGATTAATGTAGATCAAATATTAAAAATTAGCTCGTGGTCGTATTTGGACCTACTAAATTCAATACCTACTAAAAAAAGACAACTACAAACTCTACTTGTGACTTTGTAAGCGGACCGTAGTCTTTATTACAACCATCCAGAAAGATGATATACAAAATCAAAGCCCCCTCCCTTACATATTTTCTGTTTATATCTAAATGCCTGAATATACCAGACGTTGTCAAACAAAAGTTAAGTGGGAGAATAATAAAATTTAATATCAATACTAAGACAAGTTCGTTTAACCATTCACTCACCTACGGAGTTAGTAAGTTCGCTTTTCACTCACCTACACTGTAAGCAAGTTCGCTTCTCACTCACCTACGAGGTTAGCAAGTTCTCTTTTCAATGACCTACGCGGTGAGCATGTTCGCTTTTCACTCACCTACAGGGTTAGCAAGTTAGCTTTTCACTCACCTGCGGGGTTAACAAGTTCGCATCTCACTCACCTACGCGGTTAGCATGTTCGCTTATCACTCAGTTTTGTTGTTAGAAAGTTCGCTTCTCACTCCCCTATGGCGTGAGCAAGTTCGCTTCTTACTCACCTACGAGGTTAGCAAGTTCTCTTCTCATTCACCTACGAGGTTAGCAAGTTCGCTTTTCACTCACCTACAGATTAAGCGAGTTCGCTTCTCACTGACCTACGAGGTTAGCAAGTTCGCTTTTCACTCACCTACAGATTAAGCGAGTTCGCTTCTTACTGACCTACGAGGTTAGCAAGTTCGCTTTTCACTCACCTACGCGGTTACCATGTTCGCATATCACTCAGTTTTGTTGTTAGAAAGTTCGCTTCTCACTCACCTATGGGGTGAGCAAGTTCGCTTCTTACTCACCTACGAGGTTAGCAAGTTCTCTTCTCATTCACCTACGAGGTTAGCAAGTTCGCTTTTCACTCACCTACAGGGTTAGCAAGTTCGTTTTTCACTCACCTACAGGGTTAGCAAGTTAGCTTTTCACTCACCTACAGGGTTAGCAAGTTCGCTTATCACTCAGTTTTGTTGTTAGAAAGTTCGATTCTCACTCACGTACATCGTAAGCAAGTTCGCTTCTCACTCACGTACATCTTAAGCAAGTTCGCTTCTCACTCACGTACATCGTAAGCAAGTTCGCTTCTCACTCACTTACGAGGTTTAGCAAGTTCGCTTTATACGGACCTAATTGGTTAGCAGGTTAGCTTCTCATTCACCTACGCGGTTAGCATGATAGCTTATCACTCAGTTTTGTTGTTAAAAAGTTCGTTTCTCACTCACCTACGGGGTTAGCAAGTTCTCTTCTCGCTCACCTACGTTGTTTGCAGGTTCGATTCTCACTTGCCTACAGTGTTAGTAAGTTCGCTTCTCACTCACCTAAGGGGTTAGCAAGTTCGCTCCTCACTCATCTACAGGGTTAGCAAGTTTGCTTTTTACTCATCTATGGGGTTAGCAGGTTCGCCTCGCACTACCTACTACGAGTTTAGCAAGTTCGCTTATTACTAAGTTTTGTGGGTTGGAAAGTTCCCTTCCCACTCACCTTCAAGGTTAGCAAGTTCGCTTCTCACTTATCTTCGGGGTTAGCAGGTTGGCTTCTCACTTGCCTCTCAGTACACGATACATTGACTGTTTATCCACAACTAAGAGTATCGTACTGCACATTTGTGTACACTTTTTTTAATATTCTAGTTTTGGAAAAAAGAAATGTTCATAAGGATAGCATTTAAAATTTTAAAGTCATGGTTAGCCGGATAGTGATTTATACTGAACATAAAAGACCTAGGTCTTTTTCCTATGTACTTTGATAGCACAACCAGTTTTTGCAATGATCAATTGAATAGTTACGGTAAGTCATATATGTATAAAAAAAAAAACTCACACGGCAAAAACATTATTTAATCTAGTTTGTTATTATATTAATTAGTACACTTAAAAAAAACTCCGGGTTTTTAAAAGGCATATGTTAATATCTTTAGGAGAAAGCAAGACGTAGGCTACTTAATTTCTCTCAAAAGAGTTGCTTATCAATTTTGACTAATAAAAAATGGGGATGTTTTATCAAAATTTGGTAGGGCTGTGGAGCAATTTCCTTGAAGTTACTTATATGAAGTCAGTGCCGGATTACAAAAGGCTCAATTCGTTAAAGGCTGGATTGTGACATGTTACAGTAGTGTGTTTTTTACTATGTAAGATGACAATGAGGTCGAGAAAACCGCTTACGGGCCGTCTCTAACGGGCATTTGGCGCAAGTCCCCAGAAGGATGGGATATTGAAGGCAGACAAAGGGTGAGAGACGAGGCATTAGACGGCTGCTTATGATCACTAAGAGGGCCAACTCCCGTGCTCCTGTGACAACTGATTTTCAGGATCAAACAGGTAGACACCGCTCTGCCCTCTAAACGGCCAACCAACCATTCATGTTCTAAACGGCCTGGTCCATTCATGTTCCAGCTATGGGTTTCAATGCCCGCCGTAATTAGCCTCCTGCTGTACCTATAGATCATGAATGGATCATGAAGGAAGGGAAATTGTCATAGAGGACAGCCAAAAGACTTACCACACTTAATGACATTTTCGTTTCCTGTACCCAAAGTCAACTTTGCAGCAAGTATAAACCAGTTTAACAGTTGAACGAAGAAGGGGTTAGTACACTACCGACAATTTGGGGTACCGCCAGACTACTAAAGTTAGCGCGTGTCTAACCTTGACTCAATAAAACATGTATTGGAAGGGAAGGCCTATTCCATGGCCTCCAAGGAGCCCTGGTGAGATTCCGTTGGACTTTTTCTTCTGGAGGCATACTAATGAGAATTTTTGTAGCCTAACATCTTCAGTTAGCCATCTCAGGGAACGAATAATCAGGGAATTAATGATACTGCTGGCCAGGACATGGGAAGAAGTGGAATACTGTATTGGGCAGTCATTTTAAATCAAAATTTCTCCATTACCTAAAAAAACTCTTATACGTGTGAAACTTGGTGTATATATTGATATTTACATCCGGAATAAAATATCAAAAGTCCTCGAAAAATAAACTTGTGCTATGGCCGCCATCTTGGAAAATGGCGCCAAAAAATCAGATTTTCTCCAATTACTCAAAAACTATTAATTCTATAAAAAAACATTAAATGTAAAAAATGTTCGCCAAAGAAATAGCTACAACTTTTGTCCCTAGCAATATTTCGATATAATTAACCCTTTAGCCATAAAATTCAATATTTAAAAAATAAATTTGAAAACTCATTTAAAAACCTGATTTGCTATTAAAAATGTTTTAAATACATTATTTTAAAATTTATTTTACTATTTTAATTTCATAATTGGAATGTTTTGAACATTTTCAAACCAGTAACATAACTTTTACGTTTCCATTTATATACTTTTGTGATTTTTTTATTTTTCAATGCTGATGCTTTCGTTGATAAACTGCCATAATATTCCCATACTGAGTTCATTATGGAACAAGGATGGGATTTGGTAACTATGTATGTTTTATTTACTGAAATAACATAACAAAAGCCCTCGCAAAACACCTATCTTAGTAGGCAGTTATCTTAGTAAATGGATATTGAATTTTACCTAAGGATTAAGACATGAAAAATAAATAAGTGGATAGTAGTGGGAAAAAGCCACTTCTAAACCGGAAGTGACGTCAGCTGCCAGGGCAGCTGCAGGGGTCAGATGGTGTCAGCTGCCAGGGCAGCTGCAGGGTGCAGATGGCGAGAGCATATGCCCTGAATTTGAAGTAGAATTGGGCATGAATGAAGAGTTAGTTGAAAAGTAAAATTCAACTGTGTTAACTAAACTCTAAAAGTTGAACAAAAATTAAGAGTAAGATGAAAACTGAAATTCAACAGTTATAACTGGGGGCCTGGAAAGTATGTCAAGGTCATCCAGAGTAAGTTTTAAAAAAGCCTACCCAACTACCACCAGAAATAGTTCAAAGTTGAACTAGTTGGTGATAGTGGGATAATTAATTCATTCGTGCCATGGGAGAGGTGTTTATTGTTTGAAAGTTGGCGATCGAATGAGAAGCGCCGCCTAGGGAGAGGGCTTATAAAACGGCAACCTTCCCCCACCACCCTTTCCCCCACTCCTTTAGACCAATAACCGGTTGCCGACTCTATGTGGTGAAACTGAATTAAACATGGCGGCCGCCATGGATAATTCTAACCTCAAACTTTAGCTTAGCTGAAGAGAATAGAGGAGCATGAAGTAGGAATTGTGGTGACAGCGCTTATATGAGGAATAGTAGGGGTAAAATAAAAAAACTTGTTGAACACAGTCGATAGGTGTAACAAGTTCAAAGTTGTTGAATTGTAACATAGAATGCAAAATGTTGTAAATAACATTATCATCAACATTAACCTGCGAAGTCTTTGAGTATAATGGGTTAAAACTGTACTTCTTTCTAACTCTATTTAAATTAGTTTTACACTTTGAAATTGAAGGTTTAGAAGTACTTCGTAATATGTGTTGTGTTCGCAAAAGCTTTAATTTTAAACATTGTGCAGTCATCATAACCGATGTGTTAAGTTCAGAAGTTAAAATAAGACTGAGATATAAAATGAAGTGTAAAAGAAATTGAAACAGAAAGCCAGAGTAGTAATTTTATAGGTTAGAATTTACGAAGGCTATTCCATGGATAATTCTAACCTCAAACCTAGTAAGTGAAGTAGTCATAACATAAAACTAACGAGAGATGATGACCGAGCGGATGCGAGGCAATGAATGTTTGTAGCGCGATAAACTACCCACCTTTATAGAGGCAATAACTCCAGCCAGATGGCGGCAGATGGCAAGCAAATGACTGGTTGACCGACTTTCACCTGAGTAGTAAGAGAAGTAGGGTTCTGTGTCTATCCCTACTCCTTGGGGTCAATGACCGACCGGAAAGGTCAATGACCTCCCCCCCCCCTCCCCCCCCTCCCCCCCCCTCCCCCCCCTCCCCCCCCTCCCCCCCCTCCCCCCCCCGAAAAAATGGAGCCCCCCCCCTTCCCCTACTCCTTCCCCCACTCCTCCAGGTCAATGGCCGGTCACTACCGGTTGTTGACTTTATGTGGTGAAACCAGACTAAATATGGCAGCTGCCATGGATAATTCTAACCTCAAACCTGCTGCGCATGCAACGAGTTCTCCGGATCGGAATAGTGACTATGCTATTGCGCATGCGCCTAGTCCTGTATTACTCACTTTAGCGCTACTGCACATGGATAATTCTAACCTCAAACCTTGGTTTTGCGTTGCTGTGCATATGCTGCTCCCCACTCCTTCGCCTTCCTTTTACACTGCTGCGAATTGGACTGGATTGAACACTGTACTGGAGTGAAACAACTTCCCCCACTCCTTGAAAACCCGAGGAGCGATAGGAGCTATATCTTTGCTTCAGTCGCCAACAAACTTTCATAGCGAAAGGTTGTTGGCGACTCAGCAAGAGGTTTCAAATATATAGTAGGCCTATATATATTTGAACTTCTTCTACTATGTTGCGTTTTTTAATGCAATGTGGTATGTGTGTGTGTGTGTGTGTGTTTAGTTTTAAGGTGTATTTAATTTAAGAAATAATTTGCGCATTGCGATGTTAGTTATAAGTTGGGTTTAGCATTAAGGTGTATTAATTTTTAAGAATAATGATGGTATTTAGCATTAAGGTGTATTAATTTTAAGAGGTGTTTAGCATTAAGGTGTATTAATTTTAAGAATAATGATGGTATTTGGTTGTGTTGAATTATTTGGTTTTTAATAATGATGTGTTGGTACTAATAATTTATGTTTGTTTTATGCATTTGTTTTGCCTTACAGCTAGATGTTAGGGGGTAGATTAACTGTAAATTCAGAAGTTCAGTTGAACTTCATTTAAAATGGGTGGGACATCCGCAAGTCGGACTTTTTTTGCATTTTGTTTAGGAATATGATGGGTGGGATTAGTTTGGGTGGGGTTAGAGTTGCGTTTCTGCATTAACTGTTCCAGTTTCCCTGAAATTAATGGTTACGCTTTGATGCGGACGGGAAGTTACGCTTTGATGCGGACGGCCCAGGGACCTCCCTTGCAGAACGTAACTAGTGGGTTGGGAGTGGGAACCGCTAGGCAAACAGGGTGGTGGGAACAGTATTACTGTTCCCATCACCTTGGATCATTATAAATCTTGAATGACCTTGACCCACTTTCGGAAGGGTCAATGACCCCCCCCCTCCCCCCCCTCCCCCCCCCTCCCCCCCCTCCCCCCCCTCCCCCCCCGAAAAAATGGAGTCGACCCCCCCCCCCCTCCCTCCCCCACTCCTACCCCCACTCCTTCCCCCACTACGGGTGAACGACCGGTCATGACCTGAAAAATTAAAATGGCTATAACTTGATAACGGATTGACGGATTTGGACAAGCGATACATCATTGAAAAGGTCTATGTAAGACAAACATTTTGGTAAAAGAAGAATTTGGTTATCTTATTTTAGTCAAAAGTTATGCGAATTATTTTAAATAAATACCTTCTCTTTCCCCTTTTCCCCCACCTCCCAGGTCAATAATCAGTCTCGGCCAGCTGCTACCCCTCTCATTTGCATATTGTTATAAAAGACGTACCGACTGCGGCTAACATTTCATTCTGATTCCAGACGTTACGCTGCGAACTTGGAGCCACAACCATGTTATCTCTGCCAACTACAACTTCTACTTTAACTTCTACTTCGACTTCTATTTCTACTACGGCTGTTCCTGCACCTAAGAAAACTCTTCGCCTCAAAAACCTTCCTGATTGCTACAAGAATCGACTTGCATCTCAACCTTCAACTTCTGGAGCTATTCTTCCGCCAACTAACACTTCTAGACTTCGTAGTATTTTTTCACCGCCTTCGCCTTCAAAGGACTCCGCACCACCATCAACTACTATGCCGCCACCGCAGAAGCCAGTTCACCACCATCCTAATACCCCTTCCGTTGAAACCATTGTTCATCGTCTAAGCACACCCATTATCCCACTATCACCATTGCCTCCTACCCCACCACTTAGTACACCTGAAGATCATACCTATCACAAAACTGAATCCTCTCAACCTGCTACTAAATCATCTCCTAAATCAGCTCCTAAACCAGCTTCTAAACCAGCTCCTAAACTTACTCCTAAACCTACTCCTAAACCCGCTCCTTCAGAGCAATTTCAATTATTACAAGAACAGCGTCGTAGGGCATTTAGCCGTCCCACTACTTGCCCTGAAATGCTTACTAGGGGAATTAAGAAAGGATCACCTTGTGGGAGGAAATGTGTAAAAAACGAAAGTTTTTGCCGTGTACATGTCGTAAAACACATTTCTGAACTACAAGTGACAGAAACCCCCACTGTTGAATACCAATCCAAAATTATTGGTGTGAAAGGAAATAGGCTTAAGAGAGGTTGTGTCTATTTTTTTGAAAGTGTTATTTCAAACGAACACATTTTGGCAACTTGTAACGGCGTAAGATATAATATTAAAGTGATTGAATCCTTGCGCAAAGAGAAATCCGTTTATGAGTTAGACTCTAAAGACTATCTCCTCAGACACAAACTGGATGGTATTACAAGGTGGGGGCGTAGCAAGTAAATTCACATAGCTTTTTTCCAAATTATTGCTTAAAAAAATACTGGGGGAGAAACACAACGCGTTATAGCGTCGTGTTTCTCCCCCATTATTTTTTAACACTCTAAGTCTCGTGACCTACTAACCTACTTCCATCCAAGTAGTAAGAAAAGTACTTGCCCCACTCCTTTGGGTCGATGACTGGTCATGGTCAGCACCTACCCCTCATTTGCATACTATTATAAAAGCGGAGCGAGCGTTGGTCACCCCTTCATTTTTCTTCTACATGCCGCTCTTGTCGTTTCGTCTCTGCTGTTTATAATATTTCTTGCTTCAATATGCCTCCTCATCTGAATGAAAATTTTAATTTTTCTGAAATTTCTGATGTTTTTGAACAATCTGAAGACACTTTAAGTAACGACAGTGAAAGTGAAGATGATGAGGACGATGATGATTATACTGTTGAACTTAGTGAAGAACGTAAAGTCATAGCAATTGATCCACAATTTCCATTTGATACAATAGAAAAGTTTATGGCTGAAGCTAATAAATGGTTGGACTCAGGATGTTATGTACGAATTGACTCTTTTATATTGTATGGTGATAGTCATTCTTTCCTTGTCACACCAAATGACAGAGACCGCATGTTGGAGTGGGCACAATCTATGATGGAGTGCTACGAACAAGGTGTGGACACTGGCGGCTATTTTCTTGCACAACTAGTGTAATAACAAATTACCCTTCCCCCACGTAGTGAAGAAGGAAAAGAAATATTAGGAATCTAATTATAATACTTCCTTCCACATATAAAGAAGAGGGGGAAAGGAGTGGGGATTATAAAGTGGTGGGGGAATGTGTATAAATGCAGGTTGTTTCAAGAGACTTTTATTATTATTGTGGCTTTAGCAGAAACAACATGGAGTTTAAATCTTCAGCAAAAATAAGGAATAATATAATAAAGAAAGAAATTCGCAAGAAAGAAAAGATTGAACTTATAAAATTACAACTTATAATACCTTCCATTGAAATTGGATGTAGCAAACTAAAGACTTTGGTGAAAACTAACGAATATTTGTTACAATTGCTAAAAACAATCGAAGAGTTGAAGAGAAAGAATGGACATTCTACATAGTAAAATTTGAACATTTTAATATAAATAAGTAAACTGAAAAAGTAGATGTAGAATAGAGAGCGAGGAATAGATCACTTTGTGGTAATGGACTAACATGCCACTTAGTGCTCTATTCCTCGTTCTCGCGTTAAAATTGGATTACCTTGACCTATTTGTTCGACTGTTAGAATTTGGTTAACACTGTTGAATTTCAGTTTTGAACTAATGTTTATTCTTGTTCAAATGTTAGAGTTTCTTAACACTGTCGAATTTTAGTTTTGAACTAACTTTTAATTTATGCGAATTTTTAGTTCAACTCTAGTTAATTTATGTGCAAAATTTAGTTTAACCAAGTGCCTGTGCTCTAGCCATTTCCACCCTAACATTTGTTCTTTTCAACATCTGTCCCATAACATCTGTCCTAATAGATGTTTGGAGGGCAGGTGTTTGGTTTTAAAGTAACTAAAATTAGTTGGGTGGGGGAAAGTTAGTTAAAGCTTGAATATAAAGAAGTATATACTAAAACTCCAATGGGAATAAAGAACACGAATGAACAATTAGTTTGTTGAAGGTTAATATTTTTATTTAAAAAGTTTGATTTCCTTGTATAGTGAAGAAGATGAAATAGTGGTGGGGGGACCGTTATAAAAGGAGGAACGCGAGAGCCTATTTCATTTCTGGCAAAATTTCGAAGAGTAAACATCTCAACATGTATCGTTGCGATAAATGTTCGGAATCGTTTCACGATGAAATTCTATTAGACTGTCATAAAGAACTAATTCACAACAACCCAGAAGAAAACAAGAACAACAAGAACAAGAACAACAAGAAGAACAAGAACAAGAACAAGAACAAGAACAACAAGAAGAACAAGATGAAATAACAGCAACATCTTCAACTACTTTACCGAATCTACAAGTATTTGCATTACCTGGTAAAGTAGTAATGCATCATAAGATTCAAAATGAAAACTTGAAGCTAGAAGAATTTATTAGAGAAGCAAAACCAATCGTAAGTAAAATTTTAAAAGAAGAATTGAAAAGATTAAACTTTCTTAAATTTGGTTTACTACTAGAAGCTATGTTTATAAATGTACAAGAAGAATTATCACCAAGAGGATTCATAACAAAAAACCGAACCATTATGGAAAGTTCAAACATTGATTCAATAATAGAAAATTGTATAGAAGAAATATTAACAAAAATTCAGGAACACGAAGGAAGAGGATCCGGATGGAGTCTTACAAGTATTGAAGTATTAGATATAAGAGTTCACAAACATGGATATGGACTAATGGGATCTAGTTACATTCCTTTACCAAAAAGAATTGAAAATACAAAATCTTGTGTTAATGTTAAAAATGAAGACAATGAATGTTTTCGTTATGCAATGACAGCTAAATTTGTACCACCACTTCATGTGAATAGACCTAACCAAGAATATGAAAATCAAAGATTTAGATACAATTTTCAAGGAATCACTTATCCTGTATCACTGAAAGATATATCAAAATTTGAGAAGAAAAATCCTGGTACGTCTATCAATGTTTTTGCATTAGATAGTTCAAACAAAGTGTATCCTTTACGTATTGCAAAAGAAGAGCTACCAGATCATACGGATTTACTACTACTAACGCGAGGAGATGTGTCTCACTATGTGTACATAAAGCAATTTGATCGTCTTGTTAATAAGCAGCTTTCTAAAGATCGACACAGAAAGTTAATTTGCAAGAGATGTTTCAATTTTAAACGAGATGGGCTACACT
Source organism: Neoaliturus tenellus (assembly GCA_030545055.2). NCBI lineage: Eukaryota > Metazoa > Arthropoda > Insecta > Hemiptera > Cicadellidae > Neoaliturus > Neoaliturus tenellus. The sequence continues at coordinate 271,998,916 of CM061533.1, read as the reverse complement.
CAAGAGAATGGTTACAAGAGCACAAAAGATTATGTAACAATAATTATGAAGCAAAGATTATTTTACCTTCGGAAAGCAGAGCATTTGTTACATTTGAAAAGGTTCATCATCAGTACCGTATTCCTCTAGTTGTGTATGCGGACTTTGAATCAACACTTGTTCCTGTTGAAGATGAAAATTGTGAAGCTAGAAAAAGTGTCAAGTATCAAATGCACAAACCAAACAGTTTTTGTTTAATGGTTAAATCAACATTATCAGAAGAACATTTAAACAGATATGGATTAACTTCAGAACCTCTAATATATCGTGGTGAAAATGTAGAAAAAATATTTCTTGATCACTTATATTCAATAGCTGGAAATGCACAAAGATTATATACAAATATTGTACCAATGAAACCGATGGAGGAAGAAGAAGAAATTCAACATGAAAATGCAACTCGATGTTTCTTATGCAAAAATGATTTTACTATTGAGAATTATAAAGTTAAAGATCATGATCACCTCACAGGTTATTACAGGGGTGCTGCTTGTAATAAATGCAACTTAAGCTATCGTTTACCACTATTTATTCCTGTGGTTCTGCATAACCTCAGTGGGTACGATGCTCATTTTATAATACCTGAACTAGGAAGAGACGACGGTAAAATCGATGTGTTAGCTGAAACTTCAGAGAAGTTCATAAGTTTTTCCAAAGAAGTTGGAAACATAAAACTAAGATTCTTGGACTCCTACAGATTTATGCCGTCGAGTTTGTCCAAACTTTCAGAAAATTTAAGGAAACAAGATTTCATCGAAACAAAGAAGATTGTAAATAATGACAAACTGGATTTGGTACTTCGGAAAGGTGTGTTTCCATATGATTACATAGACAGTTTAGAAAGATTTAATGAAACATCACTTCCGGCTAAAGAAGAATTCAAAAGTAAACTTTATGACATGGACATATCTCAAGAGGACTATGATCATGCATGTAAAGTATGGAAAGATTTAGGATTTAGAACATTGGGAGAATATTCAGATTTTTATGTTAAATTGGATGTAACTTTACTATGTGATATAATGGAAGAATTTAGAAATACATGTTTTGCAGCATATGGATTGGACCCTCTTCATTCGTACACTTCACCTGGATTAGCATGGCAAGCTATGTTGAAAGAAACAAATTGTAAAATACAACTTCTTACTGATATAGATATGGTTATGATGTTAGAGTCAGGAGTTCGAGGGGGATTGACGCAAAGCGTTACACGACATTTCAAGGCGAACAACAAGTATCTGCCCGATTATGATGCATCAAAACCAACAACATTCCTGGGTTATTTTGATGCAAATAACTTATACGGATGGGCAATGTCGAATCCCCTTCCATATGATAATTTTAAATGGATAGATCCAGAATCGATTGGAAACATAATGGATATACCGAAGCATGGTGAAACTGGTTACATTTTTGATGTTAATTTTGAATATCCTGAACATCTTCATGATCAACATTATGATTTACCACTTCTTCCTAAGACTGAAATTTCCCCTACTGGAAGATGGCCAAAATTAATGATGACTTTAACCGACAAGTTTCGATATGTTGGACACTACTGGATGATACAACAAGCTTTAGACTTAGGATTGAGAATTACAAAAATTAATCGAGTACTACAATTTTCTCAATCTTGTTGGTTAAAACCTTACATCGACAACAACACAAGAAGAAGAGCCACCGCTACATCAAGTTTTCAAAAAGATTTTTTCAAATTAATGAATAACGCAATATTTGGCAAAACTTTGGAAAACAAAAGGAAACCTAAGGATATCAAATTGGTAACTGATCCAGTAAAATTACAGAAATTGGTGCAACAACCAAACTTTGGTTCATCTATAATTATTAATGAAAATCTAGTTGTTATTTCCATGAACAAGAAGTCAGTTACAATGGATCGTCCTTTATATCTTGGAATGTCAATCTTGGATATTTCAAAAACACATATGTACGAGTTTCATTATAAGAAGATGGTTAACTATTATGGAAGAGAGAACATTGGTATTGCATATATGGACACGGATGCACTAATTTACTGGATTAAAACAAATGACATGTATGAAGATCTACGCACCTTTATATATAAAGATGATTTCGACTTTTCCGATTATCCTAAGGATCATCCAAATTACGACTATGACAGAAATAAGAAAGTATTGGGAAAATTTAAAGATGAAACAAATGGTGTGCCGATGATGGAAATTGTAGCATTAATGTCCAAACTGTATTCATTTCAACTGTACATAAACGAGAGGAACGAACATCAAGTCACGAAGAAGGCCAAAGGAATAAAAACTTCTTTCCTGAAGAAGAACGTACAGTTTGAACATTATAAAAGATGTTTGTTTGAAAATGTTGAAACAACTGCAACGTTCAACACTATTAGAAGTTATAATCATCAACTATTTAGTGTCAAACAAACAAAGTGGGCATTAAGCTACAAAGATGACAAGCGCCATATTTTAGAAGATAAAATTAATACTTTACCATTCGGCCACTACTCTCTAAACCCTATCGACCAGTAAACCTATTCTTCGTCCTCTACCTTCTTCCTTTTTCCTTTCCGTAAAGAAGAGGGGACATGGCAAGCCCAATGCCATGTTCCCTCTTTTTTACACTAATATGAATTGGCCTTGACCTATATTCAAACTATATAAATGAGAATAAACTATTCTATGGATCAGTATTTTTACATGCGGTGTACAAGCAACATCTGAAGATGGAAAGTGTGAAGGACAAGATTGTAAATGAACTACATAAACCAGCAAGAAGAAGATTTCCAAGAAGAAGTACAATCATTAAAGGGATGAATGATCTTTATCAAGCTGATCTCATTGAAATGATACCGCACAGTAAATTAAACAAAGGATTTAAATATATTTTAACAATTATAGACTGTTTTACTAAAATAGCTGACGCTTTACCATTGAAGGATAAGACTGGTAAAAGTGTTACAAAAGCTATGGAAACCATAATACAAAGAAATAAATTTAAAATTAAACATCTACAGACCGATGATGGAAAAGAATATTTTAATAAAGACTTTAGAGCTTTGATGAAGAAATATCAAATAAATCATTATTCTACAAATTCTGAAGTTAAAGCTTCAATAATTGAAAGATTCAATAGAACATTGAAAGGTGCGATGTATAAACAATTTTCAAAACGAGGATCATATGTGTGGTATGACATATTACCACAACTTATAAAACAGTATAACAACAAATATCATCGTACCATTGGAATGAAACCTATCCAGGTAAACAGTGCTAATGCGAAAATTGTATTACAACGCATTAAAAATAATACAACACCGAAATTAGAAAAATTGCAACCAAAGAAGTTCAAGGTCAACGATAAAGTTCGTATAAGCAAATACAAAGGTGTATTTAGTAAAAGATATCTACCAAATTGGACTAATGAAGTATTTACAATTTATAAAGTGCAACCAACTATACCTGAAACCTATTTATTAAAGGATAACAAGGGTGAATTACTTCAAGGTGGATTCTACGGACACGAATTGTTGAAATCAACAGTTGGTGATGTATATCTTGTCGAGAAGATTTTACAAAGGAAAAAGGATATGGTTAAAGTCCGGTGGTTAGGGTTTGATAAAAGTGAAGACTCTTGGATTCCTTCAAAAGACTTAGTATAGTTGTTTAATAGCTCATTGTGTGTTTAACCTTTATACAAGATGGAGATTGTACAACAAAAAGATCGATTTAATATCAATAACATTGATGAATTGACAGTTGACAATGATAAGTTAAATCATGGAAAACATGGTGAATTACTACCAAATACGATAAGATGTCTAATAACTGGTCCTTCAAATTGTGGAAAAACTAATGTTGTTTTTAACCTTATAACTAATCCTAAAGGATTGCGTTTTAATAATATATACATTTTTTCAAAATCATTGCAACAACCAAAATATCAATTATTGGATAAAGTACTTGCAAGTGTACCTGAAGTGAATTTTTACAAGTTTAATGCCAGTGAAACAATTATGCAACCAAATGAAGCAAAACCATTTGCTATTTTTATATTTGACGATGTTTCTTGTGAAAATCATGACACAATAAGGAATTATTTTGCTATGGGAAGACATCATAATATTGATAGCATTTATATTGGTCAAACATACAGTAAAATTCCAAAACAACTTATAAGAGACAATGCAAATATGTTGATCATCTTCAAGCAAGATGAAACAAATTTAAAGCATATATATAATGATCATGTAAATGCGGATATGCCATTTGAAAAATTTAAAGAGATGTGTGGCAAAGCATGGAATGAGAAATATAGCTTTCTCGTTATTATGAAGGAAGAAGATATTAAAAATGGTAGATATCGTATAGGGTTGGATAAATTTGTATTTATGCGTTGAACTACCGATGCTACATCTAGTTACATGTTGAACTTCACAGTGTAAACATGGTGAATCAAGAAAAACTATTGAAAGAAATAAAATCACTGAGTGATTCTATTAGGATGAAGAATCGTGCATTGAGGATGGGTTTAAGTGAAAGAGAAGAATTTCTAGAGACTACATTTAAACCTATTACGGAACCTTTAAAACAGATATCAGAAACTATTGGTAAACCTCGTTATGAAGGAGATGTTTTACTACCAGTTTCTAAACAAGAAGTACAAGCATTAAAAAAAGAAGAAGATGATGATTCATATACAAGTGCTAGTGAGCAAGAAGAAACAAAAGAAGAAGAAGAACCAATTGTTGAAAAGGAAGAAGAACAGCCAATACCAGAAGCAGAACAATCTATTCCAAATTTAACTCAATTGAGTAGCGATATATTACAACATGGACCTCTTGGAAGAAAATATATAATGAAAATGCTACATGACATGAAATCAAACCCGAATTTGAGTAGATCACACGTATACGGAGCAAGAATTGATGGGAATGAATTGAAGATTGGCGATTCAAAGCTTGAAATAACACAAGACGATTACATCATTATTGGTGAGCATAGATATAAAGGAACAAAAGGATTATATGAATTAATTTTTAAAAACATACCACTAAGATATTCATCCAAAGATTTAAGTGTTTTTAAGGAGATTCTACAAAATACTAACGCTCATAAAAGAAACTACTCAAAGGATGCAATGATTAATCGTTCACGTGCAACAAAATATAACATCGTTATAAAAAAGTTGTTTCCTCCACGAAAATTGCCAACATTACGTACTGCACCAGCGGTGAGACAACCACTGAAAAGAAAATCTTTATCACTTATGGATTTATCACTTCTTGAACAACATGGTAAAAAGAGTAAAGGAGATACTTCAACATCTGGTAAAGGATTGATGAAAAATCTATACAATACGAATGTGATTTACTACAATGATATCAATAAATTGGTTGATAGAATGAGACTATTGCATGAAGCTATGGAAGCCGGTCATACAGGTTTGAATAATGAATGGGTGGCTCTAGTTGATGAACTTAGGAATCGCGGTATAGTCGTATAATTGTCCGTGGATATAAAAGAGGTGCAAGCATAAGACGTATCAGTTCTAACATGAGCGTCGACAAGTTCGGACGGTACTCCGCTTTAGGAGTGCAAGTTGGAGAAGACAGAAAAAGAAGTGGATTACCGCAAACACCTGAAGGTGACTATAGCATAAGTAATAAACGTTTAAAACTAGTTAAAGATCCAGAAGAAGATACTGATGGAGCAAATTTGAAGACAGTAAAAGAAGCTACTTCAACATCATTAAAATTACATAAGAATACTTATGATGTTGAATCACATAGATTAATTAATGTTGGTAAACCAACTGAAGGTTCTGATGCAATTACTAAAGAGTACTTATCATCTGAACTTTCAAATACTTTAAAATTGCAATGGGGTAACAACTTAAAAGATGGACAAACATATGATGCTGGAAATTATAGAATAACCAACGTGGGAAATCCCAAAAATGATAAAGATTCAGTTAATAAAGAATATTTACATTCTATAATACCGGAAAAAACTGAACATGGATATTCTTTTTATAAATTTATTATAAATGACATTGGATACCCAAAGGAAGACGGTGATGCTGTAAACCTAAAATACATCAAGGACAACTGTATTTTACAAGATGTTAATGAAATCGATTGTCATGGTAAAACATTGACAAATGTAAAGTTTGGTTCTCAACCAAAAGATGCTGTTACTATAGAACAATTATCTAAAGAATTAAAAAAGGAAACATCCAATTTTGTAAAACATGAAGATGCCGTGTTAAAGCGGGGAGATAAATTTATACATGGAAATGAAAAGTTTAATTTAATGCAAGGAAATAATGATGAATGGGATGCAGGACGTAAAACAATAACAAATGGAAGATTTGGTATAAAAGATACAGATGTACCTCTAATGGTGCAAACATTAATTGCTACTGGTGGTACATTAGGTACATACAATGGTCGTAATAGAAGAATAAAAGATATTTATCCTGGTTACGAAGCAAATGATTGTGTTACAATGAAACAAACAATAACTTGGGATAAACACTTTGGGACCAAATATGATGCAAAGATGAAGAAAATAATTAATATTTTACCAGGCGAAGATTCAAATGATGCTGCTACTATTGGACAAGTCATAAAAACATCAAAAAGTGATTCAACAGCTTACACATGTAATGATAAACGTATTATGCAATTACATGATCCTCAACATCCAAAAGATGCTGTAAATTTAGATTGTTTAATAAGAATAGTGGGCAATTTACTTATTGATACCCATAATCATATAGCTAGTACAACGAATCATGTGATGATTCAACCCGATGAACGAGAAGCTTGGATTAAAAATAGAATTATAAATCAGTATATAATTAATTTGAATAACTAAGTGTTTAAATATAAAAAATTATACATAACTTATTCATTTATGTAATGTATCTTGTGGAGTAAACACACCAGTTTATATAAGACTACATAATGAAGGCCGTATCACTCAGTCATCATCAAGACAGCAACAAGAGAGGACGTGGTATAACTTCAACTGCGTTATCCCTGCTTAGACGGATACCTATTGGTGCTGTTGTAAATCGAGCAATAGACGCTTTACCATACGAATTACATCTGCCCGGAGGTTATCAATATTGTGGACCTGGAACTAAGTTGGCAAAACGTTTAGCAAGAGGAGATCCTGGAATTAATAAATTAGATCAAGCTTGCAAAGAACACGATATAGCATATTCAAAGTATAAAGATTCAACAAATAGATCAATAGCAGATAAAATTCTAGCGGAAAAAGCTTGGCAAAGAGTAAAATCAAGTGACGCAAATATTGCAGAAAAAGCAGCAGCTTGGGCAGTAACTACAGCCATGAAGACAAAAGCAAAGTTAGGTGGTGGAAGACGTCGCAGAGGAAGACCTGCAAAGAGAGGCGCTCCCAAAAGAGGTGGAAACATTAAAAAAGGACGTCGTAGAACTCATAAGGCAAGTGTAAAGAAGACTTCTGTTTGGCAAATGGTAAAAAACGGAGCAGGTTTATACCTAAGACCATACCGTGTGTACTAAATAAGAAGAATCAATTGATAATTCCAAATAAAGCCTTAACAAATCATCAGTTAAATGATTATGTAAATTGTTTGAAAATACCATTCTTTCGAGGAGTTTTTATGAAAGATGCATTACCAACTAAAATATGGAAAAATGAAACTGGAATAGTAAATTTGGATTCCACCTATGGTCCAGGCACTCATTGGGTATGCTATAAAAAACTCGGACAAACCATTTACTACTTTGACAGTTTTGGCAATCTACCACCGCCAAAAGAACTGCAACATTATTTTCGAAACTCCAAAAACATTTTTTACAATTACAAAAGAGAACAACCTAACAATACTGAAATATGTGGGCATTTATGTTTGGAGTTTCTAGCGAAGAGTGTCAGTCAGCTTTAAGATGTCATCGTATACAGTGTCACTGAGTGGAAATTCATCCACATTGAAAAGTACGCTGTTCCCAGCATTGCGTCTATCCAAGGAAAGATTATGGGAAGCGGCATTACTTGATTTGACTACCTACAATTCAATTCCTAATGTTACAGAAGGAAAAAACAATTTACTACATTATTATGAAACTAAGGATGCTGCAGGAAAATACTCAGAATTGAAAATAATTACATTTCCTACTGGAGCTTATGAAATTGATGATATAAACCAATTATTACAGAAACAACTCGGAGAAGACAATATCACCGTTAAAGGAAACAATAATACTTTAAAAGCAGAAATAACTTCAAAATATTATATTGATGTCAGCTTGGAACAGTCGATTGGCAGTTTACTTGGATTTACAGATACAAAAAAAAAATCTTAACTCCTGGAACTACTCATTCAGGTGATTCAACTGTAACAATATTGAAAGTAAATAGTATTGATGTCACGTGCAACATTATACACGGATCGTATAGAGATGGAGTTAATCAACATATTTTACATACATTTTATCCAACAGTGGCTCCCGGTTTTAAAATTGTTGAGAAGCCACAAAACTTGATATACCTACCGTTAAACACCAGTTTCATTTCAGACATCGTACTGAACATATTGGATCAAGACGGTCATAGTGTTGACTTTAGAGGAGAAACAATTACTATACGGATACACATCAGAGCAGCAACATAAAAGTCAACATGGGATTATCATTTAAACCGCAACGGAAGAGTCGGGAGCTCAGTAGCTCCTCGACATTGGAAGAGTTAACATCGGAAAACATTCGTTTTCTACAGAAGATTGGATTGAAACTTAACAGCGATGGATATCCTGGATATATCTCAAGGACCAACGTTCGACGAAACACTATGGGAGAAGGAATATCACACGCACAACCCTTACACTTCATCAAAATTAAACAATAACGATGAAATAAGGATCCCCATTCAACAACAAGATATTTACACTTTACCGTGTGAAAGTTACTTGTACATTGAAGGACGGGTATTAAAATTGGATGGAAAAACTGCTTCAACAGTTCCTTTTATAAATAACCCGATGGCATATCTTTTTGATGAAATAAGATATGAAATATCAGGGGTGACGGTTGATTCAACAAAAAAGGTTGGTTTAACAACGACATTGAAAGGATTAACATCATTAACACCGCATGAGAAGAATTCAATAGTCACCGCCGGATGGGTTGCCCCCGATAAAGACACTATAACACCAGCTTCCAACGGTCACTTTGATTTTCATGTACCTTTACGATTGCTTTTGGGATTCGCTGAAGATTACAAACGGGTAATAATAAATGTCAAACAAGAATTAGTATTACTCAGATCTTCAACTAATAAGGACTTGATACTTGCAGACCCTGCAACTACGGAAGATAAACTGGAATGGCAACTACAGTTGGATAAAGTTGTTTGGAGAGTACCTCATGTAAGATTGGCTGATGAACATAGAATCCTATTATTGAGAAAGTTGAAATCTGACCGTGATATTGTGATGCCATTCCGAAGTTGGGAATTTCATGAATACCCTACACTACCTCAGACAGAACGACAAACATGGACCGTCAAGACATCAACTTACTTGGAACGAGCAAGGTACATAATACTCGGTTTTCAAACTAAGCGAAAAGATGTTATCACTGCAAATGCTGGTCAATTTGATCACTGTAAAATAAAGAATTGTAAAGTTTTCCTAAACTCTCAATTCTTTCCCTATGACAATTTGAATGTCATGTTCAGCAAAAAACGTTTTTCTATTTTATACGATATGTATGCAAGATTTCAATCGTCATATTATGGAAAGACTAATACACCACTATTATCACCTGACCAGTATTATTCCAAGGCTCCAATAATTGTAATCGATTGTTCAAAACAAAATGAATCGGTAAAATCATCAAGTGTAGATATAAAAATTGAAATGGAATTTGAAGAACCAGTAGCGGATGGAACTTCGGCATACTGTCTAATTCTACATGATAAAATAGTTACTTACACACCGCTGACCGGAATTGTGAAGAATGTACTTTAAGAAGAATTGTACAACAACTGCAAATTTTTGAGGTTAGAATTATCTGCTTTAATTTTTGAGGTTAGAATTTCATTTGTGAAAGACAAGTTCAAAACAAACAATTATGTAATTGTATAAATTTCAAGGATTTACGAAAAATATAAAAGCGAGAAAATAATTAGTAGAAACTTCATTCTATCTTCAACCGTCGTATGGGAAACATCATTCGCAAGATGAATTCTACTAACGGAGAAGAAAATACACCTCTAATGGATGATAATAGTTCAGATATAGAAAAACAAGTTGAACGAGAAATGGACGAGTTCCTAAAATTCAACAAACATAAGAAGAGAGAAGAAGAAAAAGCTGAAAAAGAAGTAAAAAGGAAGAAGGTTGAAGTTAACATTACAACCAATATTTTAACAGAAGTATTTCTTCGGATTATCTACCCAATTTCTTCATGCATGACAAAAAGTATATCAGTTGGAATTTTAAAATCAATGGATTATTCACCAATTGTTATTTTAAATCATGGAAACAAAATGGTTACTTTCAGTGAAATTACTTGGGAATCTCTCATGAAACATTTACATCTTTTGGAGTGCTATTTAAGTAACAACACATTTGGAAGAAGAACAAGATTAAGTTTATTGGAATCAAATATTGAAGTTGATATAGTAAAACATCGTGGAGGACAAATTGTTCGCTTCAGAGATTTAACTACACATAATGTTAAATTATATTTCACTAAAGAAGAATTTTATACTTTAAGTTGTACTACCGGTCCCGTCACCAGATATTTGAAACAACTAATATTTTCAAGTGCAATAATTAAAGACTATCTAATTGATACATTGGACAAAAAACCTTTTGTTCCAATTTTATACGGTCCCGTGGATACTTCAATCTTTAATAGAATACCTCAAGAAGTTGAAATGTGGAGACAATTAAACAACTATCACACCAATTTTAATATTGATGAAGTGGCACAAGAAGTGAAAGAAGAAGAACAATCCTGTCTGTTATAAACATCGGCTCATTCAATTTTTAAGTCAGTTGTTAGTAAGACTTCATCATGAATAAACGGGTTTCGTTTTCTAATGCGCCACATATAATGGAAGTTAAAAGAGGTATAATTGAATTTCAAGCTTTCCGAGGAAATGATGGTAATTTTATTATTAAAGAATTAGTAATCTTGGACATGAACACATCAGTAGTTTATCATTATTTGTTCAAACCTCCAGTACCATTTAATAGACTAACAACTAAAGCGAAAGTTACAAACAAATGGTTGAACAAACATTTTCACAACTTAAGATGGGATGAAGGTTTCATTAATTATAATATGATGCCGCACATTATGAATCATTATTGCAAAGAGTTTAAAATTATCTACACAAGGGGATTGGAAAAAGCAAATTGGATACAATCATTTACAAGCAACGAAATGATTAATGCAATAATTGATAAAGATTTCCAATGCTACTTCAACGAACTTTGTATTTCATCAAAAAGTTTTAAACATCGAAGGTCGCAGTGCGCTTTAAAGAATGCCTACCGCTTGAATAATTTCCTTCAACAAACTGGTGGGGGTAGTGTCAGTGGTGGGGGTAGTGTCGATTATAAAAGTGAGAGCGCTACCATGACACAGCATGAGTATTACTCAAACCTCCGAAGAGACAACATCTCCGACGGACATTCTTATTAACAAGAAGATTAACAACAACATCAATATGGCATCACAGAACTTACTTCAAAGTTTAGTTGATCAGTTCAACGCTCATTCTAAATCATCAATTCTACCTACGAAGAAATGTTCTGAACTAAAAGAAGAAAAACACTACATCATTCATACTATTAAGAAAATGGAAACTTCAGTAGGTGATGCTATAAATTGCACTTTGAGCGAGGCACCTTATACAATTGGTGATGAAGCAAAATTTCAGATCTTCTTACCAAAGCGCTTCATACAACTACTTCAAAATGAAGATCTTCGTATAATTCAACCCGGCGCACTCTATTTGGTATCACATGGACCCAGTGGAAACAACTCTACTGAACTTACAATTCATGTAACACCTACTACTGATTAATTTGTACATAACATTGTAAATATTTCTTTGTATTTGTTTTTTCAATAAATATGATATAAAACAAAACAAAAAATAAAAATAAAAAAAGCAACATATTGTAATGTCTTTGTACATTACAATATGTTGCTTTTTTTAAAAATTCCACAGGATGACCTTGACCCAATTTTGTATAATTATAAAAGGGGAAATGTACTTGCAAAATTCATCAGTCTACTGCTACCTTTCATACCGTACACATCTCGCTCTTAATCCCTGAATATAAAACTGCAACATGTCCCTAAAGGTTAAGTGTGCATCTTATGATACCAACACCATAACTACTTTTGAACAACTTGAAGATTTAACTAACGAAATGCGAGTTTTACTTACCGGTGGTTATCACTTAACTGTTGATGTTAGTGCTACTAATACAAGGATGTTCACTAAAACAAAATATTGCGATGATGAAATATTTATTTCTACACAACCTACAACTTCTTCATCGCCAACTGGTCAACATAACATCAAGTTCCAAAAGTATTACCAATGTTGAATAACTTTTGACAGACAAAGCTACAACTAAAGAATCACATGATCAATGTGAGTTAATAAAAAGGATGTGATACTTGTATAAATAATCATTCGCTTCTTAGCTCTCACCACGACAAGACCTATTTAAGAAAATGTTGTACAGAATGATGATTCAACTTGATGGAAAAATCTATGGAAAAGACTACAACACCATTGAACAAATGACCCAAGATTTAGATGTATTAACTAAAGAAGGATATCAAGCTAAATTAATTTTAAAATTTCCTGAAGTACATCCATTATCAACAGAAGAACTTGTTGCTATGGCTAAGGCGGAGAGAGAGAAAAAGTCTGAAGAAAACAAAGAGAAACAAACTTCCTAAATTTTAATAATCCTTACACTTGTAAGGTATAATTTTTTAAAACTCCATTTGGATGACCTTGAAATTACCCCTACCACTTTTCACAGTACATAAAACTCACTATTGAACACTATACACTCTTATTCTTTCACTGGACTCCGCAGCGTCAACATGGAAGAGCAAAAATACAAGTACAAACCTCGTTACTGTTGTGAACAACAGTGTACAGATTTAGGACCAATGATGGTGGATGGGTTAGCTTGTACTAAATGTGAATTCTTCGGATCTTGTTATTGCAAATGCAAAACAAAACAACTACCACCACCGGAATTGCGAACTTTCAAATTTTACAAATCAAGATATTTTCATACATGTTGTCCTCAAAGATGTTTCAAATTTCACCCTCTAGATCTTGCTCATTGTCAACGCACCAATTCTCATCAAGATGATTTTTGTACACATATGATAAAAAGATGTAAATACAGATCAGATTGGTATTCCGATCCTGTAGAACCATCAAATGTGTAATTTCAGTTTTACACTCTTTTTTAAAACTTCATTTGGATGACCTTGAGATTTCCCCCCACCACTAGTTCTAATTTTTATATAATATTAAATCATTCCACTTCCAACACTCTAACTAACAACATGGAAAACAAATTTATCAAATTTGAACATATAATAACTGACAGGGAGGAGATGGAAGAATTGTTTCAAAACTTACTTTCTGTCATTGACGAATATCCTATAAGATGGTTCAGAATTGTAGTTCAATATTTAAATCCTGGTAAATTATTTTCTTCATCAAGTGAAGAAGATGAAACAACTACTTCGGTTCAAATAATTGAATTAAAAGATGGAGAAGAAGAACTAAATGTTTTATTCAATCATAAGCTCAAGGTTCCCTATATAAAAGCCCCCTCCCTAGACAGCCCCCCTCCCTAGACGCCTGCTCAAGGTCACCATTATATAAGCCCCCTCCCTATGCGCCGATCCTCATTCCATCACCGACTCTCCAATAATGAACAACTCTCCATTGGCCCGAATGAATTCTAGTTTTGAAATAAACTCTAGGGAAGAGTTACAAGACATTTTTAATATTTTACAAGAACTTGTAGATAATTTTACAACCATCAAAATGAATTTGGAAATAACATACGATTGTCCTATTTGTGATAAGATTGAAAGTTCGGACGAAGACAGTTTACTAAATCTAACTCCTGCACCATCTGACACTACTGATGGTAATAATGAACAGCAAAATATTTCCCCCACCACTTCTTTGTAATTCTTCGTTCCCCCCACCACTTCTTTATTTAACTAACATTTCTCGCTTTCACTTCTCATTCCATCTTCAACTTTTGAACTATCAACATCACTTGTTTTAAAATTTCAAACACTACAAAATCATGATGGATATGATGGATGAAGTTCCCTTCATAACTAGAATGGAAGAGGATAAATTGAAATTGGAAATTAAACGATTGGAAATGGAACGAGAAAACCAACTCGAAATGTTACGTTTGTTCAAGCTTTTCAAATACATCATCTGGGGACTCTGCGTTTACCTTCTCATCGTCGTTGGTGTTTGCATTTACAACTCTGTAGTTCATCACAAAAGTTCAACTTGTTTAAACTCTGCTGTTGCACATTAATTATATGTTCACAAATAAAATTCAAAATTTACTTCAGCCTATCCCACTATCACCAACTAGTTCAACTTTGAACTATTTCTGGTAGTAGTTGGGTAGGCTTTTTTAAAACTTACTCTGAATGACCTTGACATACTTTCCAGGCTCCAGTTATAACTGTTGAATTTCAATTTTGAACTAACTCTTAATTCATGCCCAATTCTACTTCAAATTCAGGGCATATGCTCTCGCCATCTGCACCCTGCAGCTGCCCTGGCAACTGACACCATCTGACCCCTGCAGCTGCCCTGGCAGCTGACGTCACTTCCGGTTTAGAAGTGGCTTTTTCCCACTACTGTGGATATAGGTTAATATTGTATGTAGGAAAAACAAACTAAAATTAATTATTTTTTAATTCAAATAATTATTATTGTATACTATTAAAAATTGCTCCAACGTCATTCATCATCAGACTGAAGTTCTACTTTAGTACCAACATAAATATCAATACGAAAAAAATCAATAAAACCAACCATGGATACTAAACACAGTAGGAGATTATTATGGTAGTCCAACAACTACATTTAAAAATACCAAAGAAAATATAAATGGAAAGGTAAAAGTTATGTTGCTGGTATGAAAATGTTCAGAACATTCCAATTATTAAATTAAAATAGTAAAATAAATCTTAAAATAATGTATTTAAAACATTTTTAATAGCAAATCAGGTTTTTAAATGAATTTTCAAATTTATTTTCTAAATATTGAATTTTATGGCTAAACGGTTAATTATATCGAAATATTGCTAAGGACAAAAGTTGCAGCTTCTTTTTTGGCGAACATTTTTTAAATTTAATGGTTTTTTTCATAGAAGGAATAGTTTTTGAGTAATTGGAGAAAAACTGGTTTTTGGGCGCCATTTTCCAATATGGCGGCCATAGCACAAGTTTATTTTTCGAGGACTTTTGATATGTTATTCCGGATGTAAATATTAATATATATACCAAATTTCACACTTATAAGAGTTTTTTTAGGTAATTTCGCTAATATGACTGGACTAGTATAAGTATTTTACTTCATTGAAATATTTTGCCTCAAACCCTGAAGTTCTTTTATTAACATCCCATTTAATAGAGTTAAATATATATATTTTATAAATTCAATAAAAAACAAAAGGGTGGTGATTATAGATAGAACAAAATGAAATTTCCATAGCTTCAGCGCTCTCCTTCGTTCGGGATTCAATTACACAGGTAAACCACATCAGAGGAAAATCATTATATTCGAAATCCGGGAGTCAGTTAGAGAAATGATCAGTTCATTAAGGCGGTAGGTCGTCGAGGCATGAATGGAGGGTGGTTGGGCGAGTGCGCGCGCCTGGGCGTGGGTGAGTGGGGCGGGGGTGGTGTTGGCGGTGGCGTCAGGGGGAGGGGGTCGAGCTCGCAGCCCAGTGAATGCGGGGCAGTGTGCGCGCCTGGTCTAGCTTGTGCGTGAATTTTTGTTAACTGGGATAATTCACATTAAATCAGCCCAAATTCTCATGTGAGTATTTTAAAATTATTATTTTATATAATTTAGGACTAAGAAGTATAAAATCTTTTTAAATTGCAGTGTTTGTTAAAGAATCATAATGAGGAAATACTCCCATTTTATTGTATTAATGATGGATCGAATAAGGAAATATTTTATATTACCTTAATCATATTATTATTAAATAAACTGTAAGAAAATTCTCTGATTTTTTAATTTAGTATTCGTAATTAAAACTCTTGCAACATCAGGGGTCAGCGGGAATTCCTGCTACAGATATTTCAATTCTGAAAATGAAATTCTTATCGACTCATGTTTATTTCATAGCAGTCCAAGCTTGATGCTAAATATAAACATTTACACTAAAATACATTTTTTGGTTTAAATATTTCCAATTATTGTTTGAAAATGTTAAATTATTGTTTAATTTAAATATTTTTAAAAATATGAAATAAACAAAATTCATTTTTTGAGAGTTTTGAAAAATTAAATGATAGGAACTCTATCACTTTCTAGCAATTTCATAAAGAACTTATTAAATTTATTTTTGGATCGACATTGGTAATTTAGTATTACATAATATTATAATATTAGTTTAGGTAATCTTCATAATATGATTAATTATTAATTTGTTGTTTTGGTTAATGGCAAGTATACAATATACCTGATACAATATATTTTCCTTTGAAAAAAACTAGTTTATTGTTTTAAACTAAATTAATTTGGAATATTATTACTAAATAAACTACAGGGTATTTTGAAGATGCATTTAGTACTTAAATCAAACAGTTTCAAATACAATAACAAACTTAATATTTACAAAACTTATTTTATTTAAATATATAAAAATACTATTTATGTTTATAATGAACACTTTTTTGCTCGTGGGGTCAGGCTTCAAATGATTGTAATCTTATAAAGTATGAGATAAAAAAAAGTTAACAAAGAGTAAGAAAATTTTATATACATAGGGTTTTCTTTAAAAATGTCACAAACATTTACTTCGGAGGCTGATAGTATTTGTCAATTTGAACAGATTGAAAAAAATGTCCGTTTGACATATGTCGAAAAAGTCTTCTTTTAGTCGCTAGCTGCCATTTTGCATTTTACATTACACAATTTTTTTTCTGCAACGGTTCATTATATGAAGTTCATATTTCGCATGAACCTTTATCGCACCAATGTTCAATTTCAGGCAAAAATATTTTTTCTGATGTTGTACTTTCCAATTGGCGGTCATGAAAAACTTTAAACTCAAATATCTCAAAAACGGCGATTTTGACAAGAGGAGTAAAAACTTATAAATTAAATTACCCACCCAATAATACCAAATATATAAGGATCCTAAGACAATTGATGAAGTTATAATGGAAGTTATAATGGAGTGCATGAATTGAGTTATGCAATGATTCTGCATTATAATTATGCCTAATGCAAATTAAAGAAATTTTACAGGAAAATCACAAAAACTCCGTTACTTGTTGTCAGATCCTTAAATTTTAGTATTATTTGTTGGATAATTTAATTTGTCAATTTTTTTGTCTTGTAAACCTTTGGTAAAATTTACCTTTTTTGAGGGGTTTAAAATTTTGAAATGGCCGATATTTTAAAAATAATCATAGGAAAAATAATTTTTCCCATGAAAATGAAAATTGGTGTGATAAAGGTTCATGCAAAATATGAACTTCATATAATGATCCGTTGCGGAAAAAAAATTATTTTGTATAAAAAACATAATGGCGGCTAATGGTTCAACGAAAGATTTTTTCGACTTATGTCAAGATTTATTTTGTGTTTAAATTGACAAGTCCTATCAGCCTTCGAAGTTTGTGTCATTTTTTTATGAACATCCAGTATAATTTCGATAATACACTGTAAATGGTTAATATCCAAATAAGCAAAATTGATGCAATATTTTACCTAGAACAAATCTTTATCGACCACAACAAAATAAATAATGATTAACATGTATACATGTTTATTTAAAAACACCATTGATGATATTTGCATTTAGATGGGCATACCAGTACATCGTAATGCAACTGATACGCATATTGCCTTTCTCATAAACATTTCTTTATTGGGTTGCTAAGAAAGTCATTACATTTTAATAGCCAAATGTTAATCTAGAGACTTATTATCTGGCCATTTACAGTAGTCTAACATTTTCATCTGTTTTTAACTTTAGTTTTAAAATAATAATTAATTTTATAATAATGTATACAATATTAATATTAAATCGATATCTGTAGCCTACTAGGCTATGCACACTTACTTACCTTGGTACTGAAGGCCATCTTGTAGGCCGCTGGAGGCGCTGGATCCGTCAATCACTGTCCCCAGGATAATGCTTGTGTTGCTTGACAAAAAAAAAAAATATATATATATATATATAAATTTTGGTTATAGGCATGGGCTACAATATACAGGGTGATTCAAAAAGAATGACCTGATTTTAAATTTTGATATTATTGATAGTATCACATTACCACCACTGAAGCTACAGTATGTACAACAAGGGTGGTCTAGAGTTTAAAAAAAATCGCCACTAGATGTCTAATTAAGCGCTAACTGTGGGTGTGGCGTCAGTCATAAACTTTGGTCACTTTTAGTCAGACGTTGGATAGGGCGCACAGGACCGCGAGACACGGCTTTGCATTCTTGGCCTCTAAGGTCACCTGACATAACACCGTGCGACTTTTTCCTGTGGGGATACGTAAAAGAACGAGTTAATGTCCCTTCCTTAGCTCGTGACATCGAGGAGATTAAAACCAGGATATCAGATACAGTAGCTACAGTCCCAGAAGACATCTAGTGGACAGTTTGGGATGTTCGGCATAGAACATAGAACATTTGTGGTACATCATCATAAATTTGATGTTTCTGTGAGTATTTTGATGTAAAATTTGTTTGTGTGCACAAATTTTTGAAACAATTATAGTTTTCTGAAATCAGGTCATTCTTTTTTAGTCACCCATATTTGTAATATACAGGGTATCACAAAAATACGACACTGGTACATATTTAAATTCTAGACATAAAAATAAATTGAAAATTCATTATAATCATACATTCTTCAATTTCGGCTTCGTTAAGCCGGTATCCATCATTTTATTTATCTCACCTAATATTTTTTATTTCTGTAACGAATTGTTGTATTGAGTTTATATTTGGCATAGACCTGTCTACACAAATGTCCATTTACAAGGAAGATATTATTTCTTGCTATGTGTATTTTCAAAATGGCGGACATTATTATCTTAAAAACAATTATTTTAAAAATGGAAAATTAAAAAAAAAATTGTAAGACATCAAAAAAACTAGCAGACTTAATTATGTATATAGATTGAAAAAAAACAAAAATTGGAACAAATGAGTTTTGTCTTATGAAAAATACAAATTTTCTTGTCTAAGTATTGTATATTTTGAAAATTTTAAAAGTTAAATCACATGTACTCCGTCATTTGTTGTTCGATCTTTATGATATTTGTAATTAGAAATTATTACCATGATCTTCGTATAATTGCTTGGATAAATGCATTTGCCAAATTTTTTGTGTCTTGCCAAATTGTTTAAAATGTAGGCCCCCTCAAACGAAATCGAACAAATTTTACTGAATATTTCCGATTTATTTTTCTGTGTACAATACGAATATAAATAGCCATTCTCGTATTTTTGTGACATTCTGTATATTTGTTTCGTAAAAATACAAAATGTTGTGGTGCAATAAAAAGACCCTTAGCTATAAAGTTATACAAATAGTTTTTGCATTTTGTAAACTTAGTAAATTCGACAAAGACATGACTAAAACGCCTTCTATTTTATTATTCATTATGAACGATTATGATGAACAATTAAATAGAAGGACGGTCTATAAGGTTAATTTTGATCAAGAATCTCTGGAAAATGTTTATACCTGAATAACAAGGATCCTACATCTTAAAGTATAGAAAAAAGAGGTGCATGCACAATCCAACTTTAAGCAATCACCAAGCTATATACTGCATAGTTTAATAGTACATATAGTTATACTACTGATGATAATTTTAGGTAGTAACGATAATTCAGTTGATAGCAACACAAGATCCCGTGTTGATCCCCAATATAAACAAAACAAAACAAATTTATCACAGTAACTAGTGTTGTGCGTGACAACTCCCCCCTTCCCCTCTCCTTCTCCCAACAATGCTCCGTGCTTAGCAAGGACAAGGTAGGACATGCTAACGTTTCACAATTAATTAGGCCAGTAGTGGAGAAACGCGGGAGCTGGCTCAGTTCAAGGTCACCTGAGCGATGACGTCATCGAGGTCAATGACCCCACCGATGACGTCATCAATGACGTCATCGATGACGCAATCGATGACGTCATCACCAATTACGTCATCCTGTGACGTCACACCCATGACGTTGCAGAAATGACGTGGCGATGACGTCATCACCCCTTACGTCACCAAGATGACGTCATCGATGTCACAAAGGTCAAGGTCACGCTGAAACCTAAAATTTTTAGGCACTTTTGCTGTTTCTCGCACTACGCTCCGAGTTTCAGTCAGGTTTCAATGACCTTGACGACTTGGAGCGAAATTAGACGAGAAACAGCAAAAGTGCCGAGGAAACTCAAAGTTTGCAACGTGACTCTGCCTAAACCGTCATGTGACACCGCTCGAGTGACCTTGAACCGAACAACTCCTGCGTTTCATCATTACTGTAACCGCGATGCGCACCCTACGACAGACACCGAGCGACTGACTGTCCGGCCCCGCGCACTCTAGGTATATGGGAAGTGGTGGGGGGAAACTGCGATGACCTCGGGAAACTTGAAAATGTCAAGCCAGGTAGCACCGTTTTGGTGCTACCTTAAATTTACATGTTAAATTGGGATGACCGTGAGGTTGACTGTGAACCTGGGGCTTAGGATTGTGTTTAACAGCTTGACATTTTCGCCAGAGTTCAAGTGTGGTGACCTTGAACTGGTTAAAATCAAAACTGCACAGCAGACTGCACAACACGGATGTGCATCCTACGACAGCCGCCGAGCGACTGACCTCCGGACCCTGCGTACTCTAGATATATGGGGAAGTGGTGGGGGAAATTTCAAGGTCATTCAAACGGAGTTTTAAAAAAGTCAAAGAGTAGAAAGACTACTCTTGTGAGTCTATAGCGATTTCATTGATAGTGAGTGCTTCGGTATGCCAAGTTGATCTGTATTGACACGCTCCTAAATAATGTTTGCAAAAACCTGCAAAATGATTGTTGCACAATTTGCAGCCAGTTAGCTGTTTTAGTTTGAATTCAATGCAACGTTCAGGGCAACAAGTGTACTTATGCCCTCTCATTTGGTACACATGGAATGTCTTCAACTTCGGTTTCGGCTTCTTCCAAGACTTGCACTTACACATGCACTGACCAAAAGCTTCACATGTTCTACAAGCCAGGCCATCCACCACATCAATGTCATTTGGCCATGAAAAACATTTCTGTTCGCAACAGTAGTTGAGTTGACTCTCCATGTTGCTGCGGTGAAGGTGCGCGATGAAATGATACTAGAGTCAGTGAGAGTGCACCTTAAATAAACTCAGTGGAGGGGGAAAGGTCAAGGTCATTCAAATGGAGTTTTAAAAAAGATGACTAGTCGTCCTCCTCGTCCGTCGTACTTGGAGAGCTGTCAGACGAAGAGCCCAGCGCAGCTGCTCTCCAGATGAAATGTATATCTATTTGAAAGCGCAGGCCTGGATCTTGTACCATCAACTCCTTTAATCTATTACATACCAATTCCACTTTGTACACATTGTTAATAATCAACACCCAAGGCTTCGGCTGAACATAACGTGTAGTTGAGTCAGCCTCGCAGACAGTTACACCTTCCGGTGATATTGGAGTGTATAAATGTGTAAAATCTCGTTGCTGAGGCTGGCTTGAAGTTGAAGGTTCTGTGCCGACCCTGGTTGCATCAAAATTCAAATCCATTCTACATTCAAGAGGTCCAGGGTTCCCGTTGAATACATTGAGTAATTTTTGATACAAGACTTCTACTTCTGTCGCATCCTGTAAATGAACAGTCCACCGCAAGGGAAATGCTTCGTCCGTAGTGGAGTCAACTTGAGAAAGAGTTCCTTCCGCCATGGCAGCTAAGCAAGGAATGAGGTGAGCTGCAGTCAGTTGTAACATTATCGAAAAGTAGAGGGGAAATTTCAAGGTCATTTAAATTGGGTTTTAAAAAAAGGAAGGAGTGGAGGGGGAAAGTTCAAGGTCATCCAAATGGAGTTTTAAAAAAGGAAAACCTAGAAAGTAACATTGAAATCTTCCAACTGATGGTGGCGAGCGTTTTCTTCTGCAACCTTGCCGACACATGTAACTATGCCGTACAGTATGAACAGTACAACCATGATAAGGCCGAACAACAAAAGATAGCCGTTTACTATCATGATATTTTCTGAGTGGATCTGCTTTCTTCTTATCGCCCTCTCTTGCATCCTCTTCTCTAACTCGTGTACGAAGTCACAGCATGCGTGAGGACATCTTTCATCTGTTGGTAGGTTAGCCATTGTTGATGTTGTAGGTTTGGCTGTTGAAGAAGGAATGAGGTATCTAATTATGTTGTCTCATGTATATCAACAGTGAAGTGGTGGGGGTAGCGAATCAGTGGAGGGGGAAGTTTCAAGGTCATTCAAATTGTGTTTTAAAAAAACCCTATCTTGTTACTGAGCATATATGTCAGTAACAAGATAGGTGGCTTTGCTCTTTTTACTTCTTTAATATAATGAAGAAATAAACATATTCTACAATTGTAAGGACAAGGAAGACAACCGCTAGTCAGCTGAAGTAATCCAAGTTGTCTGGTTCGGTCTTCATCGATGCCGGTGAGGAAGCTGTCGTTGAAGAGGAATGTCCAGGCTCTTCCTTCGGCTGCCGAAGATTCCGTATATTGCAAGCGTAGACTTGCACGTTTATACGGTAGCCTCTTGCCACCATCAGCTGCAACTCCTTGTACAAGTCGTTCAGCTCCTGTTGCGTTTTGATCGTCACCTCCTCATAGCTGGCACAGCTTACGTTCAGAGACATACTGATGTTGTTCGGTTGGCTGCTGGAGTTGAAATGAAGACGAGGCACAGCACTTGGAGGTATATGAAAAAGTGGTGGGGGTGTTTTGCATTCAAGCAGGTTTGACTTGTAGCGTGGTGGTGGGGGTAACTGTGAAATGCAAAGGTCAAAGGTCAAGGTCACCCGCGAAGTTTAAAAAAAAAAAATGCAACATATCAATATGTGACAAACTTCACATATTGATATGTTGCATTTTTCGTCTTTTTGTATTCTTTTTTTTTGTCTTTTATGGTTTATTTATTTATAAAACATTACAATAACATATGTACAACAGTAAAACTTAAATCTAACACTGCTGCTTGTCGGCGATGTGGATGGTCAACTCGGTGGAATTGCTACCCGTGCAACCGTGGGAAACCAGGTAGAGACAGCCGGGTTGGATGGAGCGCAGATCCTCGTTCTGGAGGAGATGGACGAACCGTTTCGGCAGGTAGACTTGGAACTTGGGCTCATCCCCCGGAGTGAATGGTGCCTCGCTAAGACTGCAGCAGATGGCCTCTCCAACTGTAGTCTCCATCTTCTTCATGGCGTGGATAATGTAGTGCTTCTCGTCTTTAAGTTCGGAACACTTCTTGACGGGTAGTATGGTAGATTTGGAGTGAGCATTGAACTGCTCAACCAAAGTTTGCAGGAACTGGTGAGATGCCATGGTCAAGTTATAGATCGTCTTCTTCGTCTTCTTGCTGGGAGATGTTGTCGTCTCGGAATCTCGAGTAATACTCATGCCAGGTCTCGGTCTGCTCCTCACTTATATAACCCCCGTTACCCCCACCACTCCCCATTTCCCCACTTTGAAGGTAAGATGCGAGTTTATAGGCGTTTTTTAAAGCGCAATGTCTATCTTTTTCATGTTCTGGACTTTTAGTACAAATACAAACATTTTCCATCGTATACTTGTAGTTTTTATCCAAATCCACATCATTAACCGGAACATGAGTAAATCCTTCGATCCATCTTTTCTTTTCCAGCCCCTTTGTGTAAATATTGGTAAACTTGTCTGAAAAGTGATGCATAATGTGATACAAGTCCGTGTAACTTGTAAAACCATCATACCAATCGATATGATGGAAGTGTTTTGAAATCCATCTGTTGGTAGTAGCGGCTTTACTAGTTAAAGATGAATAAGAACATGGTGGTTTAAATAAAAACGAATAAGGAACACTTGTATTGATGTCGAAAAACACAAGTTCTTTTATGATAAATCTATCATCATTACCCCGAAACGCTTGGAACTCAATTATACCAGGTTTGGACTTTACTTGTTCTTCTTCCTTGTCCATTGCGAAGATCACTCGTCTGCTCATGACGAAGTCCAAAGGTCAACTGATTTCCACACCACGGTAGGTACGACTTTTATACCCGGCCGTACAGTTGTTGGCGCGTTGGTGTATATTTAACGTGGGCACCGTCCCCGGTAGGCCTAACCCCACAAAGTGTTTGATATTGTTTTAAAAATTAACCATTGCTGTGTAGTTAATTGTCATTTAGGTTTCCATCTTTACATTTTCCTTGTTTTCATTTTCATCACTAACACTTGATTCTTCTCCTCCTTCTTCTTCCTCTTTTTCACGTTTTACTGATTTCTTATGTAGTTGAGCGTACTTTTCCAATTGTCTCCACATTTGTACTTCATGAGGAACCCTATTGAATATAGAAGTATCTACAGGTCCGTACAATATAGGTGCGTCCGGTTGTTTGTCCAAAGTGTCTTCCAGATAATCTTTAATAATTGAACTTGAAAACACCAGTTGTCTCAAGTATCTCGTTATTGGTTCAGTTGCACAAGTTAGAATAAAAAAACTCTTCTCGATTAAGTTGAATCTTGTTATCATGTCTTGTTGTGTCTCTAAACCGCAACTGATGATCACCACGATGTTTAACAATATCGATTTCCACATTTGAATCCAAAAGGCCTACTCTTGTCTTTCTTCCAAACATGTTACTACTTAAATAGCATTCTAGCAGATGCAAGTGTTTCATAAACGATTCCAAGCAGTGTCCGTAAACAAAATCATTTTGGGTCCATGAGTTAAAATTACAGTAGGGGAATAATCTGTAGATTTCATAACACCGATTAAAACACTTTTGTCCAAACTGGAAGAGATTGGGTAAAATATTCGCAAGAATACCTCACTTAATATGTTAGGAGAAATATTATCTTCAATATCCCTTTTCCTCTTGTGTGCATTCTTTCTTCTTTTACCTTTTTCCTCAACATTATTACTGGCGTGGAGTTGTCCGCAAGCGTTGTGTTCATCTCCCTCCGGTTGACCTTGAAGATCTAAAAAGTCGGATATCTCCTTCTCAATATCTACTACATTTTCTTGTGTACCACTAGGAGAAGCCATATTGAATAAGATGCTACCCATACAACAACAGGCAACAAACTGATGAGGAGCGAGCTGTACGCTCTGCTTTTATACTCGCGGAATGCATTGGAATGTAGGAAAACCGGTCTTTTACAATACATTTTTAACAATTCCAGTTAAAGGTGTGTATGTTACGATTTTATCATGTAGAATTAAACAGTATGCAGTTGTATTAGCCGGTATAGGCGCGTTGAATTCCATTTCTATTTTTATATCTACACTTGATAATTTTACCGATTCATTTTGTTTAGAACAATCGATTACAACCATAGGGTAACCATCTAAGTATTTTTCTGGTGATAGTAAAGGTGCATTCGTTTTACCATAATATGAACTTTGGAATCTTGCATACATATCGTACAATATGCTGTACTTTTTATTAGCGAATGACACATTTAAATTATCGTATGGAAAAAATTGTGAATTTAAATAAACTTTAATATTTTTCAAGTTGCAATGATCAAATTGGCCTGCATGTTTGGTGATGGTGTCTCTTCTGCCTGTTTGTAAACCAAATATAATATACCTGGCTCGTTCCACATAATTAGATGTTTTAACTGTCCAAGTGTGTCGATCCGTAGTTGGCAAGCTGGGATGTTCATGAAATTCCCAACTTCTAAAAGGAATTACAATATCACGATCAGCCTTTAACTTTCTTAATAGTAGCATTCTATGCTCGTCAGCTAATTTAACATGTGGAACTCTCCATACAATTTTGTCTAATGTTAATTTCCATTCTAAAGTTGCATCTGTTGTACCGTCTGGAGCTTTAATAATATCTTTATCGTTTGAAGATCTCAACAAAACTAATTCTTGTTTAACGTTTAATATTATTTTCCTATAATCTTCAGCAAAACCAAGCAACAAACGTAACGGAATATGAAAATCAAAATTTCCATTTGTATCTGGAGTGATTGTGTCTTTTGCAGGTAAAACCCATCCTGCAGGTTGTATTAAATTGGTTTCATTAGGTGATATAGATGTTAATCCCTTTAAAGTTGTTGCAATACCTACTTTTTTAGTAGAATCAACTGTTACACCTGATATTTCATATCTAATTTCATCAAACAGGAAAGCCATGGGATTATTTATAAATGGAACTGTTGTACCAGTAGTAGTACCGTCCTTTTTAGTAACTTTTCCTTCAATATACAAGTAACTTTCACATGGTAGCGTGTAAATGTCTTGATTTTGTATGGGAATACGAATTTCATCGTTATTGTTTAATTTTGATGAAGTGTAAGGGTTGTGGGTGTGATATTCTTTTTCCCATAGGGTTTCGTCGAATGTTGGACCCTGCGCTATATCCAGTATATCCATAATCGGTTAATTGTAATCCCAATTCTCTCTAAGAAACGAATGTTCTCGCGTGTTAACTCCTCCACAGCTGAAGAGCTACTAATGCGGTTTCCCGTAGGTTGTTCGCTTTTAAATATTAAACCCATGATTTTGTATTAAAGTGTCGATTTTAAATGTAATCTAACCGTAATAGGCTCTTCTCGGAAATCTATCAAGTTACCGTCTTGATCCAATACGTTCAACACGATGTCTGAAATGAAAGTGGTGTTCAACGGTAGATATACCAGTTTTTGTGGCTTTTCAACAATTTTAAATCCAGGTGGCACACTGGGGTAAAAAGTATGTATTATATGAGTATTTGCTCCATCTCTGTAAGCTCCTTGTATAATGTTACAAGTTATGTCTATACTATTGACTTTTAATATTGTTACAGTTTGTTTACCAGAATGTGTTTTATTTGGTTCTAAAATTGCTCCATCTTTGGGAAATCCTAATAAATCACCAATTGAGTTTGGCTTAGTGAAATCTATATAATATTTTGAAGTAAGCTCAGCTTTCATTGTATTGTTATTACCTTTTAGTATTATATTGTCTTTTCCCATTTTGTTTTGCAAAAATTCATTAATATGATCAATTTCATAAGAACCTGTGGGTAAACTGCACTCTTGTAAGTCTGTAAACTTCCCACTGGCATCTTTTCCTTTATAATAATGCAATAAGTTATTTTTACCTTCCGTAACATGGGAATAGAGTTGTAAGTTGTAAAATCCAATAGCGCCGCCTCCCAAAATCTTCCTTTTTGCAAGCGTAACGCTGGAAAAAGGATACTTCGTAAAGTGGACGATTTTCCTGTTAATGATACCGTATAGGAAGACATCTCAATAGTGACTGATACTTTTAGCTAAGAATTCCAAACATAAATGGCCGCATATTGAAGTATTATCAGGTTGTTCTCTTTTATAATTGTAATATATGTTTTTAGCAGATTTAAAGTAATTTTGAAGTTCTTTTGGTGGTGGCAAATTACCGAAACTATCAAAATAATATACATTGTTATTTAGTTTCTTATAACAAACCCAATGGGTGCCAGGGCCTTCAGTATTATCCAAATTTACAATTCCAGTCTCATTTTGCCACATTTTCTTTGGTAAATTGTCTTTCATAAATACTCCGCGGAAAAATGGTATTTTTAAACAGGAAATATATTTAAATAATTCAACATTAGTCAACGCTTTATGTGGTATAACCAATTGATTTCTTTTATTTAATATGCACGATACGGTCTTAGGTATAGACCAGCCCCGTTTTTTACCATTGACCATATTATCGGTTTTTTGTTATTTTTCCTCGGAGAACGTCTTTTTAGTCTAATATTACCACCATGTTTCTTCATGGTTGATCCTTTTTTATTCCTACCCCTCCTTTTTCCACCTCCTACCGCTGTTTTAGCCTTCATACCTGCTGTTACCGCTAAAGCTGCTGCTTTTTCTGCAATACTAGCGTCACTAGACTTTACTCGTTGCCAAGCTATATTCGCTAGCTTTTTATCAGCTATTGACCTATTCTTTGAATCGGTAAACGTGGAATATGCGATATCGTGTTCTTTACAAGCCTGATCTAACTTATTTATGCCTGGATCGCCTCTTTCCAGTCGTTTTTTCAATTTAGTTCCTGGTCCGCAATACTGATAACCTCCCGGTATGTGAAATTCGTATTGTAAAGCGTCTATTGCTCTATTTACGACAGATCCTACTGGAATACGATTTAAAGCTTTACTTAACAGAGAAACCGCTGTGGACGTGATACCACCTCCTTTCCGTATAGTGTCTCGATATGGACTGGTGTAATGAAACGCCATGATTGTCTTTTATATTCGAAAAGCGTAACCTATGTGTTACCTCTATGACAGGTTGCACATAAATGATGTAATTTATGGTGTTATTTAATTAAATATCAAAAGTACCCCAATCTGTTGATCTAAACTTTTGTGTATTATGATTAAAAAAGTATTTATAAAGAATTTCTTGTTTAATCCATGCACTTCTCATTTTTTCATCAATAGGTTTATGTTGTCCGGCTGCAATATAATTATGCATATCAAATAATAAATTACCTATTACTTTAACAAGAAAATTAACAGTTACAGCGTTATCAGCATAATCAGGGTCTGCAACATTTGTTAATCGTTTGTTATCACAATTCCACCATTGTTTTCCAGTTGGCTCTAATTGTATTATCTGTTCATAAGTAACAGCATCACCAGGCTTTTCACCAATACCTAAATTTGTCAATGACTTTCCTTTACCATCCCAAACACTATTGTTTTCTTCAAGTAAAGTAAACTTTTTATTTCCCTGTACAAATACATCTCCTTGTCGTGTTACTACTTGGTCTTGTTTCACAAAACCAGATGTTTCTTGTTTTAAAGTTTCCTTTATTTGCCCCACCGTTGCACCATCTGATGGTGCAGAACCATCTTTTACATTTGCTAAACAATTACCAAAGCAATCAATAATTCCTACATCACGTGTAATACAATGATCTTTGATGTATTTTAAATTTACAGCATCATTTTCATTCTTTGGATAACCTATATCGTTAATAACAAATTTATAAAAAGAAAACCCATTTTTTGTCTTTTCAGGTATTATAGAATGTAAATAGCGTCTATTTATGCTGTCTTTTTCATCTACAGGGTCTGCTACGTTAGATATACGTCGATTTTCAGCATTATACGTTTTTCCATCGAATTTTAACGTATTTTTCAATTCCGATGATAAATAACCTCTGTTTATTGCATCAGCGTTTTGATTTGGCTTACCGACGTTGGAAATTCTATGATTACCCACGTTATATGTGTTTTTGTCTAGTTTCAGTGTTGGTAATATCTCTTTTTTTAATACTTTTAAATTTATTGCATCATTTTCATCTGTGGGATCATTAATGTTTTTTAACCGTTTATTACTAATATCATAATCTCCATCAGGTGTTTGTGGTAAGCCAGCACCTCTTTTTAAAGTATTAAAGTAATATAATCCATCCGAGGAATATCGTCCGAACTTGTCAACACTCATGGTGCAACTGAATAACATTCTAGAGTGTAACCCATTTTTATAATATTAGTCTCGATTTCTAACCCGTATCAGTTTTTATACAAATTCTTAGTCTTTATCAGTTACATTTTCATCGCTCCCGGGACATTTAAAATATTTAAAATTTCCACTAACTAATGCTCCGTCTGATTCATTTCGAAACACATGATTTTTATGAATAAATTGTTCACCAGACAATTTTCTAAATCCGCTAAATGAATTTGGATCTGCAATTAATATATTTTGATAATCATTTACATCCATTAATTTAAATCTTTGCTTATTATAAATAAACTCTTTATTTGCACTGTCATATTGTAATGTTTGTCCTACAGTTGCAGCATCATTTGGATCTCTTCCATTATGCAAGTTTTTTATTACTTTATTTTTACATGTAAAAAATCTAAAAGAATGATCTGGATCTAGATGTACGGTTTGTGATAAAGCAGCTGCATCTTGAGCAGTATAACCCAATCTCATATTTGATAACCCTTTACCCATGCAATCCCAAGCATTATTTTTGTATGTTAATAAATTAAATTTTTCATTACCTTGAACAAATTCATCCCCTTGCTTTGATACTACTTGATCTTGTTTTACAAAAGAGGTTGTTTCTTGTTTTAAGGTTTCCATCATTTGACCCACTGTTGCACCATCTGATGGTGCCGAACCATCTTTAACATTCGCTAAACAATTACCTAGACAATCAATAACTCCTACATCACGTGTAATACAATGATCTTTTATATATTTTAAATTTACAGCATCATTTTCATTTTTCGGATAACCTATATCGTTAATAACAAATTTATAAAAAGAAAAACCATCTTTTGTCTTTTCAGGTATTAATGAATGTAAATAGCGTCTATTTACGCTGTCTTTTGCATCTTTAGGATCATCTACGTTGGATATACGTTTATTTTCAGCAGTATACGTTTTTCCATTGAATTTTAACGTATTTTTTAATTCTGATGATAAATAACCTTTGTTTATTGCATCAGCGTTTTGATTTGGCTTACCAACATTGACAATTCTATGATTACCTGCGTCATATGTGTTTTTCTGTAGTCTTAATGTTGGTGATATATTTTCTTTTAATACTTTTAAATTTATTGCATCGTTTTCATCTGTGGGATCTTTTATGTTTTTTAACCTTTTATTAGTTATATCATAATCTCCATCAGGTGTTTGTGGTAAACCAGCACCTCTTTTTAAATTATTTGCGTAATATAACCCATCCGAGGAGTAACGTCCGAACTTGTCGACACTCATGATGCAACTGAATAGTAATCTAGGGAGTAACGCATTTTATGAGATTACCCCACGGTTTCGGAGTTCATCCACTAAAGCCACCCATTCGTTTTCCAATCCAGTATGACCCGCTTCTTTATCTTCATGTATTAGTTTCATTCTATCCACCAATTTATTTATATTATTGTAATAAATCACATTTGTGTTATATAGTTTCTTCATTAAACCTGTACCTGTAACAGATTTGTTTCTTTTTCTTGGTTCTGGAGCACTTATATCCAAAGTGGATGATACAAACCTTCGTTTTACAGGTTTTCTTGGCATTATCGGCATTGGTTGTCTTCTCGTTGTTGGTATTAACTTGGATACAAATACTCTATATTTTAAAGACCTAGATCTAAAAACTGGCTGGTCAGCTAAATACTTCCTCCTGTATGCATTGGTGTGTTCCAAAATCTGTTTATATGCTTCCATATCTTCTTCTTTAACTAACAATTCTAAAGGCTTTTTTTCAAATAATAATTCAAATAATCCTCTTGTGCCCTTATATCTTTGATTACCAACAATAATATTATCATCTTCATCAATGTTTACCGGGCTATTACCAACCATTAAACCTTCTTCTGTTAATCTTACTCCATAACTATGGTAGTTTTTATTAGGATTTATTCCAGCTAACATTTTTATCATGTATTTCCTTCCTAAAGGTCCTTTGTTATGAATGTTTTCACCCAACAAGCTTATGTTTGACGGACCTTCCCTTGCTTCTTCTTCTTTTTCCTCTTCACTAGCAGTTGATACATCTTCATGTCCTCTTTTAGCTTTTACTTCATATAATTCTCTTATACCACTATAGTCTGGTGATTCTAGCTCTCTTTCAGGTTCTTCACCGGTAAAACCACTATATATAGAGGATTCCAGGTCTTCATCACTAAAATCTTCTGATTTTATATTTTCTCTTTCAAACTTTGTAATAGGTGCAATTGCATCTCCTTCCAAAACGGGTTTAGCAAATTTTTTGTTTAATTGTTTCAAGGGTTCAGTAATAGGTTTAAAAGTAGATTCAAGAAATTTCTCCCTTTCGCTAATACCTAATTTTAATGCTCTGTTTTTATCCCGAATAGAATCACTAAGTGATTTTATTTCCTTTATTAACTTTTCTTGGTTAACCATGTTTGTAGCAAGACGTGTTGTACAACAATGAATGTTTTACATCATGATCAGTGTATTAGTATAAATTTATCAAATCCTATCCTGTATCGACCATTGTTTAGCGGTTGTTCCTTTATAATTGTTAAAAACCCATACTTTTCAGCCCAAGCCTTTCCACACAACTCTTTAAATCGTTCGAATGGCATATCCGCACTTACATGGTCATAATATATGTGTTTTAGGTTGGTTTCATCCTGTTTAAATACAATTAACATGTTTGCATTGTCTCTAATGAGCTGTTTCGGTATTTTGCTGTAAGTTTGACCAATATAAATGCTATCTATGTTGTTATGTCGACCCATGGCGAAGTAATTCCTTATTGTATTTTGATTTTCACAAGATACATCGTCAAATATGAAAACTGAGAATGGTTTAGCCTCTTGCGGTTGCATGACACTTTCGCTTGCGTTAAATCTAAATATTTAACTTCAGGCACATTATTGAGTATTTGTTCCAATAACTGATATTTTGGTTGTTGTAGTGACTTTGAAAATACATATAAATTATTAAAACGTAAGCCTTTAGGGTTTGTAATCAAATTGAATACTACATTTGTTTTTCCACAATTGGAAGGACCGGTAACCAAACAACGCACCGTGTTTGGTAACAAAACACCGTGTTTCCCAGTATTGAATTGAGAACCATCCACTGTGAGTTCATCTATATTATTAATAGTAAAATTGTCTTTTTGCGGTATTATCTCCATCCTTTGTAATGGTTCAACCCAAAATGATGCTCTACCGTTATATTAGATCCTTTTTAGGTATCCAAGAATCTTCCGTCTTATTAAATCCTAACCATCGTACTTTAACCTTATCTTTTTTCCGTTGCAACACCTTTTCAACTAGATATACATCAACTACTGTTGATTTTAACATTTCATGTCCATAAAACCCTCCTTCAAGCAATTGTCCTTTATTATCTTTTAAAATGTAAGTTTCCGATACTGTAGGTTGCACCTTAAATACAGTAAAAACCTCATTTGTCCAGTTTGGAAGATATCTTTTACTGAATACACCTTTGTATTTGCTTATTCGCACTTTATCACCAACATTAAACCTTTTAGGCTTTAGTTTTTCAACTTTTGGTTTGGTATTCATTTTTATACGTTTTAATACAAGTTTTTCATTTTTATTAGTCACCTGGCTTGGTTTCATACCGATAGTTCTATGAAACTTGTTATTGTAATCGCTTATAAGTTTTGGTAACATATCAAGCCAAACGTGTGATCCTCTGTTGGAAAACATCTTATACATCGCACCTTTTAAAGTTCTGTTAAATCTTTCAATTATTGATGCTTTTACCTCTGAATTGGTTGAGTAATGGTTAATGTTGTGTTTTTTCATTAAATTTGCAAATTCCTTATTAAAATATTCTTTTCCATCATCAGTTTGTAAATGTTTTATAGTATGTTTGTCTCTTTGTATAGCTGTTTCCATTGCTTTTGTAACACTTTTACCACTTTTATCTTTTAGTGGTAAAGCATCTGCCATTTTTGAAAAACAATTAATAATAGTCAATATGTATTTAAATCCTCTATTTTGTTTACTATAAGGAATCATTTCGATTAAATCCGCTTGATATAAATCATTTATTCCTTTTATCACTGTATTTCTTCGTGGAAACTTTCTTCTTGCAGGTTTATGAAGCTCGTTGACAATTTCTTGCTTCAAGTTCTTCATATTGCAGGTTTGAATGTTTCATGTTTCATGTATCACATGTATAATAACAATGAATGTTGTCTTAAATATTAACATCATTTATATAGGTCAAGGTCATCCAAACTTGTGTAAAAAAATGGGGAACACGGCGTTGGACTTGCCGTGTTCCCCATTTTTTTTTACGGAAGGAGAAAGGAATAAGGTCGAAGTTGTAGAAGGGCGAAGAATAGGTTACAAGTTGATAGGGTTTAGAGAGTAGTGGCCAAAAGGAAGAGTGTGAATTTTATCCGGCATAATATGCCTTTTATCATCTCGAGCTGATAGTGCTCTTTTAACTTCAGTGACACTGTAGACCTCATGTTTAAAGCTTCTGATAGTGTTGAACGTTGCAGACATTGTAGAATCTTCAAACAAACAGGTCTTGTAATGGTCAAATGTCACATGTTTCTTCAAGTATGATGTTTTGACTCCTTTAGCTTTCTTCACTGTCGGTATGTCATTTTCCTTATACATCTTGAAGGAATATAGTTTGGACATTAGCGCAACTATTTCCTCCAAAGGCATTCCATTTGCTTCATCTTTAAATTTTCCGATTACTTTTTTATTCTTTTCATTGTAATTCGGATGGTTTTTCGGATAGTCAGAGAAGTCAAAATCGTCTTTGTATGGGAAACTCCTTAGGTCTTCATACATGTCCAAAGTCTTTATCCAGTAGATAAACGCGTCGGTATCCATGTATGCAACTCCAATGTTGTCTCTTCCGTAGTGTTTAACCATTTTGTTGTAATGGAAATCATACATCAGAGTTTTACTTATATCCAAAATCGACATTCCAATGTATAACGGACGATCCATCACTATTGTTGTTTTCTTCATACTGACGGCAACTAGATCTTCGTTTATAATCATGGATGTTCCAAAATTTGGTTTTTGCACTAATTTTTCTAATTTCTTAGGATCACTTACTAATTTTACAATCTTGTGTTTTCTTTTGTTTTCTAAGGTCTTCCCGAAGATGGCGTTGTTCATCAATTTGTAAAAGTCCTTTTCAAATGCTGATGTTGCTGCTGCTCTTCTTGTAGTGTTGGAATCAATATATGGTTTCAACCAACAAGACTGGGTGAATTCAATTGCTCTATGAATTCTCACTACACGTAGACCCAATTTAAGAGCTTGTTGAACTACCCAGTAGTGAGCCACATACCGATCTTTATTCTCCAACGTCATCATCAATTTTGGCCATCTTCCTGTCGGTGAAACTTCAGTCTTGGCTAGGAGAGGCAAGTCGTAGTGATGGTCATGAAGGTGCTCCGGATATTCGAAATCACAGTCCAAAATATAGCCTTTTGGACCATTCTTTGGAATCTGTGAGATATCACCGATGGTGGCCGGGTCGATCCATTTGAAGTCAGCGTAGGGAAGCGGATTTGACATTGCCCAACCATAAAGGTTGTTTGCGTCAAAGTAGCCAAGGTAGACCGATGGTTGTCTCTCGTCGAAGCCTGGGATGTACTTGTTGTTAGCTTTGACATGACGTGTTACAGCTTGTGTCAAACCGCCCCGTACACCAGATTCTATCATGAGCACCATATCAATATCTGTTAGAAGCTCCAATCGACAGTTGGTTGACTTTAGCATAGCTTGCCATGCTAATCCTGGAGATGTGTACGAGTGTAGAGGGTCCAGTCCATAGGCGGAGAAGCAGGTGTTTCGAAATTCCTCCATCACATCGCACAGCAGAGTTACGTCCAATTTTATGTAAAAGTCGGAATATTCCCCTAAGGTTTGAATGTTTAGTTGGTTCCAAACATTACAAGCATGATTGTAGTCTTCAACGGTGATTGCACTTTCATTTAACTTGCTATTGAAGGCTTCAATTGGTGGCAGACTGGTTTCTTCAAATTTTTCTGCAGAAGTTATGTAATCATAGGGGAACACTCCTTTACGCATTACTAAGTCCAATTTATCTTCAGGTGCAATTTTGCTGGTTTCTTTTAGATCTTCTCTTCTTAGGTTCTCAGACAATTTGCTCAGACTAGATGACATAAATCTATAAGAGTCTACGAAGCGAAGTTTAATTTTACCTACTGTTTTTGAGAAACTGATGTACTTCTCCAATGTTTCAGCTAATACTTCGATTTTTCCATCATCTCGTCCTAACTCTGGGATAATGAAGTGGGAGTCATAGCCGCTAAGATTGTGTAACACGACTGGGATAAAGTTTGGCAGTTTGTAATTTATATTGCATGAATTACAAGCAGCTCCTCTGTATAACCCTGTCAGGTGATCGTGATCTCTTACTTTTTGATTTTCTTCACTGAAGCTCTTCTTGCATAAATAACATCTTGTTGCCAAATTGTATTCTTCTTGTTGATTTTGGTTCAAAGGTTCCATAGGTAAAACATTACCGAATAAGCGTTGCACCTTTTCAGCAATGTCATACAACTGGTCTACAAAATACTTAGCGGCTTCTTCCCCACGGTAGAGTATTGGAGTGGATGTTAAGCCATACTCTTGCAACTGTTCTTCAGGCAAAGTGGATTTCACCAATAAGCAAAAACTGTTAGGTTGATGCAATTGATATTTGGTTCTTCTAGTCACCTCACCATCTGGAAGCTCCTGTGGTACTAACGTGGATTCGAAATCAGCGTAGATAACTAGTGGAATCCTGTATTGGTGAACTGTCTTCTTAAACTGGACACATGCTCTAGATGGTGGTGGCAGGCTAATCTTCACTTCATAGTTGTTATTACAAAGCCGCTGGTGTTCCAACAACCATTCCAATCCTCCACGTCTTAATTCCTTGCATGTAAAACAAAAGCATCTCTTGCATATTGTTATCTTACGATTTTGTTTTGACACTTGTCGTACAACCAAAGATTCAAAGTTTTTAATATAAACATAATGTGAAATCTCACCTTTGGTTATCAATAATAAATCGGTATGGTTACTTTGCTCTACTTTTACTACTCGTAGTGGATACACATTGTTTGAATCATCTAAGCCGAACACGTTAACAGAAACACCTGGATTTTGTTTCTCAAATTTAGTAATTTGATCAAGACTCACAGGATACGACATTCCTCGAAAGTTATAGCGGTGTTGAACAGCTTCGTATGCTATGCTAGGTCTAATAGCATTATGTCCCACGTATTTTGCTAACATTGCATACCGGAAACATTCATTGTCCTCATTTTTCACATTGATACATGATTTGGTATCTCGGATTGCCTTTGGTAGAGGGATAAAGCTGCTACCTCTCATACCATATCCATGCTTGTGAACCCTCACATCCATACCTTCAATCGATGATAGCGTCCAGCCAGATCCTCTTCCTTCGTGTTCTTGGAGTTTCATTAGCAGTTCATTCAAACATTCTTCCAGAATTTCGTTAATATCAGATGTGGTTGTAAGGGTTCGGTTTTTAGCAATGAATGCTCTCGGTGAGTTTTCACCATCGGTATTAGTAAACATAGCCTCCAACACCAATCCAAATTTAATAAAGTTCAATCTTGCCAATTCTTCCATCAATGTTTTTAGAACTAGATTTTTAGCTTGGGTTATAAAGTTTTCCAATTCTAATTGCACATTATTAACTTTGAAATGAGTTACAACTGGTCCTGGCAAGGCTGTGGTGCGCAGTTGTCTTATATCTTCCACTTCTTCTTCTGTATCCTCTTCTTCCATATCCTCTTCTTGGGTACGCAGTTGTTTTACATCTTCCACTTTTTCTTCAATTTCCTCTTCAATAAATCCTCCAGCTGTAGATGGTCCAGCTCCGGCAAATTGAATAACACTTGGTCTTCTTCTTTGCATTAACTGTAAATAGCTAGCCCAGTCCTCCTTCTGCTTCTGAGGTTTTTCAAAAAACCGATCAATCGCATCCAAGTCTTCTTCACTTACTACAATCTCTTCTTTTCTATCCTCTTCACGATGCAATTCTCGGTATAACTGTAGATAGTTATCACAGTCGTCCATCTGCTTCTGGTAGTTTTCCAATAACCGATCAATCGCATCCAAGTCTTCTTCACTTACAACAATCTCTTCTTTTCTGTCCTCTTCATGATGCAATTCTCGGTGTAAAACAAAGATATCTTCGTCTTGGAAAAACTCACCACAAATATCGCAAAGAGCCATTTTTTACAGTTTGGCTTTGAGTGTGCACTCGGTGAATGTCCACGCAATAATGAGCAGCGCGCTCAACCGGGTCCCTTTATACCCGAGGTTGAAGGGTGGGGGAAGGTGACGTCATATACATCCGGTTTATCAATCATGTAGTAGATTTGGCTTTTAAACACCCATTTTCAATACATTTTTCAACAGGCTTGATAAACCAATGATGTTTGCTCTAAATCCGCTACTTTGTACAAGTTTTTTCAAAGATGTCTGTTTGAGCAAGTTTTTGTGGGTCTAGGTCATTAGGGGGGGGGGGGGGGCTCGCACTTTTTGTCGGGGGAGGGGGTTAATTAAAGAAATAAACCCTTATAGTCGTTCTTATGTTGCCATCGCTATAGTCTCCGAAAAGATACAACTATGGGGAACTCCAGACTTGTGTGTTTGTAATACCTACCAGTTAAAATCCAAAGAGAAACTTATAATATTTGGTTCAAGGTCACGCGAAACTTTTAAAAAAATAAGCCCCACACCCCCCTATGGGGGTGTGGGGCACTTGGGTTGTCATCGCTGTAGCCTCCGAAGAGACCCAACTATGACAACAGGCAACATCCAATGTCGTCTAACCTTCACCACGCAAGACTTAAGCATTTACTGCATTGCTAACAAATAACTGTTCCAATAGCTAACAAAAAGTCATTTACATAATTTTGAAAGAGGTTGAGGACAGCCCTAGTGGCTTATGTCCCCGGTCCGAGTGCAGAGGCCATCGGCTCATTACCCCCGTATAAGCGTACAAACGGACCAACTCCAATTTCTCAGCCGCATTGAAGCATGCATGAGTGGAGCCTAACAATTATAAAAAGTGGTTTTACACGGGGGCCTACTCCCGTTCCCTATCTTTAATATTTAATATTTAAGTTCAGCAATGCAGTAAATTTATATAAGTTCTTACTAGGTCAAGGCCATACGAACATTAAAAAATTTCGGCCCCCGTACATCCATGGCGAACCACGAATGTTCGGGGGCCTTGGGGACAAAAAAACACAAATAGCTAACAAAGTTTCATTTACATAATTTTGAGTTTCCAGATTTTGGTCAAGGTCAAAAATTTTCCAGAAAAAAAAGTTCGGGGGGGGGGGTCACTTCTCGTCCGGAGCAAAAAACTTTTTGGTCAAGGTCAAAAATTTTCCCGAAAAAAAAGTTCGGGGGGGGGTCACTTCTCGTCAGGAGCAAAAAACTTTTTGGTCAAGGTCAAAAATTTTCCCAAAAAAAAAGTTCGGGGGGGGGGGTCACTTCTCGTCCGGAGCAAAAAACTTTTTGGTCAAGGTCAAAAATTTTCCCGAAAAAAAGTTCGGGGGGGGGGCTCGCACTTTTTGTCGGGGGGGGGGGCGCAGGTTAGTTAAGTGGGTCAAGGTCACCCACAACACTTGTACTCTAAGTGTTGGCTATACCCCCACCACAACTGGGTCCCTAGGCTGCACAACACCGCTTCGCCAGTATGTCTCCGGCTTCCATGCGGTGCGTCTCGCTGTTCTCTAGCTCTCTATATGTAAGTAATTTTACAAGTTCTGAATGTAGGTCACTACACTTTAACTCTGGGACGATATCGACTTGTAGTATTTCAGTGTTTTGACTCAAGGTCATCACACTTTAACTCTAGCACATCGGTTATCGTACCAGAGGTGCTTAATAACCTAACTTGTAATGTTTAGGGTGGCGTTTGCACGCCACGTGGTATCGCCATGAGTGTCCAGTCCAAGTTTTAATTTAAATTAATTTTACTGTAATCTTTTCCATTTCCACTTCGTTTTGCCAAAGTATAAGGTGTCGCTTAATAAAGTGGTATTTCTCTAAAGTTATAGGGGATTGCGGGGATACAATTAGTTTGTTTAGGAGACTCTTCATCTTGGAGTTTAACACAATTTCCACTTTGACTTTGCTTCCTCGGCTCTCACAGCCTAAGCTGTACAGAAATGTTTCTTCTAGTGCCAACTCGGGCCAAGAGAACAGTGTGTTGGCTGTAGGACGGCTCATGGTGAAGTGATGCGATACTCCAGCGTACCACCTCA
Organism: Neoaliturus tenellus; assembly: GCA_030545055.2. Classification (NCBI taxonomy): domain Eukaryota; kingdom Metazoa; phylum Arthropoda; class Insecta; order Hemiptera; family Cicadellidae; genus Neoaliturus; species Neoaliturus tenellus. The sequence continues at coordinate 271,958,582 of CM061533.1, read as the reverse complement.
CCTTCCCCCACCACTGTAACCTTCCCCCACTCCTGCTGTTTCCCCCCACCTCTTTTCCCTTGACTCATGCGCTACAAACAGTCTCTCAGTATTGTGCAGACTTTTGTGAGGAGAAGCCATGTCGCGGGACGCTTTAGGTAAGAAACTTAGCCGTGTTAAGGCTTTATTAGTTGCTCACTGTCCACCACTTAAAGTTAAGAGGGTTTCGACTTTAGCTAAGTGGCGCAAACTGTTGCGCGGCCACCCTAGGTTTTATACAAAACAGACTAATGTCAGTTTTACTGATGAAGATTTGTTTAGAATATTGGAAGAAATGACTTTTCCTTGCAAAGTTCAGTTAGTTACTCCCATTCCTGACAATTTAGAGTCTTAGTCTCTCGAGTCAATATACCTAGAGTGCGCAGGGCCGGACAGTCAGTCGCTCGGTGTCTGTCGTAGGGTGCGCATCGTGGTTACAGTAATGATGAAACGCGGGAGTTGTATCGGTTCAAGGTCACTCGAGCGGTGTCACATGACGGTTTAGGCAGAGTCACGTTGCAAACTTTGAGTTTCTTCGGCACTTTTGCTGTTTCTCGTCTAATTTCGCTCCAAGTCGTCAAGGTCATTGAAACCTCACTGAAACTCGGAGCGTAGTGCGAGAAACAGCAAAAGTGCCTAAAAATTTTAGGTTTCAGCGTGACCTTGACCTTTGTGACATCGATGACGTCATCTTGGTGACGTAAGGGGTGATGACGTCATCGCCACGTCATTTCTGCAACGTCATGGGTGTGACGTCACAGAATGACGTAATTGGTGATGACGTCATCGATTGCGTCATCGATGACGTCATCGATGACGTCATCGGTGGGGTCATTGACCTCGATGACGTCATCGCTCAGGTGACCTTGAACTGAGCCAGCTCCCGCGTTTCTCCACTACTGAAATATATTGTTATCCTTATGGCCAAATTTTTTTAAATACGAATTAAGAACCTGCGGTTTTTAAATTTGGAGTGATCTCTTTGCTCACACTTGCTCAATAAAAAAGTGTTTCGCCTTTAGGGCACCACCCCACAGAAGCTCAGAAATACTGTGAAGCATACGTGTTGAAATTTGACATGGACGATTCACTTTGCTCATTTGCTCATTCACTAAGAAACTGTTTTTAGCTAACATAGTTTATGAAGCACTTTATGGATCCACCCCACAGGACTTCAAAATTACTTTAAGGCCTCTGGGGTTGAACTTTTAAATTGACGTTCCTCATTGCTCATAGGTACTCATTAAAACGGTTTTGCAAAATATCGTTTTTGAATTTATTTAGCTCTCCACACCACAGGTCTTGCATCTATACAAAAGCGAAATACCACTGACTGACTCACCAGGAAATCTCGGGAACTATGAAATGGATTTACTTGAAATTTTGAACAGAGGTTCGTCTTGCTTTTTAGGTGCTCACTAAGAAACGATTTTGCAAAATGCCTTCAGGGCTCCGCCCCTCCCCCCGGCCATCGAAATCTCAATATAATGTTATCCGTATGGCCAAATTTATAAACTTGGAGTGAAATTTGGAGTGATCTTTTTGCTCACAAGTGCTCAATAAAAAAAAGTCATGCGTAGCCTACATATCCTTTAGGGCTCTGCTCCACAGAAGCTCACAATTACTGTATAGCTTACGTGTTGATGTTTGACATTCTCTTTGCTCATAGGTACTCAATAAGAAACTGTTTTGCAAATATAGTTTTTGAAGCACCTTAAGGCTCCTCCCCACTGGACATCAAAATTACTTTAGGGCATCTGGGGTTTGAATTTTGACATGGTCGTTCCTCTTTGCTCATAGGTGCGCACTAAGAAATAATTTTCCAAAATTCCTTTGATCTCCGTCCCACAAAACCTCAAAATTACCATTGATCCTAAAGGTTTTAAATTTAACGTGGGTGTTCCGTTTTGCAAATAGGCACTCACTAAGAAGTGGTATTGAAAATATAGTTTTTAAAGTTCTTTAGAGCTCCACCCACATGACTTCAAAATTGATCCAGGGCCTATGGAGTTGAAATTTGACATGGACGTTCCTCTTTGGTCATAGTTTTTCATTAAGAAAACGTTTTGCAAAATTCCTTCAGAGCACACTACTTAATTGTTTCAATATCATTCTTAATTAAGAAGATTTCGATGCTCTTTAAAAAGATTTTGGTACCTATAAAATAAACCCAATGACGATTTAACCCAAGTGACGGGCAGCATCTATTATTAGGCATATAGAAAAGAGGTAATTTGTCTTACAGGTGTATTTATTACTAATGAAATAATGTTAAACACACCGTCCATATTTCAATGTGAAAAATGAGAAAATAAAAATTTTAAACTTCTTTTTTTGTAGTTACGTTTTTATTAAACATAGATTTTGAGCATGTGTACATTTTAAGCAATGCAATGCCATTAAAGCCAATATTTTTACACCGCTATAAATTGACTGTACATACCACGTGGTTGCTAAACACCGGCAGAAGTCACTGAAACTTTACGCCAAAATGTAGTTAAGGTAGGTAAATTTTGTTAAATTACTGTATATGGTTTTGGTTCTTGCTGGTTAATAACCACCTTTCCAACACTGTAACCTATCTGATGATCCATGAGTTGAGACCTGCGGTAGTCAGACGAGTCGTTTGCTTTGTAGCGAGTGCATTTTATTGTTTTCACTGCGGCAAACTGCCTGAGAGTCACCTCCGAGTTGCACTTAACTTTTCCTCCCACTTTTCTAGCATTTTATTTAAACCTTCAGAAGCCTGTAAAATACAGGACTTAGGTTAATACCGGTACTTAATGCTTAATTAGACATCGCGACTGGTCGGAACTCGACCAAACTTTCACATGACCTGGATCCATTTAGCATTAAAAATATTTCATGATTGAATAATCTGTACCTTAAAACCTTTCCTTAAAACCTTTTTGTACCTTAAAACCTTAAAATACTTTCAACATATCATGGGGACGTCCCGCCAGGAGTCAGATGGTTATCTTGAATGTAAGCATAGGTCAATATGTACATCAAGTCAAAGGTCTCTACCATTTTGTTATTAATGTACAATATAGCTGTGCAATGATTCGATCAATTATCCTATTTCCATAAAATAAACATAGAAACTGTGAAAGCCTGTAGGGCGTAGCCTTGAGCAGTGTGAATTATAATGGAGTTTTGCTCATCTACAGGCCCTTTCTAACGGTATGCACGAATTTACCCACGATGCACACAAACTAAAAAAAAGGAGGAAAACAATCATGCTTGCCTGTTAATATACAGGGTGTACATCAAGTCCCGCACGGGTTTAATATTTTATAAACAACACAGATAAATCAATAAGGTTTGGTACATTAATATTACTCCTAAAAATCTACTTTTTGATGGAACATCAAAAGGTGCTTCTTTCAACATATCATGGGGACGTCCAGCCAGGAGTCAGATGGATATCTTGAATGTAAGCATAGGTCAATATGTACATCAAGTCAAAGGTCTCTAATAGTAGAGAACAATGCTCCACACCCGACCTCAAAGTAATGACCGAGTTAAAAATGACAGGCGACCAAACTTCGCATTAAAATCATACTACCGAAAACAGAACAAAAATTCAATAACTCCCAATACACTCATTCTTTTGAGGTTGGGGTCGTGGCAAATTTCTTAGGATGCAAAGCGCTTTAAAAAAATGTATCATATGACGTACGCCGATGAAGTTTTTCTCAAGAGTTCATGTAGGGGGTTCCTAACGGAAGTCATCGAGGAAACTGCATTGGCCTACGTCATATGATACACAATTATCAAGGGCTTCCTACTCTGAGCAATTAATTTCTCAACCTAAAATTTCTATTGTGTTGGGAGTTTGGTGATTTTTTTGGTTTCGGCTATATGATTATAATGAAAATTTGATTTACTGCTATTTTTGACTAGGTCGTTCTTTTAAAGTCAAGTCTAGGACATTGTTCTCTATACTGAGAGACCTTTAATTTGAAGTACATAATGACCTATGCTTACTTTTAAGATTTCCCTCTGACCTCTGGCCCCCATGATATGACGTAAAACTGATATAGTTCCTTTAAAAAGTAGTTTTTTAGGTGTAGTGTTGTTGTACCAAATGTTATTGATTTATTTAATATAGTTCAGAAAATATTAAACCCATGTGGTACCTAAAGTACACCCTGTTAACGACGTGTTTTATTAAGTAATGTTAAACTAAAAAAATACTCGTTATGAGGTTGGATTTGAGCTAATTATGATAAAATTATCAAGATCTGAACAAATTATAAAATTATTAGCAATTTCTGCGTAGTCAATTGGGCGAAAGAAATAGGCCTAACTTTCTTAACGGATTTAAATTCTAAACCTTATAGCATGTTGTTGCATAAAAAGTATTCATATTGAAATATATTTAAGCTCCTCTTTTTGATTTTACATCGGTTTTACAGTTCACACAAATGACTTTTACACCTATCCTATTTCACCGTATTATAGCATGAATTAGTATTAGGACCGTAGGATAAACTTATTTATCATTAATTTTCTTAATCATTTTACTATTGTACATATCACAAAAAAATAATACAGTAATTAAAACATCCATATTTCGACTTCTTATCAGAAACCATCCTTAGCAGCTTATAAATATAAATAAATGGGGAAATTGTTTTTTTTTTTTTTTAACTATTGTCGGTTTGATTGTCGGTTCCCGTGTTGTGTGAAAATTTAGCAAAGCTGTCAAACGTCTCATACCTATATTACTTTACTAGGTAGGTAAAATTGATTTGGGGAAAATCTATTTCAGTTGAATTAAGTTTTTTTTTTAAGAAAACCTATTCATTGATAACATTATTGTGAATGCTCCACCCATAAGTAATTGATTGATATTTTGATAAGTTTCTTTAGTGAAGAACAAATATAAAATGTTCAATAATAAATCATAATTTGTAATTGGTAAGGCAATCTTATATATATTCCTGTTATTATTCTTATAAAATAAATTATTTTTTTGTTCCATGTGATAAATTGTTTCTTCAGAGGATTAATTATTCCAAACTGTCTTCCTGCCGAAACTTTCCTGAGGTACAAAGGACCGCGCAGTGGGGAAACTTGGCAAAACATTAAGCTTCTTAATTTGTTGCTCTGAACACATTGAAATAATATTTTATCAATTTTGTTATTATTTAAGATTAACTGCAATAAATATTATATTAGTTTTATTTCATTGATTTTGGTGTGTTAGGTAACTTGTTTAGTTTTATTTTAAACGGATCAATATAAGCTACACACTAATCTCTTATTTATTCATAGAGTATTTTTCAGGATGATTATAACTTCAAATCTGATTTACGCTTTTAATATTATGTTGAATTAAATATCTTAAAATATAACAAATAATGGTGACCTGCTGAGTAAACGCTGGTCGTACATGGGAGGGCTGGTTGTAGTTTAATTAAAAAATTGTATAAGTTATGGATCATTTATATAGTTTTTTCTACAGTATGCATTATCTTTGCTTATGTGGATAAAAGAAGGAATTTGATAAATAATTTATGGAACCTTTTTTCTGTAACAAATTTTTACATAAGAAGCAATATTACGTTGTGCGCAATAATTTTCATTGGGTCATATACCTTTAAAAAATGCTATACTATAATTAAATCTTTCGTTGCGAAGTTTAAAGATTTTATAAATATTCATTATTAGTTTTAACAACAAAGTTTGTAAACACATACAGGGTGTTTCAGAACTCCCTACCAATATTTTAGGGCATTGTTCCTGGGTTAAAAACATATCTAAATATCATATTTAAATTGTCCGGAAGTCTTAAGTTACTCACACAGCCGCCATTTTGTTTTTTACACATAATAATTTTTATTTCCATAACGGATGGTTGTATTCAGATCATATTTGGTATAAATCTTTATCGTACCAATGTACATTTCCAAGAAAAAAATTAATTTTTTCCATTATATATTTTCAAAATGGCGGCAGTAGTGGAAAAAGGGGGCTGCTGGCTCACTTCAAGGTCACCTGAGGGATGACGTCATCGAGGTCAATGACCTCACCGATGACGTCATCGATGACGTCATCGATGACGCAATCGATGACGTCATCACCAATGACGTCACATCCATGACGTCACACCCATGACGTCACAGAAATGACGTGCTGATGACGTCATCACCCCTTACGTCACCAAAATGACGTCATCGATGTCACAAAGGTCAAGGTCACGCTGAAACCTAAAATTTTTTGGCACTTTTGCTGTTTCTCGCACTACGCTCCGAGTTTCAGTCCGGTTCCCATGACCTTGACGACTTGGAGCGAAATTAGACGAGAAACAGCAAAAGTGCTGAGGAAACTGCAAGTTTGCAACGTGACTCTGCCTAAACCGTCATGTGACACCGCTCGGGTGACCTTGAAGTGAGCCAGCAGCCCCCTTTAGACCAGTACTACAACCGCGATGTGCACCCTACGACAGACACCGAGCGACTGACTGTCCGGCCCCGCGCACTCTAGGTATATGGGAAGTGGTGGGGGAACTGCGATGACCTCGGGAAACTTGAAAATGTCAAGCCAGGTAGCACCGTTTTGGTGCTACCTTAAATTTACATGTTAAAGTGTGATGACCTTGAGGTTGACTGTGAACCTGGGGCTTAGGATTGTGTTTAACAGCTTGACGTTTTCGCCAGAGTTCAAGTGTGGTGACATTGAACTGGTTAAAATCAAAACTGCACAGCAGACTGCACAACACGGATGTGCATCCTACGACAGCCGCCGAGCGACTGACCTCCGGGCCCTGCGTACTCTAGATATATGGGGAAGTGGTGGGGGAAATTTTAAGGTCATTTAAACGGAGTTTAAAAAAAGTCAAAGAGTAGAAAGACTACTCTTGTGAGTCTATAGCGATTTCATTGATAGTGAGTGCTTCGGTATGCCAAGTTGATCTGTATTGACACGCTCCTAAATAATGTTTGCAAAAACCTGCAAAATGATTGTTGCACAATTTGCAGCCAGTTAGCTGTTTTAGTTTGAATTCAATGCAACGTTCAGGGCAGCAAGTGTACTTATGCCCTCTCATTTGGTACACATGGAATGTCTTCAACTTCGGTTTCGGCTTCTTCCAAGACTTGCACTTACACATGCACTGACCAAAAGCTTCACATGTTCTACAAGCCAGACCATCCACCACATCAATGTCATTTGGCCATGAAAAACATTTCTGTTCGCAACAGTAGTTGAGTTGAATGTCCATGTTGCTGCGGTGAAGGTGCGCGATGAGTCAGTGAGAGTGCACCTTAAATAAACTCAGTGGAGGGGGAAAGGTCAAGGTCATTCAAACGGAGTTTTAAAAAAGATGACTAGTTGTCCTCCTCGTCCGTCGTACTTGGAGAGCTGTCAGACGAAGAGCCCCGCGCAGGTGCTCTCCAGATGAAATGTATATCTATTTGAAAGCGCAGGCCTGGATCTTGTACCATCAACTCCTTTAATCTATTACATACCAATTCCACTTTGTACACATTGTTAATAATCAACACCCAAGGCTTCGGCTGAACATAACGTGTAGTTGAGTCAGCCTCGCAGACAGTTACACCTTCCGGTGATATTGGAGTGTATAAATGTGTAAAATCTCGTTGCTGAGGCTGGCTTGAAGTTGAGGGTTCTGTGCCGACCCTGGTTGCATCAAAATTCAAATCCATTCTACATTCAAGAGGTCCAGGGTTCCCGTTTAATACATTGAGTAATTTTTGATACAAGACTTCCACTTCTGTCGCATCCTGTAAATGAACAGTCCACCGCAAGGGAAATGCTTCGTCCGTAGTGGAGTCAACTTGAGAAAGAGTTCTTTCCGCCATGGCAGCTAAGCAAGGAATGAGGTGAGCTGCAGTCAGTTGTAACATTATCGAAAAGTAGAGGGGGAAATTTCAAGATCATTTAAAATTGGGTTTTAAAAAAGGAAGGAGTGGAGGGGAAAGTTCAAGGTCGTTCCAACATCAGTAGTGGAGTCAGCTTGGCTGATGGTGTTGTCCGCCATGGTTGCTTGTCGAACAAGGAATGACGGGTGATGTGATACTTATGCAGGAACATGGTGAAGTGGTGGGGGAAGTTTCAAGGTCATCCAAACGGAGTTTTAAAAAAAAAGGAAAACCTACAAAGTAACATTGAAACTTTCCAACTGATGGTGGCGGGCGTTTTCTTCTGCAACCTTGCCGACACATGTGACTATACCATATAGTATGAAAAGTACAACCATAATAAGGCCGAACAATAAAAGATAGCCGTTGACTATCATGATATTTTCTGAGTGGATCTGCTTTCTTCTTATCTCCCTCTCTTGCATCCTTTTCTCTAACTCGTGGATGAAGTCGCAGCATGCGTGAGGACATCTTTCATCTGTTGGTAGGTTTGCCATTGTTGATGTTGTCGGTTTGGCTGTTGAAGATGGAATGAGGTTTCTAATCGTGATGTGCCATGTACACCAATAGTGAAGTGGTGGGGGTAGCAAAGCAGTGGAGGGGGAAGTTTCAAGGTCATTCAAATTGTGTTTTAAAAAAACCTATCTTGTTACTGAGCTAATATGTCAGTAACAAGATAGGTGTTTTTGCTCTTTTACTTCTTTAATATAATGAAAAAATAAACATATTCTACAATGGTTAGAACAAGAAATACAACTGCTAGTCAGCTGAAGTAATCCAAGTTGTCCGGCTCGGTCTTCATGGACGTTGGTGAGGAAGCTGTCGATGAGTGTCCAGGCTCTTCCTTTGGCTGCCGGGTGTTCCGTATATTGCAAGCGTAGACTTGCACATTTATACGGTAGCCTCTTGCCACCATTAGCTGCAACTCCTTGTACAAATCGTTCAGCTCCTGTTGTGTTTTGATAGTCACCTCCTCATAGCTGGCACAGCTTACGTTGAGAGACATCCTGATGTTGCTAGGTTGGCTGCCGGAGTAGAAATAAAGCCAAGGCACAGCGCTTGGAGGTATATGAAAAAGTGGTGGGGGTGTTTGCATTCAAACAGGTTTGACTTGTAGCGTGGTGGGGGTAACTGTGAAATGCAAAGGTCAAAGGTCAAGGTCACCCGCGAAGTTTAAAAAAAAATGCAACATATCAATATGTGACAAACTTCACATATTGATATGTTGCATTTTTTTGTCTTTTGTTTTTTATGGTTTATTTATTTATAAAACGTTACAATAACATATTTACAACAGTAAAACTTAAATCTAACACTGCTGCTTGTCGGCGATGTGGATGGTCAACTCGGTGGAATTGCTACCCGTGCAACCGTGGGAAACCAGGTAGAGACAGCCGGGTTGGATGGAGCGCAGATCCTCGTTCTGGAGGAGATGGACGAACCGTTTCGGCAGGTAGACTTGGAACTTGGGCTCATCCCCCGGAGTGAATGGTGCCTCGCTAAGACTGCAGCAGATGGCCTCTCCAACTGTAGTCTCCATCTTCTTCATGGCGTGGATAATGTAGTGCTTCTCGTCTTTAAGTTCGGAACACTTCTTGACGGGTAGTATGGTAGATTTGGAGTGAGCATTGAACTGCTCAACCAAAGTTTGCAGGAACTGGTGAGATGCCATGGTCAAGTTATAGATCGTCTTCTTCGTCTTCTTGCTGGGAGATGTTGTCGTCTCGGAATCTCGAGTAATACTCATGCCAGGTCCCGGTCTGCTCCTCACTTATATAACCCCCGTTACCCCCACCACTCCCCATTTCCCCACTTTGAAGGTAAGATGCGAGTTTATAGGCGTTTTTTAAAGCGCAATGTCTATCTTTTTCATGTTCTGGACTTTTAGTACAAATACAAACATTTTCCATCGTATACTTGTAGTTTTTATCCAAATCCACATCATTAACCGGAACATGAGTAAATCCTTCGATCCATCTTTTCTTTTCCAGCCCCTTTGTGTAAATATTGGTAAACTTGTCTGAAAAGTGATGCATAATGTGATACAAGTCCGTGTAACTTGTAAAACCATCATACCAATCGATATGATGGAAGTGTTTTGAAATCCATCTGTTGGTAGTAGCGGCTTTACTGGTTAAAGATGAATAAGAACATGGTGGTTTAAATAAAAACGAATAAGGAACACTTGTATTGATGTCGAAAAACACAAGTTCTTTTATGATAAATCTATCATCATTACCCCGAAACGCTTGGAACTCAATTATACCAGGTTTGGACTTTACTTGTTCTTCTTCCTTGTCCATTGCGAAGATCACTCGTCTGCTCATGACGAAGTCCAAAGGTCAACTGATTTCCACACCACGGTAGGTACGACTTTTATACCCGGCCGTACAGTTGTTGGCGCGTTGGTGTATATTTAACGTGGGCACCGTCCCCGGTAGGCCTAACCCCACAAAGTGTTTGATATTGTTTTAAAAATTAACCATTACTGTGTAGTTAATTGTCATTTAGGTTTCCATCTTTACATTTTCCTTGTTTTCATTTTCATCACTAACACTTGATTCTTCTCCTCCTTCTTCTTCCTCTTTTTCATGTTTTACTGATTTCTTATGTAGTTGAGCGTACTTTTCCAATTGTCTCCACATTTGTACTTCATGAGGAACCCTATTGAATATAGAAGTATCTACAGGTCCGTACAATATAGGTGCGTCCGGTTGTTTGTCCAAAGTGTCTTCCAGATAATCTTTAATAATTGAACTTGAAAACACCAGTTGTCTCAAGTATCTCGTTATTGGTTCAGTTGCACAAGTTAGAATAAAAAACTCTTCTCGATTAAGTTGAATCTTGTTATCATGTCTTGTTGTGTCTCTAAACCGCAACTGATGATCACCACGATGTTTAACAATATCGATTTCCACATTTGAATCCAAAAGGCCTACTCTTGTCTTTCTTCCAACATGTTACTACTTAAATAGCATTCTAGCAGATGCAAGTGTTTCATAAACGATTCCCAAGCAGTGTCCGTAAACAAAATCATTTTGGGTCCATGAGTTAAAATTACAGTAGGGGAATAATCTGTAGATTTCATAACACCTATTAAAACACTTTTGTCCAAACTGGAAGAGATTGGGTAAAATATTCGCAAGAATACCTCACTTAATATGTTAGGAGAAATATTATCTTCAATATCCCTTTTCCTCTTGTGTGCATTCTTTCTTCTTTTACCTTTTTCCTCAACATTATTACTGGCGTGGAGTTGTCCGCAAGCGTTGTGTTCATCTCCCTCCGGTTGACCTTGAAGATCTAAAAAGTCGGATATCTCCTTCTCAATATCTACTACATTTTCTTGTGTACCACTAGGAGAAGCCATATTGAATAAGATGCTACCCATACAACAACAGGCAACAAACTGATAAGGAGCGAGCTGAACGCTCTGCTTTTATACTCGCGGAATGCATTGGAATGTAGGAAAACCGGTCTTTTACAATACATTTTTAACAATTCCAGTTAAAGGTGTGTATGTTACGATTTTATCATGTAGAATTAAACAGTATGCAGTTGTATTAGCCGATATAGGCGCGTTGAATTCCATTTCTATTTTTATATCTACACTTGATGATTTTACTGATTCATTTTGTTTAGAACAATCGATTACAACTATAGGGTAACCATCTAAGTATTTTTCTGGTGATAGTAAAGGTGCATTCGTTTTACCATAATATGAACTTTGGAATCTTGCATACATATCGTACAATATGCTGTACTTTTTATTAGCGAATGACACATTTAAATTATCGTATGGAAAAAATTGTGAATTTAAATAAACTTTAATATTTTTCAAGTTGCAATGATCAAATTGGCCTGCATGTTTGGTGATGGTGTCTCTTCTGCCTGTTTGTAAACCAAATATAATATACCTGGCTCGTTCCACATAATTAGATGTTTTAACTGTCCAAGTGTGTCGATCCGTAGTTGGCAAAGCTGGGATGTTCATGAAATTCCCAACTTCTAAAAGGAATTACAATATCACGATCAGCCTTTAACTTTCTTAATAGTAGCATTCTATGCTCGTCAGCTAATTTAACATGTGGAACTCTCCATACAATTTTGTCTAATGTTAATTTCCATTCTAAAGTTGCATCTGTTGTACCGTCTGGAGCTTTAATAATATCTTTATCGTTTGAAGATCTCAACAAAACTAATTCTTGTTTAACGTTTAATATTATTTTCCTATAATCTTCAGCAAAACCAAGCAACAAACGTAACGGAATATGAAAATCAAAATTTCCATTTGTATCTGGAGTGATTGTGTCTTTTGCAGGTAAAACCCATCCTGCAGGTTGTATTAAATTGGTTTCATTAGGTGATATAGATGTTAATCCCTTTAAAGTTGTTGCAATACCTACTTTTTTAGTAGAATCAACTGTTACACCTGATATTTCATATCTAATTTCATCAAACAGGAAAGCCATGGGATTATTTATAAATGGAACTGTTGTACCAGTAGTAGTACCGTCCTTTTTAGTAACTTTTCCTTCAATATACAAGTAACTTTCACATGGTAGCGTGTAAATGTCTTGATTTTGTATGGGAATACGAATTTCATCGTTATTGTTTAATTTTGATGAAGTGTAAGGGTTGTGGGTGTGATATTCTTTTTCCCATAGGGTTTCGTCGAATGTTGGACCCTGAGCTATATCCAGTATATCCATTATCGGTTACTTTTAATCAATTCTCTCTAAGAAACGAATGTATCTCGCGTGTTAACTCCTCCACAGCTGAAGAGCTACTAATGCGGATTCCCGTAGGTTGTTCGCTTTTAAATGTTAAACCCATGATTTTGTATTAAAGTGTTGATTTTAAATGTAATCTAACCGTAATAGGCTCTTCTCGGAAATCTATCAAGTTACCGTCTTGATCCAATACGTTCAACACGATGTCTGAAATGAAAGTGGTGTTCAAAGGTAGATATACCAGGTTTTGCGGCTTTTCAACAATTTTAAATCCAGGTGGTACACTGGGGTAAAAAAGTATGTATTATATGAGTATTTGCTCCATCTCTGTAAGCTCCTTGTATAATGTTACAAGTTATGTCTATACTATTGACTTTTAATATTGTTACAGTTTGTTTACCGGAATGTGTTTTATTTGGTTCTAAAATTGCTCCATCTTTGGGAAATCCTAATAAATCACCAATTGAGTTTGGCTTAGTGAAATCTATATAATATTTTGAAAGTAAGCTCAGCTTTCATTGTATTATTATTACCTTTTAGCGATATATTGTCTTTTCCCATTTTATTTTGCAAAATTCATTAATATGATCAATTTCATAAGAACCTGTGGGTAAACTGCACTCTTCTAAGTCTGTTAACTTACCACTGGCATCTTTTCCTTTATAATAATGCAATAAGTTATTTTTACCTTCCGTAACATTGGGAATAGAGTTGTAAGTTGTAAAATCCAACAGTGCTGCCTCCCAAAATCTTCCTTTTTGCAAGCGTAACGCTGGAAAAAGGATACTTCGTAAAGTGGACGATTTTCCTGTTAATGATACCGTATAGGAAGACATCTCAATAGTGACTGATACTTTTAGCTAGGAATTCCAAACATAAATGGCCGCATATTGAAGTATTATCAGGTTGTTCTCTTTTATAGTTGTAATATATGTTTTTAGCAGATTTAAAGTAATGTTCAAGTTCTTTAGGTGGTGGCAAATTTCCAAAACTATCAAAATAATATACATTACTATTTAGTTTCTTATAACACACCCAATGGGTGCCGGACCCTTCAGTATTATCCAAATTTACGATTCCAGTCTCATTTTTCCATATTTTCTTTGGTAAACTGTCTTTCATAAATACTCCGCGGAAAAATGGTATTCTTAAACAGGAAATATATTTAAATAATTCAACATTAGTCAACGCTTTATGTGGTATAACCAATTGATTTCTTTTATTTAATATGCACGATACGGTCTTAGGTATAGACCAGCCCCGTTTTTTACCATTGACCATATTGTCGGTTTTTTATTATTTTTCCTCGGAGAACGTCTTTTTAGTCTAATATTACCACCATGTTTTCTCTTGGTTGATCCTTTTTTATTCTTACCCCTCCTTTTTCCACCTCCTACCGGCTGTTTTAGCCTTCATACCTGCTGTTACCGCTAAAGCTGCTGCTTTTTCCGCAATACTAGCGTCACTAGACTTTACTCGTTGCCAAGCTATATTCGCTAGCTTTTTATCAGCGATTGACCTATTTTTTGAATCGGTAAACGTGGAATATGCGATATCGTGTTCTTTACAAGCCTGATCTAACTTATTTATGCCTGGATCACCTCTTTCCAGTCGTTTTTTTAATTTAGTTCCTGGTCCGCAATACTGATAACCTCCCGGTATGTGAAATTCGTATGGTAAAGCGTCTATTGCTCTGTTTACGATAGATCCTACTGGAATACGATTTAAAGCTTTACTTAACAGAGAAACCGCTGTGGACGTGATACCGCCTCCTTTCCGTATAGTGTCTCGATATGGACTGGTGTAATGAAACGCCATGATTGTCTTTTATATTTGAAAAGCGTAACCCATGTGTTACCTCTATGACAGGTTGCACATAAATGATGTAATATATGGTGTTATTTAGTTAAATATCAAAAGTACCCCAATCTGATGATCTAAACTTTTGTGTGTTATGATTAAAAAAATATTTATAAAGAATTTCTTGTTTAATCCATGTATTTCTCATTTTTTCGTCAATAGGTTTATGTTGTCCTGCTACAATATAATTATGCATATCAAATAATAAATTACCTATTACTTTAACAAGAAAATTAACAGTTACAGCGTTATCGGCATAATCAGGGTCTGCAACATTTGTTAATCGTTTGTTATCACAATTCCACCATTTTTTTCCAGTTGGCTCTAATTGTATTATCTGTTCATAAGTAACAGCATCACCAGGCTTTTCACCAATACCTAAATTTGTCAATAACTTTCCTTTACCATCCCAAACATAATTGTTTTCTTCAAGTAAAGTAAACTTTTTATTTCCTTGTACAAATACATCTCCTTGACGTGTTACTACTTGGTTTTGTTTCACAAAACCGGAGGTTTCTTGTTTTAAAGTTTCCTTCATTTGACCCACCGTTGCACCATCTGATGGTGCAAAACCATCTTTTACATTCGCTAAACAATTACCAAGACAGTCAATAACTCCTACATCACGTGTAATACAATGATCTTTGATGTATTTTAAATTTACAGCATCATTTTCATTTTTTGGATAACCTATATCGTTAATAACAAATTTATAAAAAGAAAACCCATCTTTTGTCTTTTCAGGTATTATAGAATGTAAATAGCGTCTATTTATGCTGTCTTTTTCATCTACAGGGTCTGCTACGTTGGATATACGCCGATTTTCAGCATTATACGTTTTTCCATTAAATTTTAACGTATTCTTTAATTCCGATGATAAATAACCTCTGTTTATTGCATCAGCGTTTTGATTTGGCTTACCAACGTTGGAAATTCTATGATTACCCGCGTTATATGTGTTTTTATCTAATTTCAGTGTTGGTACTATCTCTTTTTTTAATACTTTTAAATTTATTGCATCATTTTCATCTGTGGGATCATTAATGTTTTTTAACCGTTTATTACTAATATCATAATCTCCATCAGGTGTTTGTGGTAATCCAACACCTCTTTTTAAAGTATTAAAGTAATATAATCCATCCGATGAATACCGTCCGAACTTGTCAACACTCATGGTGCAACTGAATAACATTCTAGAGTGTAACCCATTTTTATAATATTAGTCCCGATTTCTAACCCATATCAGTTTTTATACAAATTCTTAGTCTTCATCAGTTACATTTGCATCATTCCCGGGACATTTAAAATATTTTAAATCTGCACTAATTAATGATCTGTCTGCTTCATTTCTAAATACATGATTTTTATGAATAAATTCCTCACCAGACAATTTTCTAAATCCGCTAAATGAATTTGGATCTGCAATTAATATATTTTGATAATCATTTACATCCATTAATTTAAATCTTTTGGTATTATAAATAAACTCTTGATTTGCACTATCATATTGTAATGTTTGTCCTACAGTTGCAGCATCCTTTGGATCTGTTCCTTGTGCCAAATTACCTATTTTCTTATTTTTCGCATTGAAAGTACTACCTTTTGGTTTGTCTAATATTAAAGATTGTTTTACTACAACACAATCGTAATCATCGATACCTGGAAATATGTCAATTATTCTTCTATTTGTACCCAACCAACTTCTATGATAATTGTTTGGATTAGTATGTAAAACTTGTGATAAAATCGGAACATCATGAGCATCTGTAGCTAAATGCGCATTTGATAATTTCATGTCTTTGCAATCCCAAACATTATTTTTTTGTTCAAGTAAAATAAACTTTTCATTTCCTTGTACAAACACATCACCCGACCGTGATACTACTTGATCCTGTTTTACAAATCCAGATGTTTCTTGCTTTAAAGTTTCCTTCATTTGACCCACTGTTGCACCATCTGATGGTGCCGAACCATCTTTAACATTCGCTAAACAATTACCTAGACAATCAATAACTCCTACATCACGTGTAATACAATGATCTTTTATATATTTTAAATTTACAGCATCATTTTCATTTTTCGGATAACCTATATCGTTAATAACAAATTTATAAAAAGAAAAACCATCTTTTGTCTTTTCAGGTATTAATGAATGTAAATAGCGTCTATTTACGCTGTCTTTTGCATCTTTAGGGTCATCTACGTTGGATATACGTTTATTTTCAGCAGTATACGTTTTTCCATTGAATTTTAACGTATTTTTTAATTCTGACGATAAATAACCTTTGTTTATTGCATCAGCGTTTTGATTTGGCTTACCAACATTGACAATTCTATGATTACCTGCGTCATATGTGTTTTTCTGTAGTCTTAATGTTGGTGATATCTTTTCTTTTAATACTTTTAAATTTATTGCATCATTTTCATCTGTGGGATCTTTTATGTTTTTTAACCTTTTATTAGTTATATCATAATCCCCATCAGGTGTTTGTGGTAAACCAGCTCCTCTTTTTAAATTATTTGCGTAATATAACCCATCCGAGGAGTAACGTCCGAACTTGTCGACACTCATGGTGCAACTGAATAGTAATCTAGTGAGTAACGCATTTTTTATGAGATTACCCCACGGTTTCGGAGTTCATCCACTAAAGCCACCCATTCGTTTTCCAATCCAGTATGACCCGCTTCTTTAGCTTCATGTATTAGTTTCATTCTATCCACCAATTTATTGATATTATTGTAATAAATCACATTTGTGTTATATAGTTTCTTCATTAAACCTGTACCTGTAACAGATTTGTTTCTTTTTCTTGGTTCTGGAGCACTTATATCCAAAGTGGATGACACAAACCTTCGTTTTACAGGTTTTCTTGGCATTATCGGCATTGGTTGTCTTCTCGTTGTTGGTATTAACTTGGATACAAATACTCTATATTTTAAAGACCTAGATCTAAAAACTGGTTGGTCAGCTAAATATTTTCTCCTGTATGCATTGGTGTGTTCCAAAATCTGTTTATATGCTTCCATGTCTTCTTCTTTAACTAACAATTCTAAAGGCTTTTTTTCAAATAATAATTCAAATAATCCTCTTGTGCCCTTATATCTTTGATTACCAACAATAATATTATCATTTTCATCAATGTTTACCGGGCTATTACCAACCATTAAACCTTCTTCTGTTAATCTTACTCCATAACTATGGTAGTTTTTATTAGGATTTATTCCAGCTAACATTTTTATCATGTATTTCCTTCCTAAAGGTCCTTTGTTATGAATGTTTTCACCCAACAAGCTTATGTTTGACGGACCTTCCCTTGCTTCTTCTTCTTTTTCCTCTTCACTAGCAGTTGATACATCTTCATGTCCTCTTTTAGCTTTTACTTCATATAATTCTCTTATACCACTATAGTCTGGTGATTCTAGCTCTCTTTCAGGTTCTCCGCCGGTAAAACCACTATATGTAGAGGGTTCCAGGTCTTCATCACTAAAATCTTCTGATTTTACATTTTCTCTTTCAAACTTTGTAATAGGTGCAATTGCATCTCCTTCCAAAACGGGTTTAGCAAATTTTTTGTTTAATTGTTTCAAGGGTTCAGTAATAGGTTTAAAAGTAGATTCAAGAAATTTCTCCCTTTCGCTAATACCTAATTTTAATGCTCTGTTTTTATCTCGAATAGAATCACTAAGTGATTTTATTTCCTTTATTAACTTTTCTTGGTTAACCATGTTTGTAGCAAGACGTGTTGTACAACAATGAATGTTTTACATCATGATCAGTGTATTAGTATAAATTTATCAAATCCTATCCGCCATTGTTTAGCGGTTGTTCCTTCATAATTGTTAAAAACCCATATTTTTCAGCCCAAGCCTTTCCACACAACTCTTTAAATCGTTCAAATGGCATATCCGCACTTACATGGTCATAATATATGTGTTTTAGGTTGGTTTCATCCTGTTTAAATACAATTAACATGTTTGCATTGTCTCTAATGAGCTGTTTCGGTATTTTGCTGTAAGTTTGACCAATATAAATGCTATCTATGTTGTTATGTCGACCCATGGCGAAGTAATTTCTTATTGTATTTTGATTTTCACAAGATACGTCGTCAAATATGAATACTGAGAATGGTTTAGCCTCTTGCGGTTGCATGACACTCTCGCTCGCGTTGAATTTAAAATATTTAACTTCAGGCACATTATTGAGTATTTGTTCCAATAACTGATATTTTGGTTGTTGTAGTGACTTTGAAAATACATATAAATTATTAAAACGTAAGCCTTTAGGGTTTGTAATCAAATTGAATACTACATTTGTTTTTCCACAATTGGAAGGACCGGTAACCAGACAACGCACCGTGTTTGGTAACAAAACACCGTGTTTCCCAGTATTGAATTGAGAACCATCCACTGTGAGTTCATCTATATTATTAATAGTAAAATTGTCTTTTTGCGGTATTATCTCCATCCTTTGTAATGGTTCAACCCAAAATGATGCTCTATCATTATATTAGATCCTTTTTAGGTATCCAAGAATCTTCCGTTTTATTAAATCCTAACCATCGTACTTTAACCTTATCTTTTTTGCGTTGCAACACCTTTTCTACTAGATATACATCACCTACTGTTGATTTTAACATTTCATGTCCATAAAAACCTCCTTCAAGCAATTGTCCTTTATTATCTTTTAAAATGTAAGTTTCTGGTACTGTAGGTTGCACCTTAAATACGGTAAATACCTCATTTGTCCAGTTTGGAAGATATCTTTTACTGAATACACCTTTGTATTTGCTTATTCGCACTTTATCACCAACATTAAACCTTTTAGGCTTTAGTTTTTCAACTCTTGGTTTAGTATTCAGTTTTATACGTTTTAATACAAGTTTTTCATTTTTATTAGTCACCTGGCTTGGTTTCATACCGATAGTTCTATGAAACTTGTTATTGTAATCGCTTATAAGTTTTGGTAACATATCAATCCATACGTGCGATCCTCTGTTAGAAAACATCTTATACATCGCACCTTTTAAAGTTCTGTTGAATCTTTCAATTATTGATGCTTTTACCTCTGAATTGGTTGAGTAATGGTTAATGTTGTGTTTTTTCATTAAATTTGCAAATTCCTTATTAAAATATTCTTTTCCATCATCAGTTTGTAAATGTTTTATAGTATGTTTGTCTCTTTGTATAGCTGTTTCCATTGCTTTTGTAACACTTTTGCCACTTTTATCTTTTAGTGGTAAAGCATCTGCCATTTTTGAAAAACAATTAATAATAGTCAATATGTATTTAAATCCTCTATTTTGTTTACTATAAGGAATCATTTCGATTAAATCCGCTTGATATAAATCATTTATTCCTTTTATCACTGTATTTCTTCGTGGAAACTTTCTTCTTGCAGGTTTATGAAGTTCGTTGACAATTTCTTGCTTCAAGTTCTTCATATTGCAGGTTTGAATGTTTCATGTATCACATGTATAATCACAATGAATGTTGTCTTAAATATTCACATCATTTATATAGGTCAAGGTCATCCAAACTTGTGTAAAAAAATGGGGAACACGGCGTTTGACTTGCCGTGTTCCCCATTTTTTTACGGAAGGAGAAAGGAATAAGGTCGAAGTTGTAGAAGGACGAAGAATAGGTTACTAGTCGATAGGGTTTAGAGAGTAGTGGCCAAAAGGAAGAGTGTGAATTTTATCCGGCATAATATGCCTTTTATCATCTCGAGCTGATAGTGCTCTTTTAACTTCAGTGACACTGTAGACCTCATGTTTAAAGCTTCTGATAGTGTTGAACGTTGCAGACATTGTAGAATCTTCAAACAAGCAGGTCTTGTAATGGTCAAACGTCACATGTTTCTTCAAGTACGATGTTTTAACTCCTTTTGCTTTCTTGACTGTCGGTGTGTTGTTCTCGTTGTACATTTTAAATGAATACAATTTTGCCATCAGTGCCACTATTTCTTCTAAAGGCATTCCATTTGCTTCATCTTTAAATTTTCCGATTACTTTTTTATTCTTTTCATTGTAATTTGGATGGTTCTTCGGATAGTCAGAGAAGTCAAAATCGTCTTTGTATGGGAAACTCCTTAGGTCTTCATACATGTCCAAAGTCTTTATCCAGTAGATAAACGCGTCCGTATCCATGTATGCGACTCCAATGTTTTCCCTTCCGTAGTGTTTAACCATTTTGTTATAATGGAAATCATACATCAGGGTTTTACTTATGTCCAAAATCGACATACCTATGTATAACGGACGGTCCATGACTATTGTTGTTTTCTTCATACTGACAGCGACTAGATTTTCGTTTATAATCATGGATGTTCCGAAATTTGGTTTTTGCACTAATTTTTCCAATTTCCTAGGATCACTCACTAATTTTACATTTTTGTGTTTTCTTTTGTTCTCCAAGGTCTTCCCAAAGATGGCGTTGTTCATTAATTTATAGAAGTCCTTTTCAAATGCCGTTGTCGCTGCAGCTCTTCTTGTAGTGTTGGAATCAATATATGGTTTCAACCAACAAGACTGGGTGAATTCAATTGCTCTATGAATTCTCACTACACGTAGACCCAATTCAAGAGCTTGTTGAACTACCCAGTAGTGAGCCACATACCGATCTTTATTCTCCAACGTCATCATCAATTTTGGCCATCTTCCTGTCGGTGAAACTTCAGTCTTGGCTAGGAGAGGCAAGTCGTAGTGATGGTCATGAAGGTGCTCCGGATATTCGAAATCACAGTCCAAAATATAGCCTTTTGGACCATTCTTTGGAATCTGTGAGATGTCACCGATGGTGGCCGGGTCGATCCATTTGAAGTCAGCGTAGGGAAGCGGATTTGACATTGCCCAACCATAAAGGTTGTTTGCGTCAAAGTAGCCAAGGTAGACCGATGGTTGTCTCTCGTCGAAGCCTGGGATGTACTTGTTGTTAGCTTTGACATGACGTATTACAGCTTGTGTCAAACCGCCCCGTACACCAGATTCTATCATGAGCACCATATCAATATCTGTTAGAAGTTCCAATCGACAGTTGGTTGACTTTAGCATAGCTTGCCATGCTAATCCTGGAGATGTGTACGAGTGTAGAGGGTCCAGTCCATAGGCGGAGAAGCAGGTGTTTCGAAATTCTTCCATCACATCGCACAGCAGAGTTACGTCCAATTTTATGTAAAAGTCGGAATATTCCCCTAAGGTTTGAATGTTTAGTTGGTTCCAAACATTACAAGCATGATTGTAGTCTTCAACGGTGATTGCACTTTCATTTAACTTGCTATTGAAGGCTTCAATCGGTGGCAGACTGGTTTCTTCAAATTTTTCTGCAGAAGTTATGTAATCATAGGGGAACACTCCTTTACGCATTACTAAGTCCAATTTATCTTCATGTACAATTTTGCTGGTTTCTTTTAGATCTTCTCTTCTTAGGTTCTCAGACAATTTGGCTAAACTAGTTGACATAAATCTATAAGAGTCTACGAAGCGAAGTTTAATTTTACCTACTGTTTTTGAGAAACTGATGTACTTCTCCAATGTTTCAGCTAATACTTCGATTCTTCCATCATCCCGTCCTAACTCTGGGATAATGAAGTGGGAGTCATAGCCGCTAAGATTGTGTATCACAACAGGGATAAAGTTTGGCAGTTTGTAATTTATATTGCATGAATTACAAGC
The DNA here is from genome assembly GCA_030545055.2 of Neoaliturus tenellus. Taxonomy (NCBI): domain Eukaryota; kingdom Metazoa; phylum Arthropoda; class Insecta; order Hemiptera; family Cicadellidae; genus Neoaliturus; species Neoaliturus tenellus. Next base: position 271,936,409 of record CM061533.1, on the reverse strand, counting down.
AGCTCCTCTGTATAACCCTGTCAGGTGATCGTGATCTCTTACTTTTTGATTTTCTTCACTGAAGCTCTTCTTGCATAAATAACATCTTGTTGCCAAATTGTATTCTTCTTGTTGATTTTGATTCAAAGGTTCCATAGGTAAAACATTACCGTATAAGCGTTGCACCTTTTCAGCAATGTCATACAACTGGTCTACGAAATGCTTAGCGGCTTCTTCCCCACGGTAGAGTATCGGAGTGGATGTTAAACCATAGTCTTGCAACTGTTCTTCAGGCAAAGTTGATTTCACCAATAAGCAAAAACTGTTAGGTTGATGCCATTGATATTTGGTTCTTCTAGTCACCTCACCATCCGGAAGCTCCTGTGGTACTAACGTGGATTCGAAATCTGCGTAGACAGCTACTGGAATCCGATATTGGTGAACTGTTTTGTTGAATTTGATGAACGCTCGAGATGGCGGCGGCAGACTAATCTTCACTTCATAGTTGTCATTACAAAGTCTTTGGTGTTCCTTCAACCAGTCCGATCCTCCATGTTTTAAATCTTTATTTGTAAAACAAAAGCATCTCTTACACACTGTCACTCTAATCTTCTTTTTGGTTAATTGTCGTGCAACCAAAGCTTCAAAATCTTTTATCCACACATAATGTGAAATTTCACCTTTAGTTATCAATAATAAATCAGTATGGTTTCTTTGCTTCACTTTTCCAACTCGTAGTGGATACACATTGTTCGAATCATCTAAGCCGAACACGTTAACAGAAACACCTGGATTTTGTTTCTCAAATTTTGCAATTTGATTAAGACTCACAGGATACGACATTCCTCGGAAGTTGTAGCGGTGTTCGTTTTCATAATATTCCCTACCAACTCTACAAGGATTATGTTTTACATACTTAGTTAGCATCGCATACTTAAAACATTCATTATCCCCGTTTGTAACATTTCTGCAAGAGTTGGTGTCTTTAATTTTCTTTGGTAGAGGGATAAAGCTGCTACCCCTCATACCATATCCATGCTTGTGAACCCTCACATCCATACCTTCGATCGATGATAGCGTCCAGCCAGATCCTCTTCCTTCATGTTCTTGGAGTTTCATTAGCAGTTCATTCAAACATTCTTCTAGAATTTCATTGATATCAGATGTGGTTGTAAGGGTTCGGTTTTTAGCAATGAATGCTCTCGGTGAGTTTTCACCATCGGTATTAGTAAACATAGCCTCCAACACCAATCCAAATTTAATAAAGTTCAATCTTGCCAATTCTTCCATCAATGTTTTTACAACTAAATTTTTAGCTTGGGTTATAAAGTTTTCCAATTCCAATTGCACATTATTAATTTTGAAATGAGTTACAACTGGTCCTGGCAAGGCTGTGGTGCGCAGTTGTCTTATATCTTCCACTTCTTCTGTATCCTCTTCTTCCATATCCTCTTCTTGGGTACGCAGTTGTTTTACATCTTCCACTTTTTTTTCTTCCATTTCCTTTTCAATAAATCCTCCAGCTGTAGATGGTCCAGCTCCGGCAAATTGAATAACACTTGGTCTTCTTCTTTGCATTAACTGTAAATAGCTAGCCCAGTCCTCCTGCTTCTGGGGTTTTTCCAAAAACCGATCAATCGCATCCAAGTCTTCTTCACTTACTACAATCTCTTCTTTTCTGTCCTCTTCACGATGCAATTCTCGGTGTAACTGTAGATAGCTATCACAGTCGTCCATCTGCTTCTGGTAGTTTTCCAATAACCGATCAAACGCATCCAAGTCTTCTTCACTTACAACAATCTCTTCTTTTCTGTCCTCTTCATGATACAATTCTCGGTGTAAAACAAAGATGTCTTCGTCTTGAAAAAACTCACCACAAATATCGCAAAGAGCCATTTTTACAATTTGGCTATGAGTGTGCACTCGGTGAATGTCCACGCAATAATGAGCAGCGCGCTCAACTGGGTCCCTTTATACCCGAGGTTTAAGGGTGGGGGAAGGTGACGTCATATACATCCGGTTTATCAGTCATGTAGTAGATTTGGCTTTTAAACACCCATTTTCAATATATTATTCAACAGGCTTGATAAACTAATGATGTTTGATCTATATCCACTACTTTGTACAAGTTTTTTCAAAGATGTCTTTTTGAGCAAGTTTATGTGGGTCAAGGTCACGTAAAGATACCCTTTGAGCGGGGGATAAACCACTAAGCAGCATGCTAGTCCATTGCCGCAAAGTGATCTATCCCCCGCTCTGTTCAACAAAACCTCAATCAAGTCCAACACACACTTTCCTAGTTTAACACTTGGTTGGGAGAATTACATTAGTTTGATGCTTATTTCTACCGTTACACTTGCTCCATTCTCAAAAAGATATAAATAATATAATCCTGGATACTGTTTTGTTTCACGTCCTGCATGTTCCTTAATAAAGTCAAAAGCCAATCTTTTTGAATATTCATTATGAAACACTTCTCTCACACAAACAAGAATTTTTTCTTCCACCAATTTCAGTTGAATTGATGTTAGTTTGCTTACATCATCCTTGTCTATCAGGGGTAGCTTGTAGGTGAAAGTATTTGGTGGTAGTTTTCGCGTTCTGTCAAGTAAACAACAAAATTTTTTATACAATTTCTTCTCATTGTCTGTAATACTATTAATACCAATCAGATTATAATACGAAGGTTTATAAGGTATACGACGAGACATTTCTTTGGTCACTGGTCTTCTTAAGAATGAGAAGTGCGTGCAACCCGGCCGCCTTATATCCCCACCGGGCAACCACGCCCAGGATATTGGGGGGGGGGGGGGGGCACTTCGCGTCCGGAATATTTACTGTGTTAATAAGACCTGACTGTTAAAGATTTTGAAAACTTTTATATATTTAGGTCAAGGTCACGAAAAAACTTTAAAAAAATTAAGCCCCACACCCCCATAGGGGTGTGGAGCACTTGGGTTGTCATCGCTGTAGCCTCCGAAGAGACCCAACTATGACAACAGAGCAACATCCAATGTCGTGTACCCTTCGCCACGCAAGACTTTTAAATATTTACTGCATTGGTAACAAATAACTAACAAAACATTTACATAATTTTGAGAGAGGTTGAGGACAGCCCTAGTGGCTTACGTCCTCGGTCCGAGTGCAGAGGCCGCCGCAAATTGGCCACAGCTGTGGTCTGCATGCCAGCGTACAAACGGACCGGTTCCCAACCCAGCCGCAATATTGCATGCCTGAGAGGACCCATACTAACATTGGTTTTAAAATAGCTTTACACGGGGGTCTACTCCCGTACCCTATCTTTAATATTTAACTTTATCAATGCAGTGAATCTTTATAAGTCCTTTGTGGGTCAAGGCCACACGAACATTAAAAAATTTCGGCCCCCGTACATCCATGGCGAACCACGAATGTTCGGGGGCCTTGGGGACTAAAAAACACAAATAGCTAACAAAGATTCATTTACATAATTTTGAGTTTCCAGAAGGGAAACAAGAGGTTGAGGACAGCCCTAGTGGCTTACGCCCTCGGTCCGAGTGCAGAGGCCACCGCAAATTGGCCACAGCTGTGGTCTGCATGTCAGCGTACAAACAGACCGAGTCCCAAACCCAGCCGCAATATTGCATGCCTGAGAGGACTCATGCTAACGTTGGTATAAAATGCTTTTACACGGGGGCCTACTCCCGTTCCCTGACGTTACAATTTACTTTGAGCTGTGAAAAAAGCTCAAGGGGGAATGCTAAAACAAGCGTATACACTTTAGATAAATATAACACACTTACAACACAAAGTTGAGCTCAACATAGTAAATGCTGGAACAAGCACATACACATTAAACACATATGACAAACAAGACACACAGGATAAAAGACAAACGAGACACACAGGAGACATAGGATACAAGTGAAACACTCTCATATAAAACAATTCCCAATACCCAAACGCAAGCGCAATATCTTAGAAATAATACAAGTCTTAAAGTTAGAGTAGACTTCGCTAAACAGTGAAGGCGCCTTTCAGTGTTTAGTGAGGCCTATGGCGGTCCGTCCCGATCGTTCACGTTCAACGCGCGGGAGCGGACTGCGAGCCGGCTGCGGCCGGGCCGCCTTATATCCCCACCGGTCGCCCCCCAAGGGGCGGCATCGGGGGCACAGAGGTGGGGGCGCCATCGGGGGCAAGGTCACCCCAAGGTCACCTCAAGGTCACCCCAAGGTCACCTCAAGGTCACCTCAAGGTCACCTCAAGGTCACCCCAAGGTCACGTCAAGGTCACCCCAAGGTCACTTCAAGGTCACCTCAAGTTCACCTCAAGGTCACCTCAAGGTCACCCCAAGGTCACGTCAAGGTCACCCCAAGGTCACGTCAAGGTCACCCCAAAGGTCACCTCAAGGTCACCCCAAGGTCACTTCAAGGTCACGTCAAGGTCACGTCAAGGTCACCTCAAGGTCACCTCAAGGTCACCCCAAGGTCACCTCAAGGTCACCCCAAGGTCACGTCAAGGTCACTCCAAGGTCACTTCAAGGTCACTTCAAGGTCACCTCAAGGTCACCCCAAGGTCACGTCAAGGTCACCCCAAGGTCACGTCAAGGTCACCCCAAGGTCACCTCAAGGTCACCCCAAGGTCACTTCAAGGTCACCCCAAGGTCACCTCAAGGTCACCCCAAGGTCACCTCAAGGTCACCCCAAGGTCACTTCAAGGTCACCTCAAGGTCACGTCAAGGTCACGTCAAGGTCACCTCAAGGTCACCCCAAGGTCACACTTATGTCACTTCAAGGTCACCCACAACACTTTTACTCTAAGTGTTGGCTATACCCCCACCACAACTGAGTCCCTAGGCTGCACAACATCGCTCCGCCAGTATGTCTCCGGCTTCCATACGGTGCGTCTCGCTGTTCTCTAACTCTCTATATGTAAGTATTTTTACAAGTTTAGAATCTAGGTCACTACACTTTAACTCTGGGACGATATCGACTTATAGTATTTCAGTGTTTTGACTCACGGTCATCACACTTTAACTCTAGCACGTCGGTTATCGTACCAGAGGTGCTCAATAACCTAACTTGTAATGTTTAGGGTGGCGTATGCACGTAATATCGCCATGAGTGTCCAGTCTGAATTTTAAGTTAGATTTATTTTACTGTGATCTTTTTCCATTTCCAATTCGTTTTGCCTAAAAGTGAGATGTCGCTTTATAAAATGGTATTTCTCTAAAGTTCTTGGGGATTGCAGGGATACAATTACTTTATTTAGACGGCTCTTCACCTTAGAGTTTAACATAACTTCCACTTTAACTTTTCTTCCTTACCCCTCACAGCCTAAGCTGTACAGTAAGGTTTCTTCTAGTGCCAACTCGGGCCGAGAGAACGGTGTGTTAACTGTAGGACAGCTCATGGTGGAGTGATGCGATACCACAGCGTACAACCTCACCTTCCCCCACCACTGTGACCTTCCCCCACTCCAGCTGTTTCCCTCACCACTTTTCCCTTGGCTCATGCGCTACCAACAGTCTCTCAGTATTGTGCGGACTTTTGTGAGGGATGCCATGTTGCAGGACACTTTGGGTAAGAAACTTGCCCGTGTTAAGTCTTTATTAGTTGCTCAATGTACACCCCTCAAAGTCAAGCGGGTTTCCACTTTAGCTAAGTGGCGAAAACAGTTGCGCGGACACCCTAAGTTTTATACCAAACAGATTAATGTAAGTTTTACTGGTGAGGATTTGTTTAAAATATTGGATGAAATGACTTTTTCTTGCAAAGTTCAGTTAGTTACTCCCATTCCTGACGGTTTAGAGTCTTAGTCTCTTGGGCCAATATACCTAGAGTGCGCGGGGCCGGACAGTCAGTCGCTCGGTGTCTGTCGTAGGGTGCACATCGCGGTTGTAGTACTGGTCTAAAGGGGGCTGCTGGCTCACTTCAAGGTCACTCGAGCGGTGTCACATGACGGTTTAGGCAGAGTCACGTTGCAAACTTTCAGTTTCCTCGGCACTTTTGCTGTTTCTTGTCTAATTTCGCTCCAAGTCGTCAAGGTCATGGGAACCTGACTGAAACTCGGAGCGTAGTGTGAGAAACAGCAAAAGTGCCGAAAAATTTTAGGTTTCAGCGTGACCTTGACCTTTTGTGACATCAATGACGTCATCTTGGTGACGTAAGGGGTGATGACGTCATCAGCACGTCATTTCTGTGACGTCATGGGTGTGACGTCATGGATGTGACGTCATTGGTGATGACGTCATCGGTGAGGTCATTGACCTCGATGACGTCATCGCTCGGGTGACCTTGAAGTGAGCCAGCAGCCCCCTTTTTCCACTACTTACACTTTGGCCTTTCTTAAGGCCTTAATAAAATTACAGTTAATTGAAATTCTTTTTTTTAATATAGAACATTGTTCGGCACCTCATTAATTTCAATTTTGGCATTGTATCAATAATTAAGAAACAATATTGCCGTTGGACTAAGAAATACATAATGGACAATTAGCATAATAGCAATAAAAAATATTTAGATAAACTTAAAATGCACTCATGTTATTCCATGAACCACAAACTTTTCAGAAGTGACTGGTGACAACAAGTCCTTAACACAATTTAACTCATTTTAAATTAAATATCACTTGTTTTTTTGTTTCGTTAACAACTGAAAAATTTTATAATACTTGGTAGTATTTCTGTTAAAAATTAAATTTAATATTGTATTTGTCATATATTTTGTATTTACGACTGAGGCATTTTAAAGAATTTTGTGAAGTGTCCCAAACCCCGGTATTGTTACTATATAACATCGACCTATCGTTTGATATTGATCATCATTAATAAATAGAGCAAAGACAACTGGGTCCAGTATCGAACTTTTAAAAAGCCACCAACCTTTTCTCAGGATTGAAACGGCAACCTTTGAATTAAAAAACGATCACTAGAAACACTCAGCTACCCATAATTTAAATATGCAATCATTTATACCGCTAATTATTTAAAAATATATAGTCATCTTCATTACAGTTAAAACATTAATTCATATTGTGTGTTTTATGTTTCCGAAAGATCAATTTTCATAATGAATTGCCTTTCGGTAAAATACTCCCTGATATTGAGGCGTATCGTGAAATTGGACGCAATGCTGACTTTCATGTGATGAAAACATTTTTCTTCCATTATTTACGATTGAATTCAATATAACCGCTATTTCATAACACTTTCAATATTCGTTAATTTTATAACTATTCCTTACAAATTGTCTACAACATTTTCATTTTAAAACATTAAACAATCTACAGTATAAGATGTATAGATTCGGATATGATTATCACGAAAAGTCATACAAAACATAACTAACACTTACGTGATATTTGTCTGAAACACCAAATCAAGTTAAAAGGACGGAGCCAATTTTCCAGTTTGTTAAACTCTAATAATTTAGAGATCGAAACTTGGTCCTGACTTTTACTGCTCTGTCCTGCAATGTTACTCTCAGCTTCATAATTTCATTTAATATATGATATTTCCGATTAATATAATTATTTAAAGAAGAAAAGTTAGAAAGACGTGATAGTCAGGTGATTAAACTGCTGCGGTTGAATGAACACTATCATAATGATCATTATGATATCAAATACGGATTTTTCAAACTTCTGAACATTTAACAGAGTACAACATTTTGAAATAAAAAAATAGTTATGTTTAACTTTATTAAGTCGAAGTAGTATGTTATACTTTGTTAATAAAACATTGTAAACTCACTAATTGGTCACTATTTATTTACACTTTATTGCATAGAGGTTCTCATTAAAACCTTTTCAGCTTTTATTATTTTATTTTTATTTATTTTGTAAAATATGGGTTTTAGTTGGGAATAGGTTTAATAATAATTTAAAATTGGGCCATATATAAATATAATTTTGATTATTATAGATATCAAACATTCTTATATTCAGTATTTTACAAACAGAATCCACTCTTAACTGTCCTGCAAATGTTTAAGCGAAGATGTAGCTTTTTAATGTTTAACCAGCCAAACCAGTGTAATGGAAGTAACTGCTTAAAGAACACTCTGATGTAGATGTTTATTAAGTAACGGAAGTGTTTGCTACTTTTGAAATGCCACAAATCACTGGTTTCTAGTAACGTCATGACGGATCGGTTCACTTGATGATACCATTATTGAGCCTTTTACTCTGACTCTGGGATGAGAATCATAGAGGTCCAAATATTTTTTCAAAACACGCGAAACACTTAATTATTATATCAACTCTGGTAGGACAACGCATAGTGCTCATGTTGAACTGTAATTTATGTAAAAAGTATTGCGCTTCTTCTTTCATAATATCTAAATACAGGGTGCCAAAAATTCCATTCCTGCTCCTGGAATCTTTTAACATGTCAAGAACGAGATAATGTTCTGGGGATGTCTTAGTGATCAATAGAGGAAACTTTTGATTTATCAACAATTTCAATCCCTATCTTAAAATTGAGGTTTTGGGGATTAATATACAATTTTTAATGTAACACAAATTTTCATTCACATTTTACATTATAATGTAAATATTTCTTTATTATTTGAATTTTTTTCCAAACCTAGGAATGTTATTAGTAGCAACTAAAGTTCATTTTGAGTACCGCATAAGGCACCAAACAACACATTAAGCAAATGTTCATAGTTTCTATCTATAAAACCAATATATATAATGAAAAATACTCAAGAATAAAAATGCGTAAGATGACGTTTTAAATCTTTTATTTCATAATAACAACAAATTTATATACATTTTATTTATTTGTCCACCATTTTGGAAAATGACTGTGTTGATGCGTGAATGATAATTTTTATGAACGAAACGTCCATGAGACGTCATTTAGGACATTTTTATACTAGAGTATTTTTTACTTTAGAGAATTGTTTCGGAGGTACAAAGAAAGAAAGTTTGTCTAATGTTATTCTTCGGTTAGTTTAGGTTAGATTTCAACTGATCCCAGCTCCTTAATTATTAGATTTAGAGAAACTTGTCAACAAATAAAAGGGTTTCAGAAATTCTACACACAATATAAAATTTACATAAAAATTGGGGTTACTATTTAAAAATTTCTACTTAACCCCAAAACAAAAATTTCGAATACGGGGGTTGAAAGTTTTTACGAATGAAAAGTTTCCTCGTTTGGTCACTAAGACCTAGGAGAAAATTGCGATTTCTGCAGCTGTTAAAAAATAGCAGGGGAAGCACTCTGGGGACAACCGGCATGTAAGTAATTATAGTTTCAAATTATTTTAATAAGAGTTGAAATCAGGTAGATTTTATACATGATAATCATATATGATCCACACAAATTCTTATATGGTACTCCAAGATTCATAAAAGTTCTTAGACGTTGAAACTGATATAAAGACTACCTATTAGAGTAGTCATTTACATAGACCAGTCAATTGTTTTAGGTATATTTACTACTAGCTTACATGCAGCAATCTCACTGAAACTGCAATAAAATATGGTATAACAGAAAATACATCTTAAATAATATTTTATTTCAATTTATAAATTTTTTAATATATATTTGAAGTTTACATGTGTTGAATTAGAAACGTTTAAGTCAATGTACATACTAAATTCTCAAGACTCCTTAGAAACGTAAATGATTTTAAATATTGAAAACGTAGCGTACAATCAAGCTATTCCAAAAGTCTCAATTGGTTTTGGTTTAGGGAACAAACGCAAAAATACAAGGGTAATTAGCTTCCTAGTAACATATATTAGAACTGTATAAGTTTGTGTAACACTGTCTTATACGAGATTAATAAGGCTTGGGACACCTGAAACTATTATTGTAGTATTTGTCAAATATATTCTTCTATGTATTGAAAGTTACACTAACCCTAGTTTTAGACAAATATCTTACATAGACTTAATTACCTAGAAAAATCATAATAATTTAAAAGATTTTAAAGTTAATAATAAGAAGTTAAAGTTAATAATTTTACCCAGTAGATTTTAAGGTTTTTCATCATTTCTGTTGCAACTTAATAGTTCGAAAGTATAACAAAAAAAAATATATATTCGCTAAATAATTAAATAGTTTGAAATAACTGCAAAGATGTAAGGAAAAAGGAACTCACCAATATTAATAACAATTTAATTTACACTTAAATACATCGCATTGTACATAGTATTTACAAATTAACATTATCAGGATTAGTTTTCAACAATATATTTACAGCGATGTCCATCTGACGGAATGTTTGAGTATGATGAGCAGCAGGACGGTGGACAGCAGAAGAGAGTGCCTGAGGAAGGATCCCTGGCTGAGGGCGCTTGCATGGCAGCTGGGGTACAGGCTGAGCAGGGGCACCTGGGGGCAGCCACATGGGCATCAAAATACGTAATCAACATGTAGCGTCTATTCTTAACAAAAGGATATTTATTCATTTCATTATTCATCCCTATAACTGGGCAGAAAATACTTTACGTAACATATGAATGTGCGATAAAAGTAGTAAATTGAATCAAATATACTAAAAGAGTATCGGAAGTATAAAAGGAATATTTACAATAGTTTTATAATATGTAAAATAAATTTTAATTCATAAAGAAACATAGATTTAAATCAATTATTCCAAAAATATCATCCACACCTGAATTCCATTTAATTAGTTTGACCCACATTTGCGATATCGCACCAGAATTGCTCTGTGCACATGTTCACTTGACAATATTTGCACATATCGTATGACACGTTGCGTCGGAGTATGTGCTTCATAATTTACTAGATTAAACATCGACATTGGTATAGTGTTGACTTATGTGTTTGTGATATCCTTAATGCGGTAATTTACAATTTTACAATACAGTTGTATGTAAATTTGTATAGAGGTGAAATGAGTAGTTTAAAAATATAACAGTTTGAATTATAATATTGTTTTAATTGTGTTAACATGATTTTTTATCTTATGTTATTTATATTAATGATTATATTTTCACTACTGTATCTCCTCACTTGACATGTATATTATACAGGGTGTCCAGCTTCCACCTTTACAAACTATTCCAGGCTATTAAGCATGCCAAAACAAACAGAAAAAAACCAAATAAACATATGGCCTAAAATGCTTTGTTAAGCCGCTAGCCACCATTGTGTTTTTTACACAAAAAAATTTTATTTCCGTAACGGGTTGTTGTATTGAGTTCATATTTGGCATATACCTCAATCACACCAATGCTCATTTTTTAAAAAATATTATTTTTTCCGATGTATATTTTCAAAATGGCGGCCATTTTAAATTTTTAAACAAATATCACAAAAACGATAAATTTTATAAAAATGTTACAAGGGACAGAAAAGTTGACAAATTAAATTATCTAAACAGTGAAACCAAGTTTGTAAGAACCCAACAACAAATAACGGAGTTGTTGTGGTTTTCCTGCAGAAAATACACTGATTTTGCAATATGATTAATGCCAATTTAGGTTATTTTAAGAGAAAAATCTCAATAACTCAGTTATTTTTTGTCGGATCCTTACAAACTTGGTATTAATATTTAGTCAATTTAATTTGTCAACTTTGTTGTCTCTTGTCACATTTTTATTAAATGTACCGTTTTTGAGATATTTGAGTTTAAAATTGTCGCCATTTTGAAAATACACATTGGAAAAAATCATTTTTTTCCTGAAAATTGGTATTGTTGTAGTGAAGGTTCATGCCAAATATTAACTTAATACAACGATCTGTTACGGAAATAAAAATGATTTAGTGTAAAAAAATGGCGGCTAGCAGGTTAACGAAGCATTTTAGGACATATGTTTACAGGAACTTTTTTGCTTATTTTGACGTGGGAAATAATCTGGAAAAGTTTGTAAAGGTGGAAGCTAGACACCCTGTATTTGATAATCCAGTTTAGAAGTTAAGAATATTGCACAGCAGAACTAATTCAAATTTATCTACAATCCTGTTGCTCTACCTGTTTCCCGGTCGAAGGTTCTGTACACACGGGCTCCCGTGACGTCATCAACACGTGTTGGGCGACCTCTAGCGGAGCTGTGTGTAACTGGAGGGTCTCCCTGAGCCATCGTCTCAGCCACAGGCCCAGCCACGCCATTCCACAGTCGCACACCCACGGGTTGTCACTCAGTAGTAGACCACCTGAAAATGGACATTACATCATCAGGCCACCAGTGACGTCATCGAAACGTGCTGTGTGGCCTCTATAGCAGAGATGTGTGCAATTAATTGCAGAGTCTTCTTGAGCCAACGTCTCAGCCACAGACCCAGCTAAACCTTGTGACAGTCGCAACTCACGTATTGTCACCGAGTAAAAGAAATCCTGTAAATAGACAATCAATTAGAAATTTTATTTAACGGTCTGCTATTTATGTCATGACTAATCAACTGTTTCTAATCATGGCGATGTACAATAAATACAGTATTTTAAATTTATCAACAGCTAAAACGTTTGATATGATTTAGGAGAATTGACATTAAATATTATTGTGTTTGGTTGAACCAAATTCACCTTTAAACGTCAGTGCGGCGTTTAATAAGCCTTTTTTGTTGTTTTTACCATCCCTTTTGGTAAATTATTCTTGTAAACTTACAGTCGAACAAGTTTACGCAGACAACTAATTATGCCTATCCACATGTAACAGCTGTTTCAAAACCAAAGCCTTGAGTTAGTTTTATTTTGTTTTGTTTATATTTTACTGTTATTTCGTTGGTAACACATAAGCCCAATGATAAAAATTACAGTTTATACATCTATTTTAGACAAATATAGATTTTTCCTTGGTTTGTTATTAATGTTAATAAACTAAATATTTTGTCAAATTAGGCCTACTCTTAAATCAAAATTGTATATACGAAGTCTACAAATTATATTTTGAGATTGAAATTAAATACATCGCTTCATTCACTGCTAGTAATATAGTGTAAGTTATCTTAAGGAAAAAAAAAAAAAAAAATTGATCTAAGTTTTACTTTAATGTTTGCTATTGACCAAGTAATTTGGTCATATGCTATAACCAAGTAATTTGCTAATTGCTTAGCTAGAATGATAAATTTATCAAACGCAAACCTATTTCTGCTTGTTCCAGTTCGAGCCTTTAAGGAATTGATTGACTTAGTTCAAGTTCAATCAAGTTAGTCTCTGGTTTTAAGGCCCATCGTCATTCCAACCATGTTTTAGTTTAATAATTTATTTTCTTACTATAATAAATACCTAAAATCCTTACAAACTTTTATGCTAAAACAATTCATGAATAAGAGGTGTTCCAAGTGAATGTAATAAATATGTAAGAGATACGTTTCAATTTACTATTTAGGAAAATAACAAACTAAATATACGTGAAAAAAAATTATAAAAAATAACAAGATTCAAACATTTGTGTGTGAGGTGTAAAATAGAGAAGTAATTCATATTTCATGCACAGCAATTTATTGCAGTGAACAGAAAAAAAACTTTTAACTTTGGGTTAAAAGTTGGACGAAGGGAAAACAAACCTTGTTAATTGTTGTTGTAATTGCTAGACTCCCTAAGGTTTTGTAATGCTGAGTCATTATGCAACACTTGGCCTTAAGCGACAAAGAGATAAAGGAAAGACCGCAATTAACATCACCATGGACTGGGCAAATTGTCATGAACTTGTTTTGTTCTTTCCGTTTTTTATTTATTTTTTACAATAATTATAGTTGATTTTTTGATCTAAATGAATGCAACCGGAACCTCAAGGACTTTGAGAAGAACAACTGTTTAATTAAGTTTTTATATATACATTTTTTATAGAAGGAGTGTCATAAAAACCACAGAACAATGACTTTCAGTAACATTTTTATGGCTGTATTATAAATGGTAGCTTCATATGGTTATTGACTATAGCATTATTTTACAAATTACATGTACAAAGATTATAAATAGTAACTATTGAGATACACGTTTTCTATGTAATGAAATAGTAGAACAATTTAGATCCACATTTAGGATATATACCTCATTAAAATTTATCGATTTCTGTAGGTTAAAAAAAAATGTTTAAGGCAACAAATATGTTGAAATTTAAAAGTTCTTTGGTCAATAAAACTTCACAATGTCTCTCAAACTAACTTGTTGGGACCTTTTTTCATACCAGTGACGAGATCATTTGGTAAACGCTAGTTGGGTGTACCTAGGCCTACATTTTATGTTTGTAAGATAATGCAAAATTATACAAAAAATCAAATAAATAGTAAAAACACAGTAGGTTTTGGCTATATTTTTGTTCTGATGATGTATTTTCCTAGCATCATAAACTTTTACAACACACCAAACACATTAGTAAAAATATTGTATCACTATAAACATTTGCATAATATTTTTGTTGATTGATGCAAGTAAGTTTTCGTCAACTAGGTACAGTGTGAACATTACGGATAACTATGTTTCTGGTTCAACTCACCGGAAGCGACTCGGGTTCCCATGGCTTCCCAGTCGGTGGTGTTGGTGTACAGCACGGCTGAGCTGAGGGAGGCCAGCCTGTTGCTCCGGAGGTCCAGGGACAGCTGGGGCAGCGCGGCCAGAGGGGCGAACACCCCGGGGGGGAGGTCCTCCACCGCCGTGGCTGACACACCCAGGTGCAGCGAGTGGCGGCCGGCGGCCAAGGAGCGGAACGCCCATGGACGGATACTCGTCAGCCTGCAAGAAAATGGCTCCGGTTTAGTTAATTTTTGACATTTTCGCCTCTGAATGTGTTTTTTTATACAGACCTTTTAAATGTGAAACATGTTTCTAAAGATGTTTATCACCTGCCAATACACTTTTTTTCGTGAAACCCTATTATCTTCTACATCATAATAATCAACCATAATTCATTTCCTCCTTTGAACATCGTAGGAGAAATCCGAGCTTACCGTTAGAAAGGTGGTTTCCCGTTAATGAGCAGAATTACATTATAATTTATATCATTCCGCAGGGCTACAATTTACAGCCTATCAAAGTTTCAGTGTTCATCTTATAGGAGAATGATAGTTTATTAAACATTAGAGATCATACATCTGTTGTAATAACAAATACTAATACAGAAAAAGAACAGATGTTTCAGTTATAAAACATTTTTTTAAACTGATTGATCGACAGTGCGAACTGGAATATCGGATAAGAGGTTGTTCTAAACACACCGTGTGTGCAGTGAATCTGAAAGGCTTCCTCGTGGAGCTTGTTATGGTCCAGGGTGATCCACTCTAGGTGCATAAGATTCTTCAGTGAAATAACATGAAGAAAACCTTCCAGATTCTTACTGTTCCGGAAAAAAATCAAAATCAAATTCAATCAGTTTTATAGTCATGGATAATGAGTACTGGATAATATTTTTTTTTCGGCTATGGTGTACTTGGTTGAGGTCCGTGAGATACCTTCTTCTATTTGTTATCACAAAGGAAAGCTCATCTTGGAGCCTATTGATATTTGCGATGAGCTTAGGCAGTTCATTTAGAGAAATTAAACAGATACCAAAAATTAATTAAAACATATACGCCATTTTAACAACATTCTTGCGTTTGCATTTGTTCATGTAAATTTCATTTGGAATCCTGGAAGGTCTTAAACTAAATGGGCATCATTAGTTTACCCAATCATAAGATGGGAAATTTAACTCCCTCTGATGGCACGGTACCCAATTATACTGGCCTGTTCATATTAGACCACGATGCTTTGCAACACATGCTTGAACATGTTGGCAATAGGCAATGTAACCATAATTTACTTGCTAGATTGCAAACTATACTTAAAACACAAAAACCTTTGCAAAATTGTTTAACTTTGTGAATGATATCTGATGCTATTTAAGCATTAAAATTAAAATTGAAACCGGATAGTTAATTTCATGCAGGAAGGTGTAATGTGCCTACGGCGAAGAAGGTTAAAGCGGTTTTAGTCATTAATGATGAGAAAACCCTTGGAAATTTGATTTTACAGTCAGTATTGAGACTACAAGAGTGCTTACTAAAATATCTTACATAAAGCCACAATGTGCAATCATTTTTCCCATTCGATGATTTTAAATGGAAAAATGCCCAATTCGCGCACGGGCTTCCTGTTACAAAATAAAGTGCTAACTGGCCTGCCGGTAATTTGTAGGTAGTTGAGCCGTGGCAGGCTGACGTTGAGGAGTTGGGTGGACAGCTCGGCCTCTGCGACGTCCAGCGTGAGGGCCTGGACGCCCAGGGGCTCGGCCAGGAGCCAGGGTCAGCTCTGGACACTCAGGGAGGCCAGGGTCCGCAGCCCCGTCAGGCTCCCAGGGTCCACCCGTTCCAGCTCTGAAAGCTCCATCAGCACCAGCGACTCCAGGCGGCGCAGGCCGGAGAAACTGGAGTTGGTAAGCACCTGCAAGTTGAAGACAAAATGTAAAAAAATAATAATTTAGTTGATAATTTTAGGCTTTTATTTACTTAGTCGGTTACCGTAAACGTTTAAAAACTATTTCAATTCTTTGATATTTTTAAGTATATTTATACTAATCTTTCAAAAACCCTGCCTTCAGCTTGTAATCATAAATTTTGATTTGTTTGATAGAAAAAAGTTAATTTGACTTAAGTGTTGTGCAGACATAGTACATTTTAAGAATTGTTCTATTCGTTATTAATTTAATAGAAACGAAAAGAGTAGCTGTTTAATTTAGTATTAAGAATAATTTTTTTAGTTTCTTTTTTCGTTTGACTAAATCATACTTTATGGAAATTGAATAGGTCTAGTATACAGTATATAGAACATTTGGCTGGGCATATGAGTCGTTATAGTGCTTGCCTTTGAATCTGCAAGTTGCCGGTTTAATCCCGAGAAAAAGTTAGTAGCTTTCTAAAGGTTTGTTTCCGGACCTAGTTGTTATATTTGTCATCGGGCTGTTAATTAATAATTCTTTCATTCAACTAGTCGAAGTTAGATAGTAACAAGACCAGGGTTTGCACCGTTCCCGCTCAAAACGTAAAAACATGTAATGGCGTAGATACACACAAAATATAAATAAAAAGATACACAAATTTTATCCGTATAGGAATGGTATATGAAAACACTACCTTGATAGGGTTTCTGGATAGGTCCAAGTCTTTTAGCAAAGGGAGCCTGAACCACGCCTGGTGTGGCACTGACGTGAGGTGATTGGCCCTCAGCAGCAGCGTCCGCAGCCTGGGCAGACCATCGCCACTTGTGGGAGGGAAGTCTTGGATCAGGTTATCCGTGAGGTTGAGCTGAACCAGCAGGGGCAGCTTCAGGGGCGGAACACTCGTCAGCGAGACCGACGACAGGTCTAGTCTTCTCAGGTTGGGAGTCTGGTTAAACAGTTCCCTAAAGTTGGCTCGTAAGGGGTTCGAGCATATTCTTAGATTGAGCAAATTATTGAATCCACTAAAAACATTTGTAGGTAGAATAGTAAGTCTGTTGTTACAAAGATTGAGCGACGTTAAGTACGGAGTTTTCTGGAACACCGCGTTTTCTAAATACTCCAAGTAGTTGAAAGACAAGTCAATTTCTCTCACTGTAAGTCCTATGTCCTCTAAGTCAGGCACGTTTAAGATTTCGTTATATGATAGATCTAATTTTTCTATCATAGTATTCTGAAACATTTTGGCTGGGACTGCCTTTATGCTGTTGTGAGAAAGACTCAGCACTCTTAATTTACTTAAGCTTGTAAATGAACCGGGCTGCAACAATTTTATCGCATTAAATGACAAATCCAAGACTTGCAGTTGGGTAAGACCAATGAAAATTCGACGTCTGATAACACCGATGTTATTGTGATCTAGGGACAATACTTGTAAAGAGGTCATATTCATAAACGCATCTGGAACTAAAACACTGATTCTATTACTCCCCAAAGATAAAGTTTTTAAATAATCACTTAGTAACTGCAATATTTCATAAGGTATCTCTAAAATGTCGTTGTGAGATAAATCCAAAAACTTTATCTTAATAAAAGGTTTCTTATAACTACAGATAATCTCGGATATTCTATTATGTGATATATTAAGAGACATTGGATGGATTATTGATGTATTAATAAAGGCATCAAAAGTGAAATATTTTAAATCGTTGTGTTGTATATCCAGTCTTATCAGTTTAGGGACGTTGAAGAAGGCGTGGGGTGAAATCTTTACTATATTGTTGTTTGTCAGTAATACTGTTATTAATTTTGGCAAATCCTTAAAAGCCTTCTGCTCTATATACCGGATGTAATTTCCTGTTAATACAACAGTTTGCAGATCTGAAAGTGATGAAAATATTTCAGTGCCAACTTTACTTAGAAGGTTATATGAAATTCTTAAATCTCTCAAATGCGTATGTATTAGGGAGTTGAACATGCCTTCTGGAAGGTGTGATATCCTGTTAAAATCCAAATTGAGATACTTAAGGTTACCAAACGTATATAGTGACGTTCTGTGCATTTCTCTGATGTTATTGTTATCTACTGAAAGCCATAACAAAGAGCTCAAAGGTCTTAGAGCGTCTTCTGGAAATTCTTCTCCGATGAGACCAAAACTTATCTCTAAGCTTTCTAATGTTCTTGCTACATCTATAAACGTATGTGGTTCAATATCAATTATTTTGTTAAAAGATAGACTCAGTTCTCTAAGACTTTGTGTATGCTGAAATAGATAATTACTAAGATATGATATCCTGTTATTCATCAGAAGTAGAGTATCTATGTTGGTTCCCCAATCTTCAAAATCGCTAGGGCTTATTTCACTTATACGATTATATCCTATGTTTAGATGTGCCAATTGTTTTAAATTTTTCAAAGCTGCCTGTGGAATTTCTGTAAAAAGGTTTCCTGATAAGGAGAGTGCTTTAAGACTGGTAGCAAAGTTTTTAAAGTCAGAATCCTTTAGTTTGGTTATTTTATTGTTAGCTAAGTATAAGAACTTTAGTACTCTCAAACGGGTAAATACATTCGATATGGATTGAATCATGTTCCCTTCTAGGTCAATGTATTCCAAGGTATCTTCAAGTCCAGTAAATACATTTTCACTAATGTTAACCAATCTATTGTGTCCAAGAACAATCCTTCCCAAATTTAAGCTTCTGAGTGAAAAGTCACGAAGGATCCTTATATTGTTAAATTCCAGATTAAGGTCTCTTATTGTTATTGAATTATTGAACCAAACTGGTGGGAGATCTGACAAACGGTTTTCTCCAAGGTCCAGCTTGTCCAACATTTTCTTCTTTTTAAACGAGTACGGAAGTATCCGACTAATGAAATTCCCTCGGAGAAAAAGTCTTGCAAGGTTGGTCATTTGATCGACAGTGCGGACTGGAATCTCGGATAGGAGGTTGTGCTGAACACTGAGAGTGTGCAGTGAATCTGGAAGGCTTCCTCGTGGGATGGACCTCAGCTTGTTATGGTCCAGGGTGATCCACTCTAGGTGCGTAAGATTCTTTAGTGAAAAGTCTAGCTCATGTAGGTCATTCTGACCCAAAAATAAGTTTGTGAGAGTGGATGATAGATGACACCACTGCCGAGGAAGACCAGCAATTGCATTACTGTAAACAAAAGGTATAAGAGTTTTAAAGTCTTTTACGCAAAACGGCAATATTTGTATGTAATTTATAACGCTGTTAAATCTATATAGCCTTACAGTCAACTGAAAAGTCCCGTGCATAATGTAGTGCATGATTATTTTAATTTATCAAAATGTGTTTATCCTTTAAAACTGCTACTTGTTACCTTTTACTTTCAATACTGATAGGAGAAAAATTTGAGATTGATAAACTATCGGGTTTATTTATTATAGTAATGTAATATATTTATTAATGTATTTTTTTATATTATTTATTTATCAAACACATTGAACAATTTGATAAACTATAATTGAACTCACCCAAATAAATTGATCCAATAGAGACCAGTGAGGGAACACAGTGCCGCCATGGGAACTGACTGTAGTTGGTTGTGACTGAGGTCGAGCGTCCTCAGAGTAGATGACATGCTCCTGGAAATAACGATAAGTATTAGTATATAAGTATTAGTTTATTACTTATAGTTATACTATAAGTTATTATACAAATAATACTATAATTTATACTAGTATAAATTACAACATCCTAAATGTTGTCAAACAGTAATAAACATTTTTGAAGTGTGCTTTCGTGCATATTTATACGATACAGATTGTCTAGATTATTTATCCCATTTCAAATTATTATTCAGAATATAGAAATTATTCAAAACATAGAGTAAAAAACCCATAATTTCTTCTAACTAGTTCAAATTACACATATACATTGAACATAAACGAATTAAACATTTAGAATTAAAATAACGTGGACGGTCAAAAACAAGTCCCGTGAGATGGATACGTAATTTTAATTCTCAATGTTTAAGTGTTTAGTATAGTGGTGTGTAAAATTTATATGTGTAATTTCAACTTGACACGATGTTCATCAGTGGACTTAAATTCAACATTTTATCATAGTAAGAATGGACAATGGGACCTTTCTCCCGAAACAAGTCATCGCTAAGCTAGTTGGATTGACGACGGTTGAGGTATTTTAACCTTCATTATTACAGTCTGAAATCTATTCTAAGGGCAAGAAATTATAAATAAAAATATATATCACATTAACTATGAATATGAATAATATCACACTCACGAAAAGGAGGTGTTGGTGAAGGTGATGATGCGGTTGGTGACGAGTCTTAGCGCATCTACCTTGGCACCCAGCGTGTCCACAGCCTCCAGGCCAGAGTCTACAATGTCTACGTGCGAGATGTCCGAGTGTGGCAGCTCTAGTGGACAAAACAAGCATTACAAGCGGTTAGCTAAATACTGTATAAATTATGGTGACGATATATTAGCTTGTGAGATGTCTGAGGTTGGCAACTCTAGTGGATACAACAGGTATTAACAGAGGTTAGCTAGATATAGTTTAACTGTTAACCTAGACGATTTGGTAGGTTGTGAGTTGTCTCAGGTTGGCAGCTCTGGTGGGTACAACAGGCATTATAAGTGGTTAGCTAGAAACTGTTGAATTGTTGAATTAGACGATGTGGTAGGTTGTGAGTTGTCTGGGGTTGGCAGCTATGGGGGGTACAACAGGCATTATAAGTGGTTAGCTAGATACTGTTGAATTGTTGAACTAGACGATGTGGTAGGTTGTGAGTTGTCTGGGGTTGGCAGCTTTGGTCAACACAACAGGTATATCAGCGGTCAGCTTGATACTGTTGAAGGGGACGATGTGGTAGGTTGTTAGTTGTCTGGGGTTGGCAGCTTTGGTCAACACAACAGGTATTATCAGTAGTTAGCTTGATACTGTTGAAGGGGACGATGTGGTAGGTTGTGAGTTGTCTGGGGTTGGCAGCTTTGGTCAACATAACAGGTGTTATCAGTGGTTAGCTTGATACTGTTGAAGGTGACGATGTGGTAGGTTGTGAGTTGTCTGGGGTCGGCAGCTTTGGTCAACACAACAGGTATATAAGCGGTCAGCTTGATACTGTTGAAGGGGACGATGTGGTAGGTTGTGAGTTGTCTGGGGTTGGCAGCTTTGGTCAACACAACAGGTATATAAGCGGTCAGCTTGATACTGTTGAAGGTGACGATGTGGTAGGTTGTGAGTAGTCTGGGGTCGGCAGCTTTGGTCAACACAACAGGTATATAAGCGGTCAGCTTGATACTGTTGAAGGGGACGATGTGGTAGGTTGTGAGTTGTCTGGGGTTGGCAGCTTTGGTCAACACAACAGGTATTATCAGTGGTTAGCTTGATACTGTTGAAGGTGACGATGTGGTAGGTTGTGAGTTGTCTGGGGTCGGCAGCTTTGGTCAACACAACAGGTATATCAGCGGTCAGCTTGATACTGGTGAAGGTGACGATGTAGTAGGTTGTGAGATGAGTGAGGTTGGCAGCTCTGTTGTACACAGCAGCTATACACCTCTCTGAGATACATATAACCCTACAGAGTTATTCAGATGAAATTTATAAATTTCAATTTAACATATCAAAATTCACAACTTAATATTAGTATGATTTTTTGTAAGCTTTTCATGTTATAAAATTACTTTTCTTTATAATGTAGGCTACTAAAACAGCAGCTTTCTTTCTCGAAATAAACTGAAAAGTGGAAGTTTGTCGTTGACGTACAATATTTATTTTTTATTTTTTATTTTGAGGTTCCACAAATAAAAAAACATATATTGGTCATTTGAAAGAAAATGTTAAACATGATAAATATGGATCTTGAAAACATTAAAAACCTTACAGGTTATACGTCTGAAACAAACTATTTGTAATGTAATAATTTGACTTTTGTAAATGGTATTTATTTATAATAATAAAATTCTATTGAAAAACACAACATTACATAAACAGTTGGAGAAAAATAAATTATTTTTTAATTGGAAATTATCTTTGTTTTGTTTATAGTGTAATAATAAATAATGTTTTATTATTATTACTGTATTATTATTATTATTATTATTATTATTTAGATCAAATAGTAATTTTTTGAGCTCAATCACAATTAATTGGGAAAACAAGCAATTTTGGATATAGTTATAAAAACTATTATCAGTTCCTAGAATAAAACGTAAGGGGTTTTAATTATGATTTAATGTTAATATAGAATCAAAATTGTTAAATATGAAAAGAAGTTTTAAAAATTAAAATAGGATGGGTTTTCATGTTACGTAAACATTTTGCCTATTTTGGTGGTAATATATTTTTATATGATGATAGGTTGCATATCACTCTGCATAACTCTATAAATTGGTTATAAGTTGAATGTCTTCATATTTTATTTGTTTTATTTTATTTTTATACTTAAATACAGGAAAAATGCCAATTACATTAATGCATATCAGATTAACTTAATTATCATAATACTACAAGTCCATCTTCATGTAACATGAACTAACAATCACTACACCTACACTTCATTCAAATGAATTAGCATTAAAAAATACAACAGTTTGCAAATTATAATTAAATACAGAAGTAAAATCAAAACAAAATACATGGTATATTAATAGTAGTAAATATAATAAAATATTTTTTTTAACAGTACAAAAGGAGAGCTACTAACCATTTCAGGTAAAACTTCAAAAACTATATGTCGAAACATTTGAAAAGAATACAAAATCAAATCAATGTCTGAACATTTAATAATGAAGTCATTGAATGATCTCATCATCCGTACAAGAGGCGAGGAGAAGTGGGGCAGAGTTCTGAAATGAGGAAGGTCAAACACCCATCTACTCCCACTATGAAATCCCCAGGCTTTCACAGTCATCTACCCTGCCCCGGACTACGTGAAATAAAAAAGACATTTCCATAGCCCTTCTCCTGAGGCTCAGATTGTCAAGTTCAAACATTTTACATGAATCATTGTAAGGTATTGAAAAAGTATATATATTAAAACCTTTAGAATACAAAAACCTCAAAAATTTTTTTGGATTTTTTAATAGAAGAAATATGTGTTACATGAAAGGGTGAGGAAATTACAGCACCACAATTTTTTAAAATTAAACACTCTGTCTAATTAAGAAACCCAGCATTTTAATAGCAGAAGAGATACACTTATCAACATGACAGTTAAAGCTTAAGTTACGATCCATATAAATGCCCAAATCCTTTATAATAAAAACCCTCTTTACTTTATTATTATTTAAGATTTATTCATTACTTAGAAAATTCGGAGACCTAGTAAACTCATTACATAACTTTTTAAACATTTATGATCATTTCATTATTAACACACCACTGAATTAGTCTATTTATATAGTTTTGAAATTCCATAAAATCATTCCACCCCAGTACCCTGCTAAATATTTTTAAATTGTCTGCCAACAGAAGTGCTTCTGAAGAAATTATGTATTTGAACAAATCATTTATCATGATCAAAAATAGACAAGGATCTTAATTTAATGCCTGTGGCACACCTGTACTGTGAACATAAAATGCAGAGGATCTAACCCATTACAAATCACAAATTTTTGCCTATTTACAAGGTACGATCTATAAAGCTCAATAAGCAAATCAGAACAACAACAAAAATTTAAATTTTGCAACAAATCAAACGGCCCACCTTGTCGAAAGCATTTGCCAAGTCTAAAAGCAACATCAGTCTGAACCCC
This sequence comes from Neoaliturus tenellus, assembly GCA_030545055.2. Taxonomy (NCBI): domain Eukaryota; kingdom Metazoa; phylum Arthropoda; class Insecta; order Hemiptera; family Cicadellidae; genus Neoaliturus; species Neoaliturus tenellus. Next base: position 271,912,369 of record CM061533.1, on the reverse strand, counting down.
GGAGTCTAAGCCCCTTATATATGTATATCAATGATATGTCAATGTATTTGCCCTTCATGTAGGTCCATACATACGTAAAAGTACATACTTACTTAAAGATTTTTTTTTTTTTTGTATAACGGTCTATTGTTTAATTGTAATATCAAAAGTAGTTAAGGATATTTTCCAAGACACACTGTGGGAAATGTTGACGCACAACTCTAGTGCGGCGTCATTGCGGTTGTATTCGTTCAATATTGTTAATTGAAGTGTCGTGTTATCTATGAATTTATAATATGTGTCTGTCTTCAACACGTGTATGGTATAATTATTATTTTCTTCCTCTTAAATGTGATGTATCTTATAATAAACGACATCACTTAATTAGTTGAATATATTATATATTGTTTTGTTTTCTACTGTGGGCGAATCAGCCAAAATAATCACAAATATACAAATATAAACGGAATAAGATGAGTTCAAAAGACAATAACTTGAGTGCTTATTATAATAATTTAGCATATAATTGAGCCTACTTAGGGTTACTTTGCCTTTCTACGAAATCGCTCATGAATGTTCATAAGGCCAGGTATTACAGTCTCCTTCTGGGATCTTATACATTATGAATTTTGCATGATGAGCTGGTAATAATAACTCTAGCAACTTTAGCAAGTGTACAAATTATTGTTTGGTTTATGTTCATATATGACGCATTTTTCATTTAAATCCGTGTATATATGAATATTAAATCACGTTTCTATTGTTTTAAATAGTTTTGTATACTGTTTTGTTCCTAAAAATAAGTTCACGTGTTTGATACCAGAAAATAATGCCTAAAATTATCGGCTAGAAATCGAACTTCTTTATTTCATTTAGAATTCACAAGGTTAACAATCTTACACATCTCAATAATGCTGTCGTGTGCCTTCGTATTTGAGAGATAAGTTCATTTTTGGTTTTTAAAATTAAAAATGTATCATATTAAGTTATAAAAATCTTTTTTTTACTTCTTAGCGTTTCAACTAGTGGAACAGTAGTTAACCTGGAGACTTGGCGAATGGTACTCCCAGACATGACATGTCCCGTAGAGTGTCGTTGTTGGAGTATCTGCATGAGCACATGGCGTTTAAACGACAGGAGGTGGCATCTTGGGTGCTCACTGCCTTCCACAGTAGTGACAGCAGCGCTAGCAACATCATTGGCAGCATCTGAACAATAGCAGTTGTCATTACTAGTCTAGAAAGTGACTTATTGCGGGGTGAGATTGCATTTACGCGGGAGGCGAAGCCGAGCATGAAAAGGCTATCGAGCCCCACAATGGAACTTTTGAGACAAGTATTGAACATTATTTTTCATTACGATATCGAAAAACCTTTGTCGAAAAGAGATTTGCTGTTTATTCAACTTAGTATCAAGAAAAAAACCGAACTCAAAACGCCAAGCTTCGGTGATTATGTCGAGATACACCTGCACGGGAACTCAGCGTTATGCAACAGCTGATCGGCCTAATGCAACAGCTGATCGGACTGCACCACAAAATTCCATAACGGTTACTTTCCGTGCACCACATACGCACAGAAAGTAAACGTTATGTAATTTTGCCATGCAGTAGCGGAATAACCTGTTTTCTTAGCTCATTTTACGTTTAGAAAGTGTACTTTCGTGTGTAGAGTAATGAAAAAAGTTTTACTCCTAAATATTTTTCGTTGGTTTTCCATTTTTGATTTTTTTGTATTGGAGCATATGATTACATTTAGGGAATATTAATTATACCAACAGCTGTTCACATTTAAAACATTGAGGGGAGATCAGCAATAACCAAACTATAGGATATTATAGACTTGCGGCGAACAAGCTAAACCTGACGGTGAGTGTGGGTAGTTAACGAGCTAAACGTGATGACAAGTGAGCGTAGCGAACGAGCACACTTGAAGGAGCAAAAACTTCCTTCGGTTGGTATTGCAAAGTATGCAGGATAAGCTGGTGATGAATAACATTTTAATAATGTTTCTTAGTATGATGTCATAATATTTTTAACGATAAAAACCCTTATAAGATGTGAGTCATAAGCTTGGAGAACTACTTAACGTATGCAGTCGCCATCTGTGCACCCATTACCAGCATCTGCGGCAGTTAAGTTCAGCAACAACGTTCTGAGACGCCTTTAGTTGTTGCAGAGTTTCATCACAAGTATATTAAGGATATTATGGACCTTATGATACAGATATTGACGTCATATACAGTATGTTTGATATAAATAAATAATAACATTATTTCGTTTCGATTATAGTTAATGCAACAAATTTATTATATTCTACATATATTTAACTTAAACCGTGACAATTTCATAAATATAAAACGAGTTCTCGATAAGTTAAAAAAAAGATGAGTTAAATCTAAACAAAATGAGAATCCAAAATTATATGTTTTACATCAATCGATCAATCATTTTTAATTTATTGTAGATTTATATTAGTGCACAATTATATTTTAGATCAAGATAACACTGATAGAGAACAATGACAACTGTTCTCAATTTTATTGAACACACAGAAGGAATGAAAAGCAATTGTTTTTCAACTTTGAATAGAAAACACGTCAGTGCACACGTGTCGACAATCTGTCAATAAACGATTGTCGTCTTGTCTTACTTTTCCAAATTTTGATGAAAGTAATTTAAATAAAACAAAATATCGATTTGATAGTTTATGTGTTTGTTAATGTTTTATTTAAAATAAGATTTTTTGTCTAAAGTACAATGCTATATTAATAAGTTGTTAGTTTGTACACAGTGTTTCAAAATTTGTTCAAATTAAATGGTTCATTCATATATTTACCTCCCTATTATTTTCATATCAAACCTTAGTTATAGTTTATTTTATATAAGAAATAATTTTGTTAAACGCAATAACGAAAGGAATTTCTTTATTTGTATTTTGTAAATCTACTAAGACATTTATTAGAATTTTTAAATACCGCCCATTAACTCTGATATTTTTGTAACCATTTCAACACTTATTTAATATTCTTTTTATAATTACACTACACTACTGTATTACGATTTAGAGTTTTATATAGATACGAATAGTTAATATATTTAGATTATATATATATATATATATATATATATATATATATATATATATATATATATAGCAAATAGTGAAAGTAGTTCATTGCCGTGCTCTTGAAAATGAGAACTTAAGTTCTTCGCTAGGTTTAAGTCTACGAACGAGCTGTTGAGCTGTAACAACAAACTTATTTGCAAGTTTAGCACCTCGAATAATAATATGCCAAGTGATATCTACGATGTGGGCGGTAGAGAAGATATTGATTTAAGTATATAAAATTACCACATATTATTTTAGAGTTCAAATCTCTTATTACTAAAACTAATTTCATAATGAATTTTTAATCCTACAACAGAAATTATTATATCGTCTTCAACAATAAAACTTCCACGTTGTACACAAAAATATATCTTACACACATAAAACATTTTCCATAAAAAATTTTACTTAATTAAAAACAAAAAAATTGTCGTCGTGATTTTTTGCTTGAAGCTTCTAAAATACTTTGTTATTTCTACCTCATTTTTTTTTCTTAAGAATATATTTTTTTGCGTAAAGCTTAAACTTAACAAACGCGTGGTCTTATTTTGAATTATTCTACTTTATCCGTGGTAGTATGTGTTTTTCAGCTTATATCAAAGGTAGGTTGACATAAAACTTATTGGTAGTAGACCTCAACTTTTCTAATATTTGCTATGAATATTATAAAACTCTGTAACACACCGTAATAAAAGTAATGCCTTATAAATGCTATGTTATATGAATTCCAGGAATAAAAAAAATCTGTATTGATTTACAACATATTTTCGTATTTTTGTTTAGTTCATACTGTTAACAAGAAACTGTAATGTCAAGAAATTAACACATGTAGATCGTATCGTAGAACTGGTAAAAAGAAAAACTTATTATTATATCAATGCTATATGATCAATATTTATAATACATTTATTTCATTGATATAAAAGGAATTGTAACAAATAACTTCTAAACGTTGACATAAGATTACCAAGGGTATTTTATAACGAGGATGTAATCTGAATTTAGATGAGTATAACGAAACAAAAACAAAATCCAGCTCTCTGTTGAAAACTCAAGTCACGAATTGTCCATCCACTAATAACTTTATTACATTCCTTACAGTAGCTTTCGTTTCCATATTATCTTACTAATTGGTCTTTGAATAAAGCATTTTCATTATTAGTAGGCCTATGTGGTAAACCTGTACTAAAAACCAGTTCCCATTAACTCTTACAATGTTTTTAGGAATTTTATATTTAAAATTAAGGAACAGCCGTCAGTTATACTACATTATGCATAAAAAACTATTGCAATTTGAAGAAATTTATATTTTATCTGACCAAATTGATTCTTTTGCTATTTAATCATAATAAAAAAAAACTACACTACCACTTTTTTGTAAAAATATTTTTTTATGTTTTTAAATAATTTGATATTATCGTTCTCCCTAGAAAAATATTTTAATGGTATTGTTCTTTATTAAAATTTCATATGAAAGCTTTTTGTCATTATACGTCACTAGTCGAGGTAAAATAAGTAAATAAAAAAGAAACATTTGTCGTTGCAACTTTTTATTTTATACTAAACTTAAATCAGCTTTATCATTACAATGAACAATGAAATAAATGGTACTTATTCGTCCTTCTTTCTTCTTAGTTAACCCAAATATTGATACATAATTTTTTATGAAAAGGCAATACTGAAGTTTGTATTAATAATCAATTTTGACGTGTTCTAATATGTACTTGAACAAATGAAGATGTCTTATAACTCATTTCTTTATAAACATTGCAGTGATTTCGCTTTTGATAAATTCTTGTACATTACTCATAACATCTTGATCCTTCAAAGAAAATCAGACTTAATTTTCAGTTGATGTTTTGAAGAGGAAAAACGCATCAATAAGACACACAAAAATTATAAAGTATTTTATCATAAAAATGATTTTGTTTGTATTTTAAGTAATTTCCAAGAGATAACGCCAAAGAAAACCGAATTTAAACAAACTATCTAATTATGCACCAATTAAAGTTCACCAATTCTCGCAGTACACATAAATATACTTTACGCTTTTGGTTAACTATGTGTAGTATGTACAACTATATACTGCAGATAAATAATGTTTCACAATTTACAAGCTAAGTAAACCAACAAGAGATTCATTTAGAAGAAAAATTGCTTATACGTGAAAGTTAGCTTTTTTACAGATTTTTTCAAATTTTAATCAAGCTACCAAAATGTTTTTCATTAGGTATCCGGAAATAAATACTAAACATATAAAAATTAAAGCAATCTTAAATTTTCCACTTGCTATTTAATTACTTTTTTTAGAGTTCCTATTTGATTTTTTTTTTTACTGTAGTGTGTTTTTTACACAATACATTTTCAGTAGTAATCTGTGTATACAAAACTAAATACAAAACTTAAGTTTTATACTAATGAATTAATTGAAAATAAATTCGCCTCAAATTTAAGCATAAGGTAGCTGGTGTCTAAAAACTTGTCCACTATATTGTCATCTCCGATTATTACTTTTGTTTTTTTATATAATTTTTTTATAGAATTTTGTTGCTCTCGATAGTATTTTGTTACAGAGTCTCTATTATTGTTATTAGTATCTCATTATTAAAATTGTAAATATATTAATGGCTATAAAGGATTATAAGCATTTTCATATCATTAGTCTGTTATTTATCTTTCGTAATGTTTTATTACCATGTTAATCTCTGTTACAACTACTTTTTAGACATAATGTATGCGTAATGCATTTTTCCCGCCTCTCCCTAAATACCCCCGTCGCAGCAGACCTGCGTACTCAGCGAATTTCCAAATTAGTAATATTAATTTTGACCACATAAAACTATAAACCAAATAAAATCACATGCTCATAAATAGGGAAATAAATGTCTATTCTCCTTATGATAAATATAGGGAGAGTATGCAGGTATGCTGCCATGGGGAACACTAAAAGTAGGTTTTTATCATAAAAAAATTTATTTCAACCATATGAAGCCATTTACTAAGTTTTATCAATATCTGTCCATTCCTAAAGAAGTTTGCCTATTCTCCATATGATAAACATGGAAAAGAGTATGCAGGTTTGCTGCCATGATAAGCACAAAAACCAAGATTTTTTACCATAAATGGATGAATCTCAACCAAATGAAGATGAATTCAAAGTTTCATCGAAAAATATTAGTTAATAAGTGAAATATTAACACATCCCGATTCTCCATAAGATTAACATTGGAGCCCCAAAATACAATGTACTATCTTTAGACTTATCTAATATCTCTAATATGTAATATCTCGGTAACCAATGGAGATAGAGCAAACCTTCAAAATACTAAATTGTGTGTTTTTTTTAGCTAAATCCAATGGTCAAAATAAAAATTTAAAATTTTTAAAATTTACATATGAAAAATGCAAAAAACCCAATTTTGGGGTACAAAACCCCCCAAAACTACCCCTTCCGGTAGGTCGATATGTCTGGTTTACGAACTCATCCGAATAAACGTAGGATTACACATCTCTACCAAATTTGGTCTCGATCGGACCATTTTTACGAGAGTTATCGTGTCTAGGGACACATACATATATACATATATATATACATATATATATAAAATTTTAATGACTATTATTTTTGGTCTCTGGGCACCTAAAAACGAAAAAGTAACATGGTCCCGGGCTTAGGTCTTACCATGAGACCTACGGTAATAGCTTATTCCCTATGGGAAATTCGCTAAAAGGATAAATATATCTAATTTCACCATTTAATAAGAGCTACACATGTATATTATGTCTACAGCAGGATGAACTTATAAATAAAGACACAGTGATTTTTTAAAATATATAGTTTGATAATTTGACACCTACGTAATCTGGTGCGGATTTTAAGGTTGATACTGTATTACTGAACGGTGAATGTGATTAGTGTGATGGATCGAATCACATTAGATCGAATACATTAGATACATTTCTTGAAACGCCATCTGATCTAATTCATTTGTCAGTATTATTAATTAATGGCCCTGTGAATAAATTAATCCATGTACAGTTGATAATCATTGAACAGTTTTTTACTTTCTCAGAATTGAACCGCAAAACCTTCAAATTCAAGCATAGTATTTATTTAATATGAAAACTATTTTTCATTTGGTCTTCATAAGAATATTTTT